>SSNP01000057.1:742919-792628 GCA_006937955.1 Pachypanchax playfairii | reverse complement strand
GGGGGGGGGGGGGGGGGGGGGGGGGGTGACAGATATATTGAAAGATGAGAGGGGAGGTGGTGAAATCATATGCCACTGCACATTGATGTAGCAGAATGCACAGTGGAGCAGCGGTTTAGGGGTTAGTATGGACCAAATATTCTAGAAAATTCTCCCACATCTTTTTAAACTTTCATTAAATATTACCATGCAAAGACAAAAAAAAATCATCATAGATCAGTTTCTGGCCTTTTGACAAACCAAGAACCATCTCATAAATCTGAATATATAGTTCCAGAGCTGCAGTCAAGAAAATAAAATCTTTATGATCAGACAAAACACTCAAAAATGTTCAAATCCAACCAAAAATAACAAGATTTTAAAAAAGCAAGAGAAATGAAAAACAAAAGTTGTGCTATATACTGCATGTATAAGCAGTATTTGCAGCTGCACCCACTGTGACATTCAGTGTTTTAATATCGCCAGCTTGCGAAGTTAAACCCTGTCATAAACTCCCATTTGTGATCGTGTTGTAAGCAGCGTTTACACACTCCGACTGCTGTTTGCAGGGAAAATGAGATAAACACGGTGATCCGTGAATAAGAAAAGCTATCGCTTTGTGATCCTCGACAGAAATTAAGACTAACTAATAGATAGTTCAGATTACATTTAGAAACCAAAACAAATTAGAATGTTTTCAGGTTGAATTACAACCAAACTAGCAAAAGACTTCTTCTTCTTCTGTTTTTCTTTTCTGCGTAGCACCTAATAAACCCAGAAATGCCATGAAGAAAATATTTTTTGTAAAAAAACAGCCCTGCAGGGTCTGCTTGAGAAGCAATGCATCGTGTAAAATATTAAGAGGAAAAAAAAATGTTGAGGAATGGCAGAATGGGAAAAAAGCAGGGGAGTAGTGAAGTGAAGGAGCGATGAAAGATGAGAACAGATCCTCTCTTGGTAATGCACTGTGATGATCAGTAGAGTCTAATGAAGGTGCAGATGTCCCGCAGGAGTCTTACACACTCTTGACGACCACTGGGAATGGCAATTAATCCATGATGCGTATACACACACACACACACACACACACACACACACAGACACTTGCAGGCACATACATTCAGATCCCAAAAAATTTACATAAAATGTACCCCAGGCTCAGTCGCCTTTGTCTGTACTCAAACGCAGAACAAACTGTGGCGCGTTGAGCCATATTACACTTACCATTAGATTGTACACTCTAATGTAAATGGCTAGCAGAGAGCAGCAGTATGTCCACTTATTCTGTACCAAACCCAGACAGAAAAGCTCAGCGTTCAAGTGATTACCTCCATTGTGCATGCAACTAGAACGCTCTACAACATGGGCCTCTTTTTCCTTCAGCCCACAGCACAAAGGAGCCCTGTTACCTCTGCTGTGATGACCTATATTTTATGTATAAGAGTTGTGTGAGTGTCTGTGTGACCGAATCCCTTCAGACTGACCGTGTGCTTATTATCCAGTTGTGCCAGCTGGTTTACTGACTTCCCAAAGCAGGAGGTAGATTTGGAGAGGGGAAAGGAGACTCAGGTGGATGAGGCCCTGCACTGCGGATTAGTCGTGTTGCACATATGTGCGTGCATGTGTGTGTGTGTGCTGTGGAACAACTACTTTAAGAGCAAGTCACCAACCGCCACCCCCACCCATCCAACCCACAGTTATGTAAAGATGAAAGGATAAACTGCTGAGACAGGGAAGTAGAGAGAAATGGACACAGTTGTAAAAAAAAGTCTGTGTGTGGGTGGGACGGGGCGGGGTGGGGGGGTACATTAGTGTATCCTTACAGAAGCAAATGCAAAAGAATGAGTTTCTAAGTGTGTGTGTGCGTGCATGCATTAGTGTGTGTTTAGGAAATGATGGCCGGTCTGCTCTCTTCTGAGATAAAAGCTTGTGCCTCTGTATCACTGAGACTGCAGCGTAATGGCACTACAACTCTGAGGCTGACACAGAACGAGGACACTGTGCATGTTGACGGGGGGACGGGGGGACGGGGGACAGAAACCTGACATGATGGGCGGATGACGTCAATCTCAGCTCTGACATTTACACTGCAGGGGTTGGAAAATGGGACCTCTTCTCTTTCTCTTTAGCCTCTCATCACTAAAGAGAAAAGTGCAGAAACTTTCTTCCTCCTTTTTCCACATCAGGATCTTTATCTGGCAAAATAATCTTAAACTTTGCACATATGTAATAAAAGTATACTTTCTTACTTGTTCTATCTTGCATATTCCACATTGAAAATGATTATTTATTTTGTCTGAGCCACATAAAAGACATTCACATAAAAGAACATTTCTCTCCGACTGCGCCTGCATTCACATATTTCAAGACATTACCACAAAACAAGAAGTTACAAATCAAAGTTCTGCATTCAGATTTGGGTGTCCCTTATTTTTAGGATTCCAGTCATATGATTTCTCCAAGTTAACAGCAGACTGACTTCACAAATGCACTTGTGCCAAGGACATGCTGTAAATTATAAAGGACAGAATGAGCCATCTGTGAAATATCTCTTAATAAACACACATATGCTTATGTGCACACAAAAAATTCACACACTGTGTCGAAGCAGACAGCAGAGGTGCTATCAGTTGTAGTTAAGGAGAGGGGGGGTCTTAGTTACCTCTAGGTTAATGATCCTCATTAATATGCGCTAATATACCCCAGGTCATACAGTAATTAAAAATCTCATTCAATGCTCTCAGCTTACATTGACTGACTTGGCTTCGCCCTACAAAGATTAGCATTTATTATTTGTCTCCCAGATCTGTGGCTCAGAGTGAAGGGTGAGACTAACAGGCTAACGTTAAGCATTTGACTGGGCCGTCTGCCTCCAGCAATGTCTTGCAAAGGCTTTTTGCCTGCACTTGGCTGGGCATAACTGTTTATGAACTGAAAAGGCTTGCAGGTTGTTCCCAGGGGAATTGCATCACGTTTGCAGGAGAGTGTTTGTGCAAAATGGGGCCGCAAACAAGCTCTCCAAAATACACACTTATCCATGCACCTGGAAACACAACTGCATGTTAAGTCCATTAGCACAGGGACTTCAATATTCCTCTGAGTCAGCTGATGTCAGCTGATGCAAGCAGTGCTAATTGTAAGGATGTATGACAGTTGCACAGCCCTGCAGAAAACAGGGAGGGGATGGATGGATGGATGGATGGATGGATGGATGGATGGATGGATGGATGGATGGATGGATGGATGGATGGATGGATGGATGGATGGATGGATGGATGGTGGGTTGGATGGAGGGATGGATGGATGATGGATGGGTGGATGGATGGATGGTTGGATGGNTAATCTACATTTAACAGTTTGGTGTTGAAATTTATTAGTCAGCTGTTGGGGCCACAATGATCTATTTGTCTTATTCAGTGAATTTTTTCAGTTTTGACACGATGCAGAATCCTGCAGTCAGCTACACTGATCTGACTGACTGAAAAACCGTTACACTGGCAAATGAAATGAAATGAAATGAAATGAAATGAAAAATGAAATGAAAATGAAATGAAAAATACTTTATTTATCCCAGAAGGGAAATTCAACGTTGTAGTAGTTTTTTTTTTTTTTTTTTTTTTTTGTCCAACAATAAAAACAACAATGAAGACAACAATACAATAATAAAAATCAAGGTCTGTTCTTGTTGTGGAGGCTAATGGCTGCAGGCAGGAATGATCTTTTGTATCTTTCGGTCTTGCATCGGACCTGAAGAAGCCTCTCACTGAACACACTCTGTTGTTTGATCACTGTGTCGTGCAGAGGGTGAGAAGAGTCCTCCATCATCTTCATCAGCTTGTCCAGCATTCTTTTTTGTACAATCAGCTCCAGCGGCTCCAGAGATACTCCCAGCACAGATCCAGCTTTCCTGATCAGTTTGTTGATTCTCTTCAAGTCTCTGGTTCTGATGCTGCTGCCCCAGCAGATGGCTGCAAAGCTGATTGCACTTTCCACAACAGACCTATAGAAGATTTGCAACATCTTGGTGCAGACATTAAAAGATCTCAGCTTCCTTAAGAAGTAGAGTCTGCTCTGACCTTTCTTGTAGATGTATTCTGTGTTGCATTTCCACTCTAGTCTGTTGTCCAGCTGAACTCCAAGGTACTTGTATTCCTCCACCACCTCTACCTCCTCTCCTAGGATGGAAATACTGCTGTGTTGATTCTTTCTCCTCCTGAAGTCAACAATCATCTCCTTAGTTTTGCTGCTATTTAAAACGAGATGATTGTTACTGCACCATTTCACAAACTGACTGACCAGTTCTCGATACTCAGCTTCTTGTCCCTCACTGATGCACCCAACAACTGCAGAGTCATCAGAGTATTTCTGCAGATGACAGGACTCAGAGTTGTACTGGAAGTCAGAGGTGTACATCGTGAAGAGAAATGGTGAGAGTACAGTTCCTTGTGGCGCTCCAGTGCTGCTGACCTCCATCCCAGACACACAACCCCCCAGTCTCACAAACTGTGGTCTGTTTGTGAGGTAGTCATAAATCCAGGAGGTTGTGGAGGAATCCACCTGGAATTTATGGAGCTTCTCACATAACAAAGCAGGCTGAATTGTGTTAAAAGCACTTGAGAAGTCAAAGAACATGACCCTCAAAGTGCTGCCTGATTGGTCCAGATGAGAGTGTGCTCTGTGAAGCAGGTAGATGATGGCATCTTCAACCCCAAGCCCATTACGGTATGCAAACTGTAATGGGTCCTGAAAGGTGCTGACCTGCTTGTTGAGGTGAGCCAGTAAGAGTCTCTCCAGGACTTTCATGACGTGAGATGTCAGGGCAACTGGTCTGTAGTCGTTTGGTTCAGCTGGTTGTGGTTTTTTAGGTACTGGAACAAGGCAGGATGTTTTCCACAGCACAGGAACTGTTTTCTGTCTCAGACTGGTGTTGAAGAGGTGCTGGAGAACTGGACATAGTTGCATTGAGCAGGTCTTGAGAACTCTGGGACTGACACCATCTGGACCTGCAGCCTTGTTCTGGTTCAGTTTCTCCAGTTGTTTCTTGACCTGGTAGCAGGTCACAGACAGAGTGGAGGTGGAGGCAGAGGAGGTCTTTGGGTGCTCTGAGGTGGAGGAAGATGATGCAGTGTTCTGGTCCATGACTGAGCTGGAGGGTGACGAAGTGGAGGTGTGACAGGAAAGCTGTGGGCTCATGGAGGGTGTGTGGTCTGTGGGGCTGGAGGCAGGAGGGGAACTGAACCTGTTGAAGAACATGTTCAGTTCATTAGCTCTGTCCAGACCTCCATCAGTCTGGTCCCCCTTTACCTTGAAGCCGGTGATCTTTTTCATTCCAGACCACACATCCCTCACGTTGTTCTGCTGGAGCTGACTCTCTACCTTCTTCCTGTAGTCCTCCTTGCACTTCCTGGTTTGTGCTTTAAGTTGTTTTTGTGTTGTCTTTAATAACTCCCTGTCACCATCCCTGAAGGCTTTCTTTTTGATGTTCAGCAGCTTTTTCAGGTCTCTGGTGATCCAGGGTTTGTTATTGGGGAAGCACCTCACAGTTCTTGTTGGTACGATGCTGTCAACACAGAAGTTTATATAATCTGTCACACACTCAGTCATGGTGTTGATGTTGTCTCCATGAGGTTCACAGAGGACATTCCAGTCCGTAGCCTCGAAGCAACTTTTCAGAGCACCTTCAGCATCATTAGACCAGGTTTTTATGGTTTTTGTGATCACTGGTTGCTGCTGAACGATGGGCTTGTATGTGGAGGTGAGAAGAACCAGATTATGGTCAGATCTTCCTAAAGGTGGCAGGGCAGAGGAGCTGTATGCATTTTTAATATTTACATAAAATAAGTCCAACGTCTTATTTTCTCTGGTGGAGCAGCTGACAGACTGTTGGAATGTTGGTAAAGCTGTAGAGAGGGAGACGTTGTTGAAGTCTCCAGAGATCGCCATAACTGAGTTTGGATGCTGTGTTTGTAGCCTCGCAACAACGGAGCTGATGACATCACAGGCAGTTTCTGGAGCGGTACCAGGTATTATATAAACCGCTACCAGAATAACACAGGTAAACTCTCTGGGTAAATAATATGGACGGAAACTCACAGCTAACAGTTCGATGTCCCTCGTACAGATCTTCTCCTTTACGGTGACATGTCCAGGATGACACCAATGCTGGTTAACCAGCACTAAGATACCACCTCCCCTCAGCTTCCCGCTGAGTTGCTTACTGCGGTCTGCGCGGACCGTCATAAAGCCGTGTAAAGACACGTTACTGTCCGGGATGTGTTCATGCAGCCACGTCTCGGTGAAACACATAAAACTACTACAATTTGCTGCCACCTCGCGGCGCATTCTAGAACCTTTCAGACTGACAGACACAGAAAGAGACAGAATCAGCTGATCAGCTGGAACTTCGGCGCTCTGGGTTTCATCTGGTGCGCATTTTATATTTTGACAGTGTGTGCGGACCTGCGGACCACTTATGTGCACCCCTGAACATCAGCCAGATCTCTTCTCTCCACCGAGGAAAAGCGACGCCGATACAAATTCGCGTTTGCCTTCTCCTTCGGTCACTTTCCTTCTTAGCCAATAGTCCCTCTGCCGAACGTCCAGGAATTTTTTTTTTTATTCGTGGTAGGATCCACTTCCCGATAAGTGTCTCTCGGGTGTTTATTTGTATTCTCCGCCATGTCGACCTTCACGTTCTGCCGGCTGCTACGAGACACTGCGTTCTATTTCTTATTATTTTTCTTGTTGTGACATAAAAGATGTAATTTCATGTGCGACAGCGCGGGAATGTCGCAAGTCGACACGCAAAGTAAAAATTATATATATTGAAAAATACCATGAGATGTTTGGGGAGTCGATCGGCTTAATCTGCATTGTGTCATCTCCTCTGATAGTGGCTTGGCTGAAACGGACATCCACGGACATGTAAAAGTTACGCACTACAGCTTTAAGACATAGTTTTATAGACAGCGCATTAGTGATTGTTTTTCTGAAACGTAACATAAGAAAGACTATGTATTTGACCATTTATGACTCCTCTTCTGATGAGCACACGGACGCCTTGTCAGCGCACGGCGGGTGTACTAAGCCTGGAGCCAATTTTTCTGTAATTCAGTCTGGTCGGATTTTCCTACAGATGGTATATTTCATCGCAATGGATTGTGAGAATCCACAGAAGCGACCCAGCACAGCTGAGATGCCGACCAGGGCAGAATACGAGCGTGTGCTGCGACAACAAGCAGAAAAACATGTGCAGCTGTTTTTCAGCCACAAGTGTCAGTCATGAAATGTCAGAAACCTGTATATAGCCCGTTTAACTGAACATATTCACAAGTGGGACTTTTGTAGATGCTCTCAACCCCCAGAATTTATAACCCTAACCCTTATTTTTTTTACAGAAAGATGCTGACCAGAATAATGCCATTATCATCCCACTGTGGAATTCAGGGCCTTTTCTGCTGAGTGTAAGAACATTATACCATTTACAGAACAATTTTGTGAGTGGCATACAATATCAATATAACATGTTAAGACCTATGTTGTAGATGGCTGTGTTTTAACCTTAAAGTCATCTGTGAGTTTGCTGTGGCTTTTTGCTAGTTGTACAGATGTTATATTTTCTATAGGTAATAAGGCCACTCCAGAAAGACATTTTATTTCTGGATTCCGATTATTTCAGAAGAGCCGATGGTTTCTCCAGTCAGGCTTACAGGAGTCTGTTGAGGTTGCCGGTGTTGTGTGTCCTGGTGGTCATGTTACCCTGACCTGCCAATGTTTCCAAAAATAAGTTCAATCAGGAGGCAATGTCATGATAATAAATGTACCACGCACTGAAAAATTGTAGCCTGGATGGCGAAAACTGCTCTGGATTTGGGTTAGTATATTATTCTAATGATTTGCATTGCATATTTTAGTGTAAATGTGTGCCCACTTTTTCACTGAGCAGTCTCATATATATTGTTTTGAAATGTATCATCACTACAATGTGCCTGGTACTTTGCCATGGATGCATTCAGAGTTGTAGGTTTACAGAAAATGTAAAAATTCTACTTTTAAAATGTTTTTTATATACTAAGACAAATGTGTCCCCATAGAGTACCAGTGCTCTTTATTAGGATGACATGTGTCCCCTGAGAAGATGGCAGTGAATTGTCCTATTAGAAAATCTTGGGCTGGAAGGGTACGCTGCAGGGCTTCCTGGAACATAACTTACTTTTTTATGGTCACACTTATCTCTTGATTCTGGCTCATGAAAATGTTAATTACAGTTATGAAAGGAGTTTGTTTGTTTGTTTATTTATTTATTTTTATTTAAGGAGGTTTGCTCACTTTACAGAAGAGGGACAGGCAACCCTTTGTAACCATGTACCACCAGTATTCATGATCAAAAGGAAATATGAAAGCAGCACCATGATCAGTGAAGACCTTACTCCTGCCTGTTTGAAAGGGATGGAATGATTCTGAGACGGCAGTAGTCCCACAATTATCATTTGTTGTATTTAGCTTTTCCAATGTGTTTTAGTTGATTTTTAAAAAGCAGAAAGTTTTATATGTTGTCAATTTGCAATAGGGGTGTAATAATAAGTGTAAATGTCAATCCTCTTTCGATCACCATAAAAAACTGATACAATGGTTTTCTTTCTGTAGAGTCCACAGGACACAGACCATGTGTATTTTAAGAGGCAATTACAGCTTTTCACTCAGAGAGCAGGTGAATATACAGTGGGGCAAAAAAGTATTTAGTCAGCCACCAATTGTGTAAGTTCTCCCACTTAAAAAGATCAGAGAGGCCTGTAATTTTCATCATAGGTATACCTCAACTATGAGAGACAAAATGAGGAAAAAAAATCCAGAAAATCACATTGTCTGATTTTTAAAGAATTTATTTGCAAATTATGTGCAAAGTATTTGGTCAATAACAAAAGTTAATCTCAATACTTTGTTATATAGCCTTTGTTGGCAATGACAGAGGTAAAATGTTTTCTGTAAGTCTTCACAAGGTTTTCACACACTGTTGCTGGTATTTTGGCCCATTCCTCCATGCAGATCTCCTCTAGAGCAGTGATGTTTTGGGGCTGACGCTGGGCAACACGGACTTTCAACTCCCTCCAGAGATTTTCTATGGGGTTGAGATCTGGAGACTGGCTAGGCCACTCCAGGACCTTGAAATGCTTCTTACGAAGCCACTCCTTCGTTGCCCGGGCGGTGTGTTTGGGATCATTGTCATGCTGAAAGACCCAGCCACGTCTCATTTTCAATGCCCTTGCTGATGAAAGGAGGTTTTCACTCAAAATCTTACGATACATGGCCCCATTCATTCTTTCCTTTACACGGATCAGTCGTCCTGGTCCCCTTGCAGAAAAACAGCCCCAAAGCATGATGTTTCCACCCCCATGCTTTACAGTAGGTATGGTGTTCTTTGGATCCAACTCAGCATTCTTTCCCCTCCAAACACGACAAGTTGAGTTTCTACCAAAAAGTTCTATTTTGGTTTCATCTGACCATATGATGTTCTCCCAATCCTCTTCTGGATCATCCAAATGCTCTCTAGCAAACCGCAGACGGGCCTGGACGTGTCCTGGCTTCAGCAGGGGGACACGTCTGGCACTGCAGGATTTGAGTCCCTGGCGGCGTAGTGTGTTACTGATGGTAGCCTTTGTTACTTTGGTCCCAGCTCTCTGCAGGTCATTCACTAGGTCCCTCCGTGTGGTTCTGGGATTTTTGCTCACCGTTCTTGTGATCATTTTGACCCCACGGGGTGAGATCTTGCGTGGAGCCCCAGATCGAGGGAAATTATCAGTGGTCTTGTATGTCTTCCATTTTCTAATAATTGCTCCCACAGTTGATTTCTTCACACCAGGCTGCTTACCTATTGCAGATTCAGTCTTCCCAGCCTGGTGAAGGTCTACAATTTTGTTTCTGGTGTCCTTTGACAGCTCTTTGGTCTTGGCCATAGTGGAGTTTGGAGCGTGACTGTTTGAGGTTGTGGACAGGTGTCTTTTATACTGATAACGAGTTCACACAGGTGCCATTAATACAGGTAATGAGTGGAGGACCGAGGAGCCTCTTAAATAAGTTACAGGTCTGTGAAAGCCAGAAATCTTACTTGTTTGTAGGTGACCAAATACTTATTTTCCACCATAATTTGCAAATAAATTCTTTAAAAATCAGACAATGTGATTTTCTGGATTTTTTTTCCTCATTTTGTCTCTCATAGTTGAGGTATACCTATGATGAAAATTACAGGCCTCTCTGATCTTTTTAAGTGGGAGAACTTACACAATTGGTGGCTGACTAAATACTTTTTTGCCCCACTGTAAGTGAAGATTATTGCATGACAACAAAAGATGTTGGGATCCTGACTGAAGATGTCTTAGAAAAGGACCAAGAAACATATCTTATTTAATATGCTTAACCAGAACAATTATGTTTAACCTCTAAATGTTTGAACAAACTTCAGGAAAGGGCTCAGCAAGCTGAAGACCAAAGAAGAGTCAGCAGTGATCTTCCTGTATTGTTTATCATTCAGGATAAAGGCCTACATCTGGAAGTGAGTTTTAATTTTTTAATTTAATTCACATACTTTAACTAATTTTGGTCAAAACATGACAAATAAATTATTTAAGTGAAAATTTTCTGCTAACCTTTTTTGTTTGTATATTTACTTTGAGCATCCTCCAAAAATATATCTTTATTTACAGGCAATCATCGCAGAAAAGTGTCATCCACCTGGGTTACATCAAAAGGCAAGGTGAACATTTTCTTTGAGAAGGATGAGCAGCTGGACAGAGTTATGAGCTTCTTGACAAGCCTGGTTAATGCTCAGACAACCAGATGTCATGATCGAGTGGCATTTGTTATGGATGTCCTTCAGCCGAAGGTACATTCTGATACTTTTTATGTATCATATGAACATATTTTGTATTATTACCGTTGTCAGTCTGTAACTAATGGTTAATATCTCGTTAACTGCAACATGACAGACTAATGTCTAAGTGAAAGATGTCCTTTTGTTCACCTCATGACAACCGTCCATGCACTTTCAGCTGTCCATGAATTTTCACTGGACAAAGCTACAGAAATATACAGCTGCGGGCTGCAGTATGACTGGAGGAATTCTACAAACATAAGAATAGTGCTAATGCCTAAATGTATGGATTTAATATTGTTTATGACAGCCTCTAGGTGTGAATGTCATCTTTACTAATTGTTTAATTTTTGTCTCATTAGTGAGAAGCAGCTGATGTCTTATGCCATGGAAAAAAAATGAGAAAGGAGGCAAAACAAAAACGACACATATACGGTACATGGAGAAACTAAGAAGAGCTCTGGAATCATCAGAGTTTTTGGAGAGGCTGTAGCATTACATTGACATTAAAATGTTTTTGTTTGCAAGGTATTTGTAAGGCCAGTAAAAGTTGTTGCTGGCTGTTTCATTTATCTGAACTTGTTTTTATAAAGCAACACTTTTCTACTTTTGTATAGTATATTTTTTTAAGATTTGTGTAGGGTCAGTATCAGTTTACTAGTCTCGTTAATTGTATACTTAATTCAAAATATTTTAATTTCAAAATACATTGTGTCAAAAGTCCAGCAATTATTCCTATTAACACAATATATGAAATATATACATATAAATAGACCTAAAAAAATGCACATCAGCAGCTTTCAATTGTAAGGAAGGAAAAAATTATAAATACATAGTAACAGAAATCGTAACTACTCACTCTTATTGACTGTCAGTGCCTGTAATAGCAAATAGTTACATGTTACTATAGGAGGTGTGCTCCCAAAAATGGGGGCTAGTGGACTTAAGGGGTTTATTGAAATGACTACCACTAATTATTACTGCAGATATTTCATTTTATTGTATTTAAAATAAACTCTTGCATGAATATTAGTCACTTATATAAACCTGTTTATTTAAATAAGCGTATGTTTGTTGTGCCTACTATCTGGCAACTGATTATTTGTTGGTGGTATCCGAGTTTTATAATCCTACAGGGGATGGCCATAAAGTGTATGCAAGAAAAAATAAAAATTATCCATACATTCATATTTAAATCTGGAGTCCTGTATAGTCTTTTTAATTACATTTTTTCCATTTCTGTATAAATTGTTTCAATTGTATCATTCACATTGAAAGGTACTTAATGATAAGAATCAACCCTTAAAGTTAAACCTTTAGGAAGATCTGACCATAATCTGGTTCTTCTCACCTCCACCTACAAGCCCATCGTTCAGCAGCAACCAGTGATCACAAAAACCATCAAACCTGGTCTAATGATGCTGAAGGTGCTCTGAAAAGTTGCTTCGAGGCTACGGACTGGAATGTCCTCTGTGAACCTCATGGAGACAACATCAACACCATGACTGAGTGTGTGACAGATTATATAAACTTCTGTGTGGACAGCATCGTACCAACAATAACTGTGAGGTGCTTCCCCAATAACAAACCCTGGATCACCAGAGACCTGAAAAAGCTGCTGAACATCAAAAAGAAAGCCTTCAGGGATGGTGACAGGGAGTTATTAAAGACAACACAAAAACAACTTAAAGCACAAACCAGGAAGTGCAAGGAAGACTACAGGAAGAAGCTAGAGAGTCAGCTCCAGCAGAACAACGTGAGGGATGTGTGGTCTGGAATGAAGAAGATCACCGGCTTCAAGGTAAAGGGGGACCAGACTGATGGAGGTCTGGACAGAGCTAATGAACTGAACCTGTTCTTCAACAGGTTCAGTTCCCCCCCTGCCTCCAGCCCCACAGACCACACACCCTCCATGAGCCCACAGCTTTCCTGTCACACCTCCACTCCGTCACCCTGCAGCTCAATCATGGACCAGAACACTGCATCATCTTCCTCCACCTCAGAGCACCCAAAGACCTCCTCTGCCTCCACCTCCACTCTGTCTGTGACCTGCAACCAGGTCAAGAAACAACTAGAGAAACTGAACCAGAACAAGGCTGCAGGTCCAGATGGTGTCAGTCCCAGAGTTCTCAAGACCTGCTCAATGCAACTATGTCCAGTTCTCCAGCACCTCTTCAACACCAGTGCTGTGGAAAACATCCTGCCTTGTTCCAGTACCTAAAAAACCACAACCAGCTGAACCAAACGACTACAGACCAGTTGCCCTGACATCTCACGTCATGAAAGTCCTGGAGAGACTCTTACTGGCTCACCTCAACAAGCAGGTCAGCACCTTTCAGGACCCATTACAGTTTGCATACCGTAATGGGCTTGGGGTTGAAGATGCCATCATCTATCTGCTTCACAGAGCACACTCTCATCTGGACCAATCAGGCAGCACTTTGAGGGTCATGTTCTTTGACTTCTCAAGTGCTTTTAACACAATTCAGCCTGCTTTGTTATGTGAGAAGCTCCATAAATTCCAGGTGGATTCCTCCACAACCTCCTGGATTTATGACTACCTCACAAACAGACCACAGTTTGTGAGACTGAAAAGTTGTGTGTCTGAGATGGAGGTCAGCTGCACTGGAGCGCCATAAGGAACTGTACTCTCACCATTTCTCTTCACGATGTACACCTCTGACTTCCAGTACAACTCTGAGTCCTGTCATCTGCAGAAATACTCTGATGACTCTGCAGTTGTTGGGTGCATCAGTGAGGGACAAGAAGCTGAGTATAGAGAACTGGTCAGTCAGTTTGTGAAATGGTGCGGTAACAATCATCTCGTTTTAAATAGCAGCAAAACTAAGGAGATGATTGTTGACTTCAGGAGGAGAAAGAATCGACACAGCAGTATTTCCATCCTAGGAGAGGAGGTAGAGGTGGTGGAGGAATACAAGTACCTTGGAGTTCAGCTGGACAACAGACTAGAGTGGAAATGCAACACAGAATACATCTACAAGAAAGGAAGCTGTGATATTTTAATGTCTGCACCAAGATGTTGCAAATCTTCTATAGGTCTGTTGTTGGGCACACTGTGACCCTTGGCTGCCTGGAGAGTGAAGGCCAAGCTGTTCTCTGTATCTCCAGTTGAATTTCCCTTCTGGGATAAATAAAGTATTTTTCATTTCATTCATTTTTCATTTCATTTCATTCATTGTGGAAAGTGCAATCAGCTTTGCAGCCATCTGCTGGGGCAGCAGCATCAGAACCAGAGACTTGAAGAGAATCAACAATCTGATCAGGAAAGCTGGATCTGTGCTGGGAGTATCTCTGGAGCCGCTGGAGCTGATTGTACAAAAAAGAATGCTGGACAAGCTGATGAAGATGATGGAGGACTCTTCTCACCCTCTGCACGACACAGTGATCAAACAACAGAGTGTGTTCAGTGAGAGGCTTCTTCAGGTCCGATGCAAGACCGAAAGATACAAAAGATCATTCCTGCCTGCAGCCATTAGCCTCCACAACAAGAACAGACCTTGATTTTTTTTATTGTTGGACCAAAAAAAACTACTACAACGTTGAATTTCCCTTCTGGGATAAATAAAGTATTTTTCATTTCATTTCATTTCATTTCATTAAAGGGGGGTAATGCAAAATTGACTTTTTCAAGCTTTACATCATGTTATCATGTCGTTCCCTCATTAAAATCATGCCTGAAATGTGTCTTTAGCTTATTTATGTATGTTTGAGTAATCTTTAGACACTCTCATGGCAGCCATTTTGAAAGCCGTTTGCCTGATTCCTCCCAGAAATGCCCATTTCTCCTTGTAAAGCCCTCGATATTTTGTTACCTGCCAAGCTCATGCCCACTGCTCCCCTCACAGGAGAGCACCCCTCCCCCGCATGTAACGCAGGCAGAGCAGCGGTAGCAGCAATTAGCAAACACCTGGTGGAACTGCAAGAGTGTACCTTTCCTAAACTAATCTACTGACAACTTTTCTGGGCACTTTTCATAACTCCAGTTCCCACTCTCATGAGAACGTCTTTGCAGCCAGCACCGGTAAGTTCAACTGCTGTCAATTGTTTTGTTGTTAGCATTACTTAGCTTAACCTGTCCTACAATCGGTGTACTGAAAAAAGCACAATACCCCTCCTTTAATATCGCTCCCATTATTGATTCATTTCTCTTTTCTGACCGCTAGGGGGCCTCAACAGGCACATGGAGGCGTGTTTTATAGGGGGCGTGGTTTGTAGTGTCTGCAGCTAGACCCTACTCGGGTTAACAGTGTGTGTGTGTGTGTGTGTGTGTGTGTGTGTGGGGGGGGGGTGTTGAGGACAGTAACAGCAGGGCGCGTGTCGGTCTAGTTCCATAACAATGCAGCAAAGGGGAGAAGTTGTGTATCCCTGAAAGCCTGACACATGATTTTCATCCTTAAATGCTGCTGTTTTCTGCTTCTCCAAAAGTGCGTATATCTGTAGGTGAACACGGTCGTTGAACTGAACGTGGAGACGCGTTAATTCAGCATCCAGTGGGTTTTCACATTAAGCCTGACTTGTGTGGCCGCTCCACATCACAAGAGCAGCGGGTTAGCACCGGCTCAAAATGATCCCCCACGACCGACTAATTTATAGAAGCAAATAACGCAAGTGTGTCACAACCCGCTACGCTTATAAACTGTACCGATTTGTGCATCTAATCTCAAAGCCCCCGCTTATAAAGTTGAGCTATATTTTTGGCTGTGATGCCTAATTTCCATTTGTACGCCCAGTGAGGATGAGAAGGACATCTTAGAGTTGAACCCCATCTTACCAGAGAGCATGACCGATGCCTTCAAAGATGTCCACAGCTGAGGGAGAAAAGCATTCCAGCACAAAAACTAAATCCTTTTGGGGGGAAATATATTTCGACAAATTTAGAGGAGGAAAGAAAAAGCCCCTTGTTCATAATGGTTCCGCGTCTCGATTGTAATTCAGCAGCTCACTCTCGAGCTCCGCTGCGTCGGATCCTTGCACATCTCAGCCTTCTTGCAACCTCCCTTCCCCACTCCAAGAGAAGACAGCTTCCCCTTGACATCGAATGAAAATCTGCTATTTTCCACAGCGTTCACGTCACAGCCGCAAGGCCCCGCCCAGATGTTTCCTGTCTCCAATGTGCGCCATGGATTCCACAAAGCTATGCATACAAAACAAGTCAGTTATTACTCAGACACGCGCACACGTCAAATACAGAGCGGTGGAGACATGTAGGTGGATTTTTATTGTAGTCACTAGACGGAAAAATCTAAAACTTTTAAATTGTAAAACTATTTAAAGTTTAAGCAACATATTGTATGATGGATTTGTTATGAATACATGACAAAATAATCAGTATAATCTGAAATCTTTTGAATTCGTTAATTATTTGAAAAAAGCCCACTCACAATCGATAATGGCATAAAACTACAGTACATTTCTCACGCGTAAAACACTTTGGCTACTTGGTCCTGATTAACCACCCTTAAAGAAAAATCGTATTTCACATGTGTTAAACACGTGAGATAGCCTAGGTTAGAAATAACGTTAATTTAAGTAACGAAATACTCAAAAGATTTTCCGGTGCAGTTGTAATTAACTGACCCTAGAATTATCGAAAATACTTTTTAATTAACCCCAGAATAATATTACAAAAATCCAAAATAAAAAAATTGAACTTGAGCTAACATTGAACTAACTTACTAAACAGAACAACCTGGCCTGACAACTAAAAACACAATGCAATCAATATAAATATCAGAAATGATCAAACCATTTCGATCCAACACTGTCTTTTTTTATTCAACCATAATTACAAAGCAGATAAGACAGAAGTGATAAGTCATCTGAGCCAGCTCTTCAAAAATTCTTTAATTCCTGTGAATTCCTGACAACCGTTTCAAAGCACAGAGTTTACATGAATGATGAAAAGAAAATAACTAAACTAGATCTACACATTTTGAGAATGCATAAAGTTTCACATTATCAAAAATCACTGACTTTCAATCACATAATTCCATAAACATCACAAAGAAGAGGACTGTGATAGGAAAAAAACAACTGTACAAAGAAAAGATTCTCAAATCATTTTCAATTCTATTTCACAAGTATTGTACTAGTCAAGAGTAAAAATGAGAGAGCATATTAAACCTCTGCAGACTAGACTTTTATCAAATAAACAGCATTATCTTTTTGATTATTCTGGACTTCCAACACGTAAATTTCAACCACTTTACTCACACCCCTCATGAAACAGTCTTAGAATGCTGAGTCTGCCAGTCATTACTAACTTATGCCTTGCGTTGTGCAAGTTGCTTTCATTTTCAGTAATTCTGAGGGGGGGGGGGGGGGGTCCCTAAAATTAAGCTTTTTTTGATGCACTCACAAGGACAATCTTGGTTCCTCATCCCACATTCGGTGACCCCTGACAAGTTGGATTTGTTTTTAGAGGTAGTGTTTTCTCATAACTAATTAATTGTAAACAGACTAGTCCTTACTCTATTTGGTGAATTTTCATAAAAGTGCATGACTACTATTAAACTAATACTTTACTGTCTCTGCTTCACTGCATACACTGATTGACATGCACAGATACTCAGGGAATCAAACAAAACAGTAACATGTCAGAAAAAGAACCAAAAAATGGAAAATATTAGTTATTATAAAAGGCCCGCCAAAAAGAATAAAGGCCAAGGATGAAGACAGAACTAGCGTTTTATTATTGTTGGTGAAGAGAACTGTTAATAGAGGAAAGATTAAAAAATAAATAATTGAGGTGAGTGCGTGACTTTAATTGTAATGACGATGAAGACAGATCAACCAACAGCACATAAACCTAGCCCCCCAATGCTAAACCAAAAAGGCTTGAAAAACAAAATAACATACAAAAATACAAGACCACTGTCATAAAGCAACTGAAAAGAAAGAGTCTGAATTAATCTTACAGCTCCAGGAATTCCTTTGGTGATACTTTAGATAAGAAAATCATACCATCACAGTCCAGAGGTAAGTCAGTTAAATGTAATATACGAAATAACACCGCCACTTTGAAAACCCCCTGAAAAAAATCATGGGCTCCTTAACAACCACTCTTCTTTTTATGTGCTGGATTTAAAATCTTTGTAGCATTCTGCAGTTAGCACATATAATCTCATTCTTCTTGACCAAGAAATCACATGTTGATGCTCGCTCCATTATGACCGGACCCTTGGGAAAAGGTGATTTTTTTGGAGGCAGTCCACGGCAGACAACAAGCCTCTCCAGCGCCAACAGCAGACTTACCACCTCAGTGGCAGTGTTTAAGCGTCCAGGAAATTTATCATACAGCGGGTGGGTGGGAAGCAGCGGCTGCTTCTGGACAGTGATGTAATAGCAGAAGCCTGGGTCAATGAGCACGATGGTGTCAGCCATGCTTGACTGCTTCGAACACTGGATGAGCTGCAATTGTGGACCCTCCATCATTATAGCATACCATAGGATTGGCAGAACAGAGCAGCGTAATGAGTGAAGTAATTTCATGAGCTGGTTTTCTTGATCTGCACCTCTCTCATTTGGGTTTTCAGCCAAACTGAAGATCTGAGTAATCTGAGAAAGATTAAAGAACATAAACAAATACACAAGATTACCAACAGTTTCTTTTGAAGATAAAGACGAAGAATAGCTAATCAAGAACCTCACCATGGGCAACTCTTCCTCCTCTTCTTCAACTTCCTGTGAAGCATCCCTTTCTGCATGTGATCTCTCTGCATCCCATTGGCTCTGCAGGCTCTATATCAAGAAAGAGGAAATAACTTCACAACTGACAGACCACTGCATTTTAAACTCACGCCATCATGTGACTGTTGCAAAAAAAAAAAAAAAAGTCTTCAGTTTGTCCCAGATTTAGAATACAGAGGTAAAGATAGAAAAACATAAAGATGTATTAAGGAATTACTCATGTTTATCTGAGCATCTGACTTACAAAAGGCTGAACCCAAGACCACTACGAAGGACATCCAAATATAGAGAGGGAAGATGAGTAGAGGACACAAGTGGCACTTATAAGGATTACATTTAGTTCTGTCGGTGGCCTGGTGCCATATGCTTAGGACTCACAGCAAATCATCCCAGTGTTTTAAACATTGGGTCCATTTCACAAAGCAGGTTTAACAAACTCTAAATCAAAACCCGAATTCAAGGTTGGCCAACTCTCTGCTGTCAAACTCAAAGTTTTTGGTTTCAGAACAGGTGCTAAGAATTAATTCAATCAACTCTGAGTCAAAGTTAACCTGAGTTACACTGCTGCCTGAGGATATAATGGTGCGTTCACACCGCCCAGCGCGTCCAGGCAGCTAGATTACATGTAAAGTCTATGTTACTAAGCAGCGCTCGACGTGCGCGTCGGCTCAGCGCACATCCACGCAGCTGCTGCCCGGACGGTCTGTCAAGGCGTCGAGGCAGCTGCTGCTTGAAGTTGGGAAAATGGAACTTTGGGGCAGCAGACGCGCGGCAGCAATCAGCGACTCTTTTCACTGATCACGTCATCAACGACTAGATCTGACAGTCATTCCAATTCATTTCAAAATGGAGAAGAAACCGATTACCACTGTTTGTAACCACCGTGAACTGTATGACCTGTCTTCATATTTTAATAAGGACAGGAAAAGATCTGACCTTATCTGGAGGAAGATATCAGAGGATATTGGAGATCCAGGTAAACAGTTTCATATTTTATATCGTCTCAATGGGGTGTATACAACCTCCGCAAATGCGCCCGACAATGACGTTGTATAGCTTTGTTTATTAAAGCAGAACTAAGTAAGTTTTTTCACCTCAATAAATGTTTTCTAGAGTCCCTGTGGGGGTAAACAAGGACTTGGCGGGGTGATTCGTGGGTCCCTCCCCTCCCTCCGGGGTCTGTGTCCTGAAAGCAGCACTTGCAACTTTCAGTGGATCGGACCCGACTAATCTCGCGAGAACAAACCTGCTTTACGGCACTCACACTCACGTACATAAATACAAGCATGAAGCCCTTGCCGTTGTTAGCAACGCCACCCTTAGGAGCGCAAAGATGACAATAATACTCACCTGTCGAGACATTTTCTTGGTTTTGTTTTTCTTTCTTCTTGCAAAAGCGTTCTCTGCGCGTTGTTGTTGGGGGGGCGGCGGAACGTTACGACAGTGAGCTTTCACAGGGGACCAGTAGGGGGAGAGCGAGAGCAAAACTTACTTAGTTCTGCTTTAAATAAATCCAAGCCACTCTCCACATGATCCATCATGTTGTAAAAAACTATAACAACAGAGAAATCCCCCGCCGACCTGTGATGTACTGACGTGACGCGTGGACGCGGACTGTGCAAAGTGTGCAAGCAGCTGTGTTTTTATTTAAGTAGCAACTTTCGTCCGTTTGAGCGTTTTGCTGCCTGGACGCGCTGGGCGGTTTGAACGCACCATAAGAAGGCCTCATCAATGGAACACAAATAACATGGTTCACAACGGCAACCAGTGAAGAAAAGGTTAGCACCCCCTACTTCTTCCCAGTAGAATTTGATCTTTTAATGACTACATGTACAAAAAATGGGCAAATTTAAAAAAAAAAAAAACAACAGCAAAACAGAGAGATTATGTGGCAGAAATTTGGTGAGCAAATCAATGTGTGAGTATTAATAAGAGGGAAAAAATGTTTGGTCTTCACTCTGTTGTCTCTCTCACTCTCCATGTTTGCATTGATTGTTATTGCTGCCATTAACTGTTTCTCTGTTTATATTTCTATAGACATGATGACTGGCCAAAATCTATCCGTGTTGGTGTCTCTTTCCTGTCAGCTCAGACCCCAGTCGGCTCAAGCAGAAGGCCGCCCATCCTCAGCCGGGTTCTGCTAGAGGTTTCTTCCTGTTAAAAGGGAGACGCTCCTTTCCATTGTAGCTAATCGTGCTGGTCAGCATGGGGGATTGTGCTGACTTAACAATTCAACCCAATCGACTGGTTCCTTAGATAGGAAATGTTTTATTAATTGGTTGATTTTTCTGTAAAGTGCATTGAAATGACTTTGTTATGAACTGGCACTTTATAAATAGACTTGAAACTTGGATCTTTTTTCTTACATTTTTTTCAAATGTTGAAATTGTCTAATGCTCAATATCTCTGGCACTGAGGGGGGATAGAAATCTTAAAGTGGCTGGCACTGAATGAGTTAATGAGGAAGAGGGTCCATTAACCAACAGCACAGCTTACTTCATTATGAATATTGTTCAGCATTGACCCACAACTTACTATGACAAAAAGTAGACATAGAAATACAGAATTGTCTCGGTAAGGACAGTATTTCCACCATGGGTCATATGGTCATATGTGTGGACTGACAATATTGCTATAAATTATTGATGGTCATGGAAACACTCATACAGATACTTATCAGAGTGATAAAACATCATCCACTCAGGGATGTGTTGGGAACATTACTTTAAAAAGTAATTAGTTATAGTTATGCACTTGTTCCAAAAAGTAATTTAGTTGGTAACTGAACTACTCTACAAAAAAGTAATTATTTACCAGAGAACGTAACGGACTGCATTACTAAAAAAAAAAAAAAAAAAATTCCTTGCATCATGCAATTAAAATTTGGCAATAAATTCTTATTCTGATTCTTATTCGACACATACCCTGTCATCACCGGGAATCAAACCCCTGAGCCTCTGATTGAGAGGCAGCCTCCTGAGCTGTGGCTCAGTGGTTAGAGTGGTCGTCCTCCAATTTGAAGGTTGATGGATCGATCCCGGCTTCCACTGCCACATGTCGAAGTGCCCTTGGGCAAGGCACTGAACCCCATGTTGCCCCCCGATCTGCGTATCGGGTTGTGTGAGTGTTAGCCCTCTACCCTCTCCCCCCGGTTTACATATCGGGTTGTGTGAATGGGTGAATGTAAAACCTTGTAGTGTGAAAGCGCTTTGAGTGGTCTGAATGACTAGAAAAGCGCTATACAAATACAGGACATTTACCATTCCACTAGACTATGGAAGTCAGTCATAGCATCAGTCCAGCCTCCATATAACCTCCTGTGTGTGTAGCCACATTACGTAGCTTAATTCATCTAGTAACCCACTGGATTTTATGTTCACTAATGATAACGGTGTTGTAAAGTTGGAAACTGCAATTAGATTATTCTGTTACTGAAAATCCAACCACATTGTGAAAACGCCGTCACATTAAACGGCTTCATTCCAAACACTGCTGATCATCTTCCCACTCTCCCGACTGAGATTTCTGCATATCTGTGCAAGTCCAAGTCAACAAAGCTCATCAAGAAATGGACACGCCGTGTCTGCTACTGATTTCAGACAGCAGGGTTCAACTTAAGAGTAGGGTAAATTCCGAGTTATTTGAAGAAAACCTGCTAGTGAGCAGGTTAAGGTCACAGACTGTGTTGACCGGTTAACAGACTCAAGAGTTATGCTGAACTGGCCTTGTGAAACCGAAAAACCAGTTTTCCTCATCTTAGGCTTAACTAACTCAAGTTTTTCACTAAACCTGCTTTGTGAAATGGATCCCTGTACACACTGGGTTGTTTTTTGTTTAGTTTTTTTACTGTCCTACACTCTCTTCATGTTAAATCCTTGTATCTATACAGTCAAATGGAGAAAAAAAAAAACACCTCCAACTTGAGATAACAAAAAATAAGCTGCAAAGACAAGTCTAAAAATACTAAATAAACACAATGCAAACAGCCAGATCCAAGCCTGAAATCAAAACAGATGCCCACAACCACAGGAACATTTCAGTCTGGGTTGGAGTTATTATTCTCAGACACTGGGCAAAGAAGAATGAAAAATCCAGAAAAGTCCCTGAAGAAATTTTGAGGGATTGCCACCGTGTACAGGACTCTGAAACCCTCAGCCAATTAGAAAGCTGCATTCATATATGCATGAATTCATACATATATGAATGCAGCACATACATGAAAGGTGATTGCATACATTATAGACATATGTCTGGTGATCAACAATAAGGAGGAACAGTGTCTGTAGGTCAAAGTGTGTTTGCATAATAATCTCTAAAAAACTGTCAATTGTAAGGATATACTGAACAATTTTAACATAGTATTTGAAGAAAAGGGCCTGTTTTTTTTGTGTATTCTGTTGCCATGGTAACCTATGATAGAGCATCTTTGGTTACCAGTAGGGATGTCCCGATCAAGATTTTTGACCCCGAGTCTGAGTCATTTGATTTTGAGTATCGGCCGATACAGAGTCCTGATCCAATTTTACATTTAAAAAATGAATAAAAAGGAGCAAATAAACAGATCCAGGGTGTTCCTTATGTTGTATTTAATTCACCCTATTTATTAATTAGCTGCAGGGACAGGACAACCAGCAGTCCTGGGACGACAGTGGCCACTCCAGCACATCCTGAGGTTTCCCCTGGGCTTTTTCACGGTGGGGAGTCATGAAGTTGTTACTTGTGTGTAAAAACGAACATGACGAAAGCGCATTTCTGTACTGTGAGCACGCAAACAGTCCGAAGCACACAAACCGGTGGATGGACAATACGTTATTAAATAAAACGTTATGTAAATAAGCTGATCAGAACGGCAGGCACTGCAGAAAGAGTATCATGATCATGGGCTGTCTTTTGCATGCAGTAAGTGATCAACTCCACTCCATGAACGAGTTTAAGATAACATCATAGGGATTTAATATGACTATGAACTAACACCGGAAGACATGCTAAAGCGGCTAGCGAAGCTAATGGAGCTAACGTGGCAACATTCTCAACACAACATCCACTGAGCCAATTAGAAAAGCTTACCTCGAAAAAAATATACGCATTAAGGCTTTTATAAGTCCTCATCTTCTCCACTTTTGTGTAGACTACAGGGCTGTTAACATTCACATTTTCACACACGTTGCGGTCGGTCGTCATAGAAACGCATCCCCTCTTAAAATGGCGGCTGCGGGCTGCAAGGGTAACTGTCCCGGATACTGATGTAACACGAAAAGGTGCATATGCTTTAAAAACTTATAAGAATATACTCACCGGCCACTTTATTAGGTACACCATGCTAGTAACGGGTTGGACCCCCTTTTGCCTTCAGAACTGCCTCAATTCTTCGTGGCATAGATTCAACAAGGTGCTGGAAGCATTCCTCAGAGAGTTTGGTCCATATTGACATGATGGCATCACACAGTTGGCGCAGATTTGTCGGCTGCACATCCATGATGCGAACCTCCCGTTCCACCACATCCCAAAGATGCTCTATTGGATTAAGATCTGGTGACTGTGGAGGCCATTTGAGTACAGTGAACTCATTGTCATGTTCAAGAAACCAGTCCAAGATGATTCCAGCTTTATGACATGGCGCATTATCCTGCTGAAAGTAGCCATCAGAAGTTGGGTACATTGTGGTCATAAAGGGATGGACATGGTCAGCAACAATACTCAGGTAGGCTGTGGCGTTGTAACGATGCTCAATTGGTACCAAAGGGCCCAAAGAGTGCCAAGAAAATATTCCCCACACCATTACACCACCACCACCAGCCTGAACCGTTGATACAAGGCAGGATGGATCCATGCTTTCATGTTGTTGACGCCAAAATCTGACCCTACCATCCGAATGTTGCAGCAGAAATCGAGACTCATCAGACCAGGCAACGTTTTTCCAATCTTCTATTGTCCAATTTCGATGAGCTTGTGCAAATTGTAGCCTCAGTTTCCTGTTCTTAGGTGAAAGGAGTGGCACCCGGCGTGATCTTCTGATGCTGTAGCCCATCTGCCTCAAAGTTCGACGTACTGTGCGTTCAGAGATGCTCTTCTGCCTACCTTGGTTGTAACGAGTGGTTATTTGAGTCACTGTTGCCTTTCTATCAGCTGGAACCAGTCTGGCCATTCTCCTCTGACCTCTGGCATCAACAAGGCATTTCCGCCCACAGAACTGCCGCTCACTGGATATTTTTTCTTTTTCGGACCATTCTCTGTAAACCCTAGAGATGATTGTGCGTGAAAATCCCAGTAGATCAGCAGTTTCTGAAATACTCAGACCAGCTATTCTGGCACCAACAACCATGCCACGTTAAAAGTCACTCAAATCACCTTTCTTCCCCATACTGATGCTCGGTTTGAACTGCAGGAGATTGTCTTGACCATGTGTACATGCCTAAATGCACTGAGTTGCCGCCATGTGATTAGCTGATTAGAAATTAAGTGTTAACAAGCAATTGGACATGTGTACCTAATAAAGTGGCCGGTGAGTGTAAATACCTATATGTCCGAGTCCTGATTGGGAGGTAACGTCCGATTCCGTGCTGCTGGTTTCCACTTGCGCTTGTTTTGGCTGGGGTTGCATCTTCATGTTCACGGGCATGCGTGTTTTTTAAATGATAAAACAGGTTGCTTGTGTTTCCACGTCTTGCTGTCACAATGCGACAAACCTTGCATATTATTGAAGCTTGCTTCGTGTCGGATGATTTAAAGCAGAACTAAGTAAGTTTTTTCCCCTCAATAAATGTTTTCTAGAGTCCCTGTGGGGGTAAACAAGGACTTGGCGGGGTGATTCGTGGGTCCCTCCCCTCCCTCCGGGGTCTGTGTCCTGAAAGCAGCACTTGCAACTTTCAGTGGATCGGACCCGACTAATCTCGCGAGAACAAACCTGCTTTACGGCACTCACACTCACGTACATAAATACAAGCATGAAGCCCTTGCCGTTGTTAGCAACGCCAACCTTAGGAGCGCAAAGATGACAATAATACTCACCTGTCGAGACATTTTCTTGGTTTTGTTTTTCTTTCTTCTTGCAAAAGCGTTCTCTGCGCGTTGTTGTTGGGGGGGCGGCGGCGGGGGGGGGAACGTTACGACAGTGAGCTTTCACAGGGGACCAGTGGGGGGAGAGCGAGAGCAAAACTTACTTAGTTCTGCTTTAAAACCAAACCAGTTCCAAATAACAGGGGTGCCTCCTCTTTTTGGAACGACAATTTCCTCTACAGCAGCCTCGGTCTCTCCGTCTGGTTCTGACACTCCACTCATCTCTTTTCAGATAATATAGGCTACAGGCAAGACCTTCACGATGTTTCACCAGTCGTTTCATTATTTATTACTCGGTTAAGTGCTCATTAAGCTAATTTAATGGCCATTCCCCTTTTACCTACCACCTGCAAAGCTGATACGAATGTGTTTTACTTTTTTATTTGCAACAAGATATATAGTATAAGGACAGGTATTCAGACCACAACTGAAAATTGAATGCCTTATTATTTAGAATTAGCTATTATTGATGTAAATGCAGCCATTCAAGGCACATAATTGACTTCTTACAGTATTCACGGTATTAGAAAATCCATGTTGTGGCGCAATGTCACACCGGTGATGACTATGACACCGGTGTACCGCCCACCCGAAGTTTGTAATGTCATACATGGAGTTATGTCTAACAGAAGGTGCATCAGGGCATTTCAGTGGAGGGTCAGTTGGGCCTGCGGCGAACGCAGGCCCAACTGACTCTCGTTTATTGGCTCGTTTAGGTGTTTGCCGTGTGAATCAAAAATCTCCGAGACGAATCCGAATCGCAAAAAAGTACTACTGATGACCAGTAAAACACATCTCACAGAATAAATAAGGCCCCAATTGCAAAAAACGGGCGTTCTCCTTTAAAGAGTAACTCACCCCTCCAAATTATAACCCTGCCCACCCTTCCTATTTAAAAAAAAGGCCTCAAAAGGAAGTGTTGCCTGGCGGACCAGCACACACGCAGGGGGAAGCGGGCTGGGCTGTGATTGACATGTCGCACCAACAAAGACGGACAGAACAGGGACAGATGAAAATGGAGGAAGCTGCTTCTATTGACAAGACGAGTGGCCCTGATCCGTATTGTTTTGAACCAATAGTTGCCCTGCAGCGGCATAGTGGCACAGAATGGTGCCCGTCTCTTAGTTGCACATTGTTGCACATCCAGACCTAAAGCTAAACTTAGACTAGCTCGAGTGCTATTGTGTGATTCTGCCAACAGGTGCAGCTGCATGCAGCCGATGTACCCCATTGTCCACAACTGAAAACATGTGTTGCAGAGAACTGCCTTAGATATAAGTCAAAGTATCCCAGCATGAAGTGAAAACCATTCAGTAATGTACAAAAATACATTTCACACAATCACAAACATTGCACAAAAAATGAACTCTGATAAACGTAAACACTTGATATTTAAACTCAACCTAGCTATGGAGGTGTGGCTGAGACCAAGCTTATTTATACTCCACAGCAGAAGAATGCTGACATCAAGTATAATAATTGATAGGGTAGATAAAGGACATCAATTATACACGTTCATTCTTTAAAGATCTTTTCTGTGTTACTTATGTGTGCAGGTGCTCATGCAGGCCTCGCTATCTGATTATTTTAGTTACATGCTCTTTCTTTCCCACTGCTGTTTCCCAGAACCTCCTGTTTCTAATCCAAGGTCACTGTTAAACAGCTACAACTGGCTCCACTGATTTGGGAGTGACGATTTACTGTTATCTGTTATTTGTTATTGCTGTGTCTAATGAGAATAAAAAGACTGAGCTGGGTGAAGTGGTCAGAGTTGGTGTTAGAAACTCTCCCCAGCTGGGTTATTGAACCAATCTTCTTGAGTGATCGTATTTCTTATATTTATAATAATGGAAGGTTTTGATAGAATAAGGAAAAAACCTAACAATAATAGCAATGCCCAATTCAAATTCAGGTGCAGTGTAACATTTTAACCTCAAGAGGGCGCTCTACTAACTATTAGACACTCATTTGTACAGTTCCATTAGCAAAAAAAAAAAAAGAAAAAAAAAAGAGTGATTTGGGGGTGAGTTGCTTTTTAACTCATCCAGTGACATTGACGTCTATAGATGTCAAACTAAATCCGAACGCTTAGTGCCATTGACGTCTCTACAGCTTTTATTGGCTGAAATCCCGCAAAGCATTCTGGGGCAGCTGCTCGCTGAATATGAATTCATTACAGGTTGTATTTAGTCATATGATTAAGGAAGGGGCAGTAGTGCACTTCTCTGGGTGAGATCACTCTTATTATTTACTGTGTTAGCCATGTGGATCAGGGAAGAGCCAGGCAGTCAGGACGAGAGAGACGGTGAATACAGAAGGTAGATTTAGAGCCTGTGAAGCAGCTGTGATGTGATCTCGTTGTCCAGAGTTATTACAAACTAGTATAGAATTTATGGAATTGAGATGGTGGTGGAGTTTATTACATGGATAAAAATCCCTCCAGCGCAATGGTTGGATCTACCGGGAATGAGTATTGTGTTGAAGGTGGCGCCAGTATCTCCTGTTAGGATCTTCTGAAGGCAGCAGGGAGCACAATATATAGCGCTACAACTGGTGGCAGCTTGTTGGAGTAGCTCTGTGACTTTGCTAGCATTTTTTTGTTCTTTGACTATTTCTTGCTAGTTTTTTCTTCTGGAAATATTTTCTAAATACTTTTCGTTTGATTTGGGTGCTGTGCTGATTGAGTTTTTTGCTTGATTTGTCCCTTTTTTGACACTTATGATGCGTAACCATGGCAACAAGAGACTTGTTTACAAGAAAGAGCAACTGATATTTCTAAGGCCGAAATAATCCTCAAATTGAAACTCTGGATCCCTGATGAGCTCAAAAGAAGACGTGGATGCAGAGCAGGAGCAAAGCGGAGAGAGAGGAAGAGGAAGTTTAAACCTTCACTTCCATCAGTCATATTGACAAATGTGATATCTTTTTGATAACAAAATTGATGAACTTGAAACTCAGAGATTTGAAGAGGTGCGGCAAAAGAAGAGAAGTTTGTCAGCTGATCACATCTGCAGTCACCTATTGGGGAAGCAGCATCAGAGCAATTGACATGAGGAGGCTGAACAGATGGATAAGGAGGACTGATTCTATCCTGGAGACTGAACTGGAGCCTCTTGAGTTGATTGTCCAAAGGAGGATGAAGAACATGATGGAAAACCCTCATCATCCTCTTCCGAACACAGTAACTCAACAACAGAGTGTCTTCAGTCAGAAGATTCTTCAAAATCCGCTGCAACACAGACCGCTACAGGAGATCCTTCCTGTCCACAGCTAGAACCCTCTATAATGGCTCCCTGAAGAACTGGGCTACAACACTTAATTTCCCTTTGGGGGTTAATAAAGTATTTTTGATTTGATTAATAAAGTACGATTCATTGCATAAAACACACGGTAAGTGTTCATAAACAAACAAATGGTCGTTGGGGGGGGGGGGCGCAAACTGAGTAAGTCACGCACTCACATGTGCGCACACAAGTATGCACACACACAGTATCTGAAGCAGAAATTAGCTGCTTTTTCTTATATTTTATTCGAATGTTGAAATTGCACAAAATTTAGTCTTCTTTAAAAAGCAAAAAAAATGTTTCTACCTGTTATTTAGTAATCTGCAGTACAAATGAGGGACTTTTATGAAAATCAACACATTTCATGACTAAAAGCTGAGATAAAGAGTGTTTTGTGCAAAGAGGTTTTTCAAGCAAATCAGTGACTTTGATGTAAAAATTTCATGTTTCAATGATTCATGCAACATCTGTGAAAAGTGAAAAAACAACAGTAAAAAAAGTACTTTTGATAGTTGATTTTATGTCTAAAAAGAGTCATTTATAGACAATTTCAACATTTGAATAAAATAAGAAAAAAGCAGCAAATTTCTGATTCTGATACTTTGTGTATATGTACGCGTGGGTGCGCGACAGAGTCAATTTGTTACCCCCCCGACCGCCATTCGTTTCTTTATGAACACTTACCGAGTGTTTTATGCAGTGAATGGTTCTTTATTTTGCTCCCTGCTGCCTTTAGAAAATCCTAACAGGAGATACTGGTTGGATAAATCCACCTCGGCTTCACTAGAATTGCCAGAAAAACCTCAACGTCAGGCTGAAGACATCACAAGTCTGAAAAACCGCACCGCCTTCAACACAATACTCGTTCGACCCGGTAGATCCGACTGTCACGCTGGAGGAATTTTATCCATATAATAAACTCCACCACCTTCTCAATTCCATAAATTCTATACTAGTTTGTAATAACTCTGAACAATGAGATCACATCACAGCTGCGGCTCTGAATCTATTCACCGTCTGTCTTGTCCTGAGTGCTTGGCTCCTCCCCCACTCCAAGTTCTCGATAGATCCGACCGTCGTGCTGGAGGGATTTTATCCATGTAATAAACTCCACCACCTTCTCAATTCCATAAATTCTAAAATAGTTTGCAATAATTCTGAACGAGATCACTTCCCAACTGCTTCACAGGCTCTGAATCTCTCTTCCTCATTCATCGTCTGTCTCGTCCTGAGTGCCTGGCCCTTCCCCCCGCTCCAACCGGGATTGTTACATGGTAAATAAGGGTGATATGACTAAATACAGCCTGTAATGAGTTCAAATTCAGCGAGCAGCTGCCCCAGAATGCTTTGCGGGATTTGAGCCAATAAAAGCCGTAGAGACGTCAAGACGTCTATGGCACTGAGCATTCGGATTTAGTTTGACGTCTATGGCACTGAATGAGTTAATAAAATGAAAGAATGTAAACTTACTTGTTGAAAGTAGTTGTGATTACTGATATGAGGAAGAAGTCCATTCTGCACTCCAAAACCAGAAGGATATAACTGTAGATAAAACAAAATTCTGTTGATATTCCAAATTGTTCCAGGGTGAGGTTTATATGTCAGAAACATGGGCAGAAATATTTGCTTTCAAAGCAGTACTAAATAACGTCTCTGCAGCCGTGTCTCAGACAGCCATTGCTGGAACCGGTGTTCTGTTGACATATGCTACCTGTTGAGATGCGCTGATTCTTTCTGCCCATGTGCTGTTCCACAGTCTTGACTTCAATAAACAAATTTATCTTTTTTTTTTATGTATTTTTCCATAAATACATTTTACCTATCAAAAAACTTCTCCCAGGACAGGAACAATAAATATGATGTTATTTTTAATTTCTTTGCATTGTCAGAGCGACAGGCAAATGTTTGGACACACCCTGAGGAGAAGGACCCAACAATGGCCGAAAAGGACCCAGAGGACTTTTAAATAGAAAAATATCAGGGAAGGATCATAAAAATATGCCCAAATAATTAATAGGGTATACTCACCATAAAAAAAGAAAACTGTATAAACTTCGAATAACATTGCATTATGAAAAAAGTTTTCAATTCGCACTATGGCGGCATTTTTCGACAGGGCAGCATAAGTTGTCAGAACATCACTTCCGGCTGCGACCTAAATTACTGCAGTTATTAAGTGTAATATAAGGGGATCAGAGGCGTCCACAGTGATGTCTAAAATGAAGCTGAACATGTTTCAAAACAGTAGCTTAAACTTTAAAGGTTATTTTGTACTGCTTTAAACCTGCGTAGATTGGTGGTTTCTGACACTGGAGTCAAATGAGTGTTTGGTTCCTCTCGCAGGCTCTGAGCTCCAGTTCATCTATGATGGAAAAACATCAGAAGAAGAATTAAACACCTTTCTCCATCACCAAGGGGATGATATTACAAAAACAAGTAGTATTACATAAAAAGTCTTAGATACCCACTTGTAAATTACTGTCATCATCATCGTTGTCAGACAGATCTAAACCACTCTGTGGCCCTCTGCTTTTTTTAAAGCTGGACTTTCGGCTGTAAGTGTAATGAGGTCTGGGCCGACCCGATGGCAACGTGCCATCTGCCCCATATTCACTCATTCCCATCTGGAAGGGCAGCAAATGTCTCTGACAAATAAAAGCACTGGTTTGTTTACAAACAAAACCTTCAACATAGTGAAATGAAAAACACCAATAAATATGTCATATGATAACTTTATCGAGGAAGACTCTCACCATGGCCTGTCTCTGACACTGTCTTAAACGACACTTCTGCCTTTTTTTGTTGCTGCCTCCAAACTTGGGTTTGTCTATACAAAAATCACACGTGCCACAGTCTTTCCTGCACAGACAGGCCTTGCATTCTCCACAGGAACGCCGCTTTCGCTTCTTATGCCACTGAAAAATGTGATGATAGGATGGAGATTAAAAACAGTCAATTTACTGAGTGCTCAAATAAGCAGTTATAACTTTGCTTTGTCAGACAAGGAAATTTGGGGGCAAAATGTGTCTGGGCCTAAATCTTCTTCATGTTTTAGATGTCTCCCAACCTCAACACACCCGATTTAAACTAATGACTGATTAACGGGAATCTACTGATCTTTACAACAAGCTGAGAAAGTAATACAATCATCTGAATCAGGTGGGCAGGAAGAAATCTAAAACATGCAAGAGACTGAGGTCCAGAAGACCAGGAGGCACAGAGTGGGGTGAAATTAAAAGAAAAACCTACATCATCATCATCATCTGTAGACATTTCTTCTTCATCAAAGTCCACGTTGACTGCAAAGTTCTCCGTGTCACTGCTTTTGAGACTTGTATGCTGTGTGGTCAAATGTATTCTACATATTTTTAATTGTTAAGGGTTTTTTATCATTAAAAAATATTGTGTTGAGCAAATAATACCTTACACAAGTCCTACCTGTAAGTCTGTGACTTCATTCTGTAAAATGTTAACAAAGAAATTAGAAAACAGAATGTAATTAAACATTTAATGTGGCTCATTATTCAGGGTTTCTTACCTGAAAGTTTGAGTTGTCATCAAATGTTTCAGGACTGTCAGCATAAGACATCTCATTTCCAAAGTTTCTGCTTCCAGGGTTCTGATGGAACACATCAGATGAAGATAAGTCTTTAAAGGGACTAGAAGGATGATCAACAACAAATAAATGTATAGAACTCTACAATTTCGTCCTCATACATGCTCCAGCAATGTCTCTAGTCACTAGTAAGAGCCCTGCCATTTTCACCGTATTTGCCTCTATATGCATGTATTAATAGTGTGTTCGGGTCGAACAGGCTTTCCAAAGGCAGCCTAATGATGACGTCATGCGTGTCCACGCTCAGGCATAGCGTTTACTATCGCTAGCCGCAAAAGCTGCAGAGAGAAGTAGCGTTTGACGCATGGATTCTGCCGAGAACGAGAGCACACTCCAGCCCAGACCCCAACCAAAAAAAAGGAACCAAGAGTTATTCCAGCGTTAAAACAAAGGTGAAACTTGAGTCGAATTGACGGAGGCAAAGATCAGTTTGGCATTTGAGAAGTGGAAAATGCTGAGAGAATCTCAGTATGAGAAAAGACCCACAGTTGGTGTCATTTTTGCTTGAAAGGTAAGAAATTATTACTAAATACGTGGGGGGAAGAGTTGAGTCAGGTTCTGTGAGCGACTGTACTGAGTGAGTCATCTTCTCAGGAACAAGATCTTTGGTAGGAACGCTGGAACACCTGCTCGTTAAGCTGTGCTGGGGGAGAGGAGCTTTTTGAGAAGCAGACGCTCATTCTGGTTGCTCACCTGGCTGGATTACACTCGAAGTTTCTCCTAGGACTCTTCCGAGCTCTGTGAAACCCGGTGTCATCCGAACCCGTCTCTCTACCTGCACCTGCCTGCTCACATTGCCCTGAGTTTGATCCTTGTTGAAAATAAAATTAGTTTCAACAACTTTGAAATTTGAGTCCAGTCTGAGTTCTGCATGTGAGTCAAATGCTTATCCGAGTCCATGAAAAGTTGATGCTTTCAGTTGTTTCCACATATTTCCTGTAATAGGAATTTGGGCTGTAACAGTTCACGGGTATGTGTTGGACCTTTTGGTTCGGTTCACTTGCGTACCATTTGGTGCATTTTTTAAATAAATGTTATTATTAGTGATATTAAGCGCAGCGGAAGAAAGTTTCCGCACAGACGTTGTATTGAGTCCACAAACACTGAAGTAAATACATGAGCTGAGGGGTGTAACAGAACACACATTCATACGAACCGTTTCGGTACTGGGCTGTTGGTATGGTACAGGTTAGAGCTGGGGGTAAACTATTACATTTAAAACAATTATTCGGACGATTATTTTATAGAATAGTCGAGTATTCATGGCAAATGTCAGGCTAATATTGTGCTTCACTCATAAAGGGCCACAGCATTACTGAGTTCACGCAAATCATGAACTGGTTAACATAAAGTTGGAAAGATACGTCTGTAGATACGTTTACACTTTACTACTCACACCAGCACAACTCCTATTGGAAACAACTGAGCTTTGCCCACTTCGGTGGTGCGATCTGTGTTTGTGTCAGCTTTTTGCTACTTTGCAACTTAGAAATAGCATGTAATGCTGTTATGTATGGAATGGTGGTGGCTGACCTAAAGCTAACACAACACAGCTATCTAGCTAAAAACGTCGGCGTACAGCCAATTCACCAAAGTGACAAGTAGCAAGCAGATAAGTCGCTCTCAGATAACACCAAACTCAGAAAACTTTATCAAACCTGTTTTTCCAGCTCCTGGATCATACAAATACAACATTTCCCTCACCAACTTGTTAGATACTTCACGTAGATCCTCCGTTACAGAAGCTGCCTAGAAGCTTCAGACAAGGGTAGCTCTATGCCAGGGGTCTCAAACTCCAGGCCTCAAGGGCCACTATCCTGTAGGTTTTAGATGTTTCCCTGTTTCTACACACCTGATTCAGATAAATGGGTCATTAACAAGCTTGAGGAGGAGTTGATGAAATGCAGAGGATTTGAATCAGGTGTGTAGAAACAGGGAAACATCTAAAACATACAGGATAGTGGCCCTCGAGGCCTGGAGTTTGAGACCCCTGCTCTATGCTAACGTTTTATGCTAACAACGCTAATGACTGCTCCGGTGTTCATAGCTTTACTAAACTGGTTGTAAACTTTTAAAAGGGGGTTTTAAAAACTGCTGAAATGATAGAGGGACCTTTCAGACCTAAGCAGTTGTGCTTTGAAAGTAATTTGCTCAGCTCACTGCCTGCACGGTTTCACCAAACATGTTAACATTTTACAAATAAAGATACTAATAAAAGACCCAAGCTACCATAATACTTCCATGCTGGTGTGATATGCCTGTTCCATCGTGAAAAAAATGCAAATAACTTTACTTTGAGGCTTCTGGTTGCATGTAAAGTATTCCCAGGTTGTTTGGTGACACGTAGAGATCAGGCATGCATGTGCATGCTGTTGAGCCTGAGAGGTGGTTGGAGACGGAGTTTCGTTCTCCATGCTGCTTTGTTTTGGTCACTCACGTGCCTGTGTGCGCGGAGCATCTTCAGTGGCGAACTGGAGGTTTGTTGTCGGCACCGGACTCCCGCGTAAGGTTTTTTTTTCCCTCAAGCAGACGTCATGGTTGATGTAAACAAGAAGCCGGAGCTGAAACCTCATACAAGACCCTCCTTTATCTTTAAGGTCTCCTGTTTGGTAAATTAAGTAGTATTCTATTTTTATTCCTATTTTTATGTTTTCTTATTTTTCAATGTTTCGTTTTTGAAGAAAATATATAAACAGTTGTTTGGAAAAGTTGAAAATTAAATAAAAAGCTATTTTTATGTTTTATGGGTTTTTTTCCACTTACTGTACCAAAAATGAACCAAACCGTGACCTCAAAACCGAGATACGTACCAAACCGTGACTTTTGTGTACCGTTACACCCCTCGTAGGAACATTTTTAAGCTGTCTGACATGCTCACAGCTGATTTGGTTTAAATATCTTACACCACATTTATTATTTCAGTCGAAGTCATGCCTGCAAATCTGTAAATTGTCAAATACAGGACTGACTCAGCTGCGAGTGCACGTACAGCATCTGTGCCTTATGCACGAGCTTACCATTAAGGCTGCTGTTGCGCGTTTGGCCTGATAGGGCAATTGTGAGCCCAAAAATTTCTAAATTACTTCTAGTCCCTTTAATGTAAAACCAGAACAAGAAGAAAATAGAAGCAGAGAACACCATTTGTCTCACCTTGCGAATAGGGCACATACATCTGCGTTTCCGGCATATGCGTTTCCTGGAATCAGGGCTCTGCAGACCATGCCTGCAGTTGGCACATTGCCCACAGTTGATGGCGTTGTGACATCCCACACACTGACCACAAGGAATCCACTGCCAGGGCCATACACACAAGCAAAAAGGTTCTTAATTTTTCTGATATTTGTGAGCCCTCTGCATTTTAATCATGCTGTTTTCTCAGAGTATTAATTTGAGAAAAATAGGCAGTGAATTTAAAAGCATCTTGCAGCTAAATATAGCAGTTTCAAATTGTAGCATGCTGCAGAGTAAGGCTTTACCTTCCTGAAACGAATCATTGGATGCACTTTGGTCTTTGATGATGCTGGGACAGAAAGAAAAAGATGAAAAAATAATGTTATAAAATGCAAATTGCTGATGCGTTGTGTGTACTATGTGTGGAGTCATACCCCAGCAGGAGGGACAGCAGGGCCTCTTCCTTTGTTTGTCATACCATGTACCTGTAAAGGAATTGCCACACATGGCACAAACCCTGCAAAGAAACAAGGCCATTGTAGGCATTCAACAATAACTCTGACAATTCTATTTCAGATAATGATTAAAAAAACATTACAGACTTACAGAATGCTGTCTTCTGACCCAAATTCTCCCTTAATTGAAGGCAGAGGAAGCAGCCGAGATGATGGTGGGGGGGGGAGTTTAATTTTTTCATCCAGTGGTTCTTCAGAGTGATAGCTTTGTTTATAAGCTCCGGATGACCTGTTGTAGGGCACATTCATCTGGTTGTGCTGGACATATTTGAAGCCAGTGTTTGGCGTGAGCCTGTGGTAGGAATCAGGACTCTCTGCCTCCTCTCCTCGCTCCATCCAACTGGATTCCGAAGATGAACGCTCCTGAACCCTTTTCTAAAACATGAGATTATCCAGATTAACATAAGACAAACACTAAACTCTTCAAATGGCTTATGCTTTAGATGAAAAAAGCAGGTAATACCTTCACTCTACCTCGAACTTTGGGGGGAGGGGCTTGCCCCTCGTAAAACTTGCCCGTCTTGTATTCAAAGTTTGTCAAATCTAGCTGTCCCTGGAGCACAGTGGTCAGTTCTACTCTACTTCTCAGTCGAACACCCCGCGGACTGTGAGAGAAAAGGGTTACAATGATAAATAACACCATATTTGCAATTATTTTGTATTTGCAAACTGACTGCTTAGTATCAACAAATGTAAAAACAGTAATAAAAAAAATAGATACAAATGTCAAACCAATAACTTGGTTACTATTTTTTTTTCTTACCTCATGTAGTACACATCTTTCTGACCAATGCTCGAACCTGAGCGTCGGACCACTTCTTTACGTTTCCAGCCTTCTCCAAGTACCGGCCATTCAACCCATCCCTCATCAGGATGTGATCGTTTACGCCGATACCCTTGAAACCTTTAAATCAAGAGAGGAACAACTTGTCCATTTGTTGAGTTCACTTATAAAACTAGGTCATTACAACTAAGTATCCTTCTGTGCATTGAACTTGGACAAATATTTAAAATTTAATCTGAAGTTTAAGTTATTTACTGAGAGGCAATTTGTAAAGAAACATCTTTTCAGAAAAAACAAAAATCAACTTACAGATATGTCTTTTTGAAAGCATTCTCACTGCCTCCAACAATCTCAGTTTCTCCTACCAGGCTTTCTTCTTCCAGATCCTTTTTGCCAGGACTGAGGGCATCATCATCATCATCATCATCTTCTAGTGGCTCAAACCAGTCCATTGATGGTTCTCCACCAGCAATTCTAAACTCGTCTTTGACCTCTGTAGGAGGATCTACCCCAGGTCCTGGACTTAAGCTGGACGTTTCCTTTGGGCCATCTAAAGGCGCTGCTGCTTTCTCTGGAGTTTTCTCTACTTCATGACTTTGCTCTGTGTTTTTCCCTACGTATTCCTCCACTGGCTCGATGCCAGGGAGCTTATGCTCAACTCCTTCATTCATTTAGATACTAATTTAAGATGCAAGTGATCCAAATTTTATCCCTACGGAGAGAGATAGTTCTACGGCTGAGCCTCCATCCCGTTTGATGGGGGGTGCGTTACATTTCCCACCGGTTTAACCGTTTGATCCCGGCATTTGGAGTTCAGAGAGGGCGTTCGAATCGTCAGGATGGGTAAAAAAAAAAACTAGACTAAAATAAGGGCCTCACTAGCCAAAATAAAGTTCGTTGTATCTTCAGACTTCACTCAGGCTAGCTCGACAGCTTTGGATATGGTAAAGGTCCAATATAAGGCTTCCATACATCAGCGGTTTATTAGCTAGCACAGGAATGTAGCCATTGTTAGCCACCGAACTAAACGTTTGCGAAAGCGGTCACCCTTATAATGCGCTCAGCACCAGACTCTTGGTTACTCGTGACAGTTACGTTGAAAAATCCAAGTGAGCGACACACCACACCGAGTGAAGATGAATCTCAAACATTTACACATCGCGATACGGACCTTGGCTACCATTAGCTTTAGCGCATTTTAGTGGTAGATTTCTAAGTTGATTTTCCGAGTCGTTTCGCCGACACTAAATTGCAAAACAGAATTTGCTAAGTAGCTCGAAAGGAAACCACACACGCGTTGGATTGCAAATTTCTGTCTCTCAGTCCTAACAGAATCTTCCCTTTGAGTCAGGCTGTGCTCGATCTCCAACAAGTATCTGCCACAAGCAACGGAACGGAAGCATTAAGGATCAAAGATGGCTGAACGCTCAAGATAAATACGTTAACCCATGTCATTTCTATCTACAAGTGAACGTACATAAACGTCTAATTTCGCTGACCATTCACAGTGAGGTATTTTTCTCAATATTTCTGCATAAATCTTTTGCAAGATTCCAGTAGGCTAATTAATATAACAAGTTCCACGTGTACAAAACACCAACCTAATTGCAACTGAACAAGGGCTTCAAAAAAAAGCGTACAATACCTCTCGTGCCAGCCTTGTACACAGACCGAAAAAAAGATTCATCTTGTTCCGTCCATGTGTTCTTTGACAAACGCGACTTCACGGATTGTGTGCTTTTAGCGATAATTTTCCACAACGTAATAAAGCAGGAAAAACGGAGCACAAATTCGTAACTTAAAATATAGCTACTATATCTCATGTATGTTTGCAGTTACACTTGGTGATGTATGCCTATCTTCTGATAATTTTTTAAGATATGACTCCCGATTCCTTCTAGTGTGATTTCCGATTAGTTCCAAAGGAAATGCACTGAAATTTTCGTATTGTTGTTTTTATATGGACAATATTACAATAAAAACCTTTGGCTTTTTAACTTATCACAAAAAACAACTGGAACAAAGTCTAAGGCAGCAAAAAAAAAAAAAAAACACATTACAAATGTAAGGAAAGAACACACAAAAATACAATAAAAACAATTAAAATGTGTTAATTCAAATAATCTGATGGATAATTGGACAATTTTTGGTCAATTTTACTTTTTATTTTTTGAAGGGACTACTCCCTTGTACCGAATCCTACAGAAAGTCGTTTTTTGGACTCGATTATTAACAAAATTTTGAATATGCTTATGTTTGTCTATAAATCAAAATTTTATAATACTGTATGTAAATATAGGAGTATTGATTTTGTTAAAAAACAATTATACAAATCCTTCCAAAGAATGTTTATCATAAAAAAGATGATTCTGGGTTTCAATATCATAAAGGGCATAGATTGTCTGGTAAACATAATAAATCTGATATGTAAAAATTCTTTACAAGGATATATATCATTAATTGTATTCAAATGGCTCTCTTTCATTTTGGGCAGTAAAGGAAATAGAAAAAACATGATCTTATTATAAATATATCCTTTTTAAAGGTGTAGCAAATTTAGATGTCAGATTTGCTTTAAAATCATTTTATCAGCTTGTAATGGTCATGTACTTATGGTTTCCAAAAGAAAAAGTTATAATATTAATAAATTATAGACCTGGTAGGCAGTGGCGGCTGGTGAAATATTTTTTGGGTGTGACTGCATAAATCCAATTAAAGGTGCTGTATGGAACTTGGAACAGAATAACACAGCACAAAGCCTTTAGTCCCCCCCCCCATCTGAACCAATTAGTGATTAAGAGTGTTAATAAACAGCTTTGTCGCATAATTGGTGGTGAACGTTATAAAGATAGAAGAGATCGTAGGATGGCTGCTCTTGTATTATTGGTGGATTTGGCAGAGCATGCACCCCGGAGGGAGCGCGTCTCTGGGGTGAGAACAGGAACAACGTGTGAATTAAAAGTTCATATGAATAGAATGTGAAGAAGAATGAAGAGAATAAGATGGATAATGTTCTTTTAGATTTTTGTGTAGACTCTAAAATCTCTGGTTTTGGATTTAAAGGTTTTCCAAGTCGATATCAGGAACAAGTGGACGGTGTCTGAAGAAGGGAAGGCTTCACAGACCCAGAGTCTGAGATGATTTTAATCCAACTGGTCACATCATCAGACTGAGAGATGGAGTTATTCCATCAATCTTCAGCTTTCTGGTTCATCTTCTATCATCACCCTGTTTTCGTGCCATGTATTAAAACGCTATTCATTGTCTATTTCTTATCTATGTATTTATTATTTATTTATATTTAATAAGTATCATATCTTGTGCTCCCCTACAGATGTTTCACATCAACTGGGAACCATTGCTATAAACAATAAACTACATTCTTTTAAAATGTTTTTCTTCTTTAATGTAGCTAGAAAAAGGAGGAAATCAGCATCTACCTCCAGAAGAGCTGAAGTGAACCGATCTGTGACCTCACAGCATCACAGTTATCAACCTCAAGACTGATATATTGGTGTGTAGTGTAAATACACACATAGGCTGTGTCCAAATTCAGGGTCTGCATACTTCGAAGGACCCAGTCTACCCGGTCGACGTGGGCCGCGTACTTCTTCAACCGGGTAGACCGGACGTTAACGGCTGTGAATTGGGACAGGTCTAGCCTTCAGATGAAGACCTCACCTCTCAGGACCAGCTCTTATGTCATGACCGGAAGTTACGTATTTATCATTTCCCATGTGACGTGTGGAGACGAGGTGAGTTGAAGTTAAGCGAAAACTTTTTGTTAAACCAAGAAATATAAACAGGTATTCATTAGAACATCACGTTGCACACTACACACCGCCCTGTTAAGTTATATGAATTTGAAAGAATTGAGGTTTGGAATTTACGGTAGTCCGTAGCGTTGTATCGTGGTTATGCTAACGGTGGCTAGCGCATGCTTCACGTTAGAGTGCGTGTCCAATAATAGCATAAAAATTCACTTTATTTGTCGCAAGTCACATTTTTTCTGAAAATCAATCGGTAGAGGAGTCTAAACTCTTGCTAAATATGGCCACACAGTAGCAGCATTAGCAGCGCTAGAGCTTCTCTGTCAACGCTTCCCTCCTTTGTTGTTTTACTGAGAGGTGCCCACCTGTACTTGCATATAGGGTCTGAGATTTGAATAAAATTATTTCTAATATATTTGTCAGTGCATTTCTTATCAAGCAGGTTTATTCCTCCATTGGAGATGGGGTATTCCCTGAAATTACAATTTTCAACTTGTATATTTTGGGCTAATGCTTTGATACTATGTGAGACTGACTTCTTAACAATTCAAAACTCTTTCTAAATTAGATTTCTAAATCTCTAAATTAAATGTGTATACGTGTAATAATTATATATATGGGATTAGTTTAAGAAAGCTTTCATTGTCGTTTGCAAACAGCATTTGCATAGAAATGATTGTGTCTTGGCCATTTTTATCCATTAAAGTGGTTGATCCATGATCACTATTTTAAGTGGTTTCCACTGTATTATTATAACTTGTCGAAGTTGTCTTGTACACATGATAGAGTTCACAAATGTGCCATTCTCCTGCTAGAAGACCAATGCCGCTTTTCCACCAACAGAACACGGTGCGGCTCGGTTCACTTTAGCCCCCTGCGGACCCTTTTCCACCGCCTTTCTCGGGTCTTAAACGCGTCATTCCGCGCCAACCCGGCCTCTTTTTTCAGACCACCTCCTCGGTGGTCCAAAGCGGGCCCACACGCCCACCTGTCTACTGATTGGTCTAGTAAACTGCTACCGGTGACACGACTACCTACGTAGTGGTAGCCCCTGATTGGCCCGGCTGCGTGTGGTGTCCACATGGTGTGATATAGAAGCGCTCCTGCAAAAGGCTTTAAAAAAACTCCTAGCAACCGTACAAATATTTTATTTTAAAATACAATTGACTTTGGACAATGGCGACTTCCTCCACAAGAACCAAAAATCAAACCAACCAAAATGAACCACAGACAGGGTGCAAAGTACAAAAACATACGTATATCCGCCATTGTTGTTGTTTCACGCGCTGTTGCGTCGCGGACAAAGACTTTTGCGCGCCACTTTTCATAGCCAGATGGGCACGCCCCTATCCCCACTTACGTCCGCTTTATGTTTCCACCGCCTCAAGCGAGTTGATCCGCGTTATACTGTACTGCTCTCAAGCACGCTGTGCCGATTTGTCGGAGGAAAAGGGGCACAAGAGTACTGAGTCACCTACATGTTATGTATATTTTTTTCACTCATTCTGACAAAATTTGTCTCTTACAGATGCATATTTCAATAATAAGCGCTGGCACCACGCCCAAAATTGAACGCTGCAAGACGTGCTGCAGTCATCTCCACTGTCCACTATGCCTAAAGTTTAAACCCACAAAATGCTCCAATCTACAGAGCCACTGAGAGGCACATATAAAAGGTGGCATTTTATTCAAAGGTAAACCAAATGTTTGTGTTTGTACTCATAAGTATGAATCCAGGCCACTTTCTTCTGGCAGGTTGTGGTTTGGTAAAAGGAGATGATGGACCTGCGAGTAAAACTGTACATGAGTTATGTCAGTGAAATGGTTAGCAGATAAGTGAGAAGTTAAAAACTAGAATGTTGCTGATATGGGGTGTGTGTACACACTCACCCTGAAAGAGAATACTTATAAACTATACTTGTTGTTTGTCCCTAACTACAATGTTTTTGTTTTGTTTTTTTTCTTTTGCACGACTTTCTTCTAGATAAAATTATCTGCAGATGTGGACTGAACTGCAGAGATCAGGGACACTTTCATTGCCCTGTGTGCTGTAAAACTGTTTTGAGAAGGATAGACCTGACAAAACACTTTGCCAGGAGGTTTGCCAGGGCACCATGACGGCCGCCACTCCAGAACAGACCTTTCCTCCCTCCCTTAAAGATACAGCTGCAGTGTCCACCTTGGTTCTGAAGCTGGTTCTGTCCTTCAGTTTTTAGACTGAAGCGAAAATTGGAGGATATGACTGAGGTCTGTTTGCATTCTTTTTTTCTCAGTCTTTATTGGTTGTTTTCAGTTAATCTTATGTCATGTTTCCCATCCCACTACATGGTTTGTAGACTGACTTTGTGACCTCTGCTTATATTTATTGCAAAATACTTTTTAGGCTGAAGAGAGGAAGAAAAGGTGGGACCAAACTGCTGCTCAAGTTGTGCAGGAGGTGGAGACAACTGAAGAAGAGGTAGGCCTGACATCAATGTTGTTAAATTTTGAGAAATTACCTTTCATGCCTTGACAGAAAGCTGACACTTTTTTCCCTTTAGAACAGTACAGTGATCCGTGTTTTACATCACTGCAAGAAAGCAACGGACGGGGTGCAGAGTAACCTGCAACTGTTTGCTGCCAGGGTGGAGATTACTGCAATTTTAAACATGGATGCCACATGTACTGGGGAGGCCATGCAGCAACTGGCAAACCTCTGTCAATAAGAGAGGGAATATGATGTACTGTGAGGTAAAACTGTAATAAAAAGTTTGAAAGTTTATTTGGTGTCTGCTGTTCTAGGTCATTTAACTAGTATTCAGTAAATTAATCAATGGAGTACACAAAATTAAGTTAATCGATCCTGCATCCTCTATTGGCAATTCCACATGCTCCCATGACGTAAGATAAGAACGTAGTACAAAAAGTAATAAGCAATCATTAAAATCAATATGAAAATGAGTCCCAACAGTGCAGGAGGCCACATTTTCAATGATAAATAATAGTGTAGAGACAAAGAACAGTCAGCAGTAGGTTGGTGTGTAGAAAAATTGTGCCATCACACATCAGGGTGCATTTGCACAGATGTGTTTCAAAACATAAAATAGGTAGTGCAAACTGAAATAACAGTTGTCCTTTTAGCGAATTAAATCTAAAATACTGTCTGAAGTAAAATAATGCAGTAATGTTTTAAGGGGATCATAATAGCTGTACTTTTCTTGCATTTTATCCAGTTGAAGTGGAAATATTTTTTTAAAATCATTGTAATTGAACAAGAATACATATAAATAATATTTATTAGACACAAATTAATGCCCCATGAACTAACGTGTGCTCACAGAGAAAACTAAAACTCTGTGCCTAAATGTGAAATGTGCTATTTCTGGTATACTTTTGAATCATAGTTACATTATATACATAAATAAGGCCCCAAGAAATAAAGCATATTCACATGGGGAACGAGAAATAAGGGCTTCCAGTATGTCCGCTTTTATTTTGAAAGGCTTTGAATAAACTTCAGGTATGCTTTTAATTTGGAATTCTTCAAATAAACTTCCAGTCCTGACAGCAGAGCTGGTCCTGAGAGTGGAGGTCTGCAGCCAGACTCTCGCCCACCCCTGCAAATGTGCTGTCACCTAGGAACCGTGACGACTCTGGCCTGAACAGTTAGAACTGCTTAAAAATGTTTGAAGAAACAGTCTTTAGTTGGTTAATCCTGCAATAAATATGTCTGTTAGGTTTTTTCCTTATTCTGTTAAAACCTTTTATTATAGAAAATATAAGAAATACGATCACTCAAGAAGATTGGTTCAATAACCCAGCTGGGGAGAGTGTGTCAGCTTCGCTCTGGCACCACCTCTGACAACTCTACCCAGCTCAGTCTTTTTATTCTCTTTTAGACACAGCAATAACAAATGACAGATAACAGACAACAGTAAATCGTCACTCCCAAATCAGTGGAGCCAGCCGTAGCTGTCTCCTAACCATTACCTTGGATTAGGGAAAACAGGGTGTTTACACAGGGTGAAAGAGCATATAACTCAAATAATCAGATAGCATGGCCTGCATGAACACCTGCACACATAAGTCACACAGAAGACATCTTTAAAGCATGAACGTGTATAATTGATGTCCTTTCTCTACCCTATCAATTCCCCCCTGAATTATACACGTGAGTGCAGTGTGAATACAAAGAGTGATAAAATTTATAGAAAGTAATATATATGTGTGATTGCAGTGTGATTAAGAAGAGTGATAAAATTTCTTAAAAATGATATACGTGTGTGAAAAAGTAAAGAGACTAATAAAAAAATGAGTAGTCACAAAGAATCTACGTGTTGCCTCTTGTTTTCACATTTTCGACAACAGTGTCATTAATTGTGACAGACAAAACATAATCATTCACTCAGGGTAGTTGTCATCTCCTTTAACATCATAATCTTGTAAAGAAAGCATTTGATATGATACCAGGGCATTTGTGGTAGCTTTAATCATCATGGCTTTGATGCATGGTAGAACACAGCTGAATAATGCACAGAACAGTATCACTGCTGAAAGGAATGGCATACAAAACTTCAACAACATCTGCCACCAAGGTCCAAATGTGAACCAGGCCCATAGGTTCAAAGGTCTGGGATGTGAGTCTTCCAGAACCGTTCGCTGAAGGTTCCTCAGTGAATCCATGCTGTCTTGTATGTGGGTGTCATTTTCTCCAGGAATGTAGGTGCAACAGGTTGTGCCTATCATTACGCAAACGCCACCTCATTCAGCTGTGAGGGTGTCCAGCACAAACCGGTGTTGCAGAATCACCTTCAGCGTCGATCTTCCTTTCTCTCACTTTTTGTCCATCTGTCCAGAGCTTGTGTTCAGGAGGAACATCACGCCCCCAGATGGGATCGTGTGGTGAGAACACGACGGATCTTCTTTCTCGGTAATGGGCTTCGTAGCCTTGTCTGGCCATGATGATAAGAGTGTGGTCACTTGACGTCAATCCACAAAAGCACGTTGAGTCCTTGGAAGACATGTTGCGTCTGTAGAGGATGGGTTGTTGAGACGATTTGGGCATCACAGAGCAAACATAACCATCACTCACATTCTTGTCATCTGCGAGCATCTTCTGATACTGATACTAGAGGTTCGGACCGCCATGAGGGTTTGGATGTGATGTAAGCCAGTTGTCAATCTTTTCCTGGTATTCTCGTCTTTTCCGAGGGGTGGAGCTTCCCGTCCCATGTGGAGGAGACAGACACCACCATGTAGTCAGACATACTGCAGTCACAACACAACAGAGAATCCACCTGGCATGTGGAGATCCCATTGTTGCTAGGCTACAGAGCCACCAGAGCCCCTAGAAGCTAGATGAACAGGGTGTTGTTGGTTTCTTCACCTGGGTTGAGATGAGTGACCACTAAAAGGCCCCTCCCCTTTGTAGCAGGTCTTCACCACTGCCCAAATTAGAGGTCCAGCACTCTCTGCAGCTTACAGTGACTGAGATGTATCCAGCTGGGTCTTTCCGCGATCTTTCCTTTTGATGACTTTGATAAAGACCCAGTCTCCTGGTTTCATCTTCTGGTCTTCCTGTAAAACAGAAGGAAAAGAGGGCAGATCATATGTTCCAAAAACTTCTTTCTGCCTCAGCACACTTCTCATGGCAGGCATCAATCATGACTAAACAGTACTTATGAGGACCACTCTGTGTTAGTTCAATGAAATCCATGTGCATGATTTGAAATGGATATTTTATCTGCAGAAACTGGTCTATTTTAGGTCTCATGNNGTTACCTGTATTAATGGCACCTGTGTGAACTCGTTATCAGTATAAAAGACACCTGTCCACAACCTCAAACAGTCACGCTCCAAACTCCACTATGGCCAAGACCAAAGAGCTGTCAAAGGACACCAGAAACAAAATTGTAGACCTTCACCAGGCTGGGAAGACTGAATCTGCAATAGGTAAGCAGCTTGGTGTGAAGAAATCAACTGTGGGAGCAATTATTAGAAAATGGAAGACATACAAGACCACTGATAATCTCCCTCGATCTGGGGCTCCACGCAAGATCTCACCCCGTGGGGTCAAAATGATCACAAGAACGGTGAGCAAAAATCCCAGAACCACACGGAGGGACCTAGTGAATGACCTGCAGAGAGCTGGGACCAAAGTAACAAAGGCTACCATCAGTAACACACTACGCCGCCAGGGACTCAAATCCTGCAGTGCCAGACGTGTCCCCCTGCTGAAGCCAGGACACGTCCAGGCCCGTCTGCGGTTTGCTAGAGAGCATTTGGATGATCCAGAAGAGGATTGGGAGAACATCATATGGTCAGATGAAACCAAAATAGAACTTTTTGGTAGAAACTCAACTTGTCGTGTTTGGAGGGGAAAGAATGCTGAGTTGGATCCAAAGAACACCATACCTACTGTAAAGCATGGGGGTGGAAACATCATGCTTTGGGGCTGTTTTTCTGCAAGGGGACCAGAACGACTGATCCGTGTAAAGGAAAGAATGAATGGGGCAATGTATCGTAAGATTTTGAGTGAAAACCTCCTTCCATCAGCAAGGGCATTGAAAATGAGACGTGGCTGGGTCTTTCAGCATGACAATGATCCCAAACACACCGCCCGGGCAACGAAGGAGTGGCTTCGTAAGAAGCATTTCAAGGTCCTGGAGTGGCCTAGCCAGTCTCCAGATCTCAACCCCATAGAAAATCTCTGGAGGGAGTTGAAAGTCTGTGTTGCCCAGCGTCAGCCCCAAAACATCACTGCTCTAGAGGAGAGCTGCATGGAGGAATGGGCCAAAATACCAGCAACAGTGTGTGAAAACCTTGTGAAGACTTACAGAAAACGTTTGACCTCTGTCATTGCCAACAAAGGCTATATAACAAAGTATTGAGATTAACTTTTGTTATTGACCAAATACTTATTTTCCACCATAATTTGCAAATAAATTCTTTAAAAATCAGACAATGTGATTTTCTGGATTTTTTTTCCTCATTTTGTCTCTCATAGTTGAGGTATACCTATGATGAAAATTACAGGCCTCTCTGATCTTTTTAAGTGGGAGAACTTACACAATTGGTGGCTGACTAAATACTTTTTTGCCCCACTGTAAATGACCAAAGCCCTAAATCTAACAGTTTTAAGCTTGTAAATTCAATCATCTCCGGGTGCAGCTCTTGCTCCACTGTCCACCATTACTCATAAAAAATCTCCCGTTTGACCTGCAATGCAGGCTGGGATATGTTGGCCAGAGAAGGATACATCGGGGGAAAAAAAGGCTGGATTCGTCGGCCGCATTTGAAGGAGTCTTCGAATTGGGACAGGCCTAGTTGTGGCGCCGTGACGTAAACGGCCGACAAATCCAGCCTTCGAAGTATGCAGACCCTGAATTTGGACACAGACAGACAGACAGAATATATCAGTCTTGAGGTTGATATATTTATAAATAAACTATATTGTTGACCTGCAGAAGAGTTGTTAATGGGAAAAAACAAGCATCTTCAAGAATTTGGTCAATCACTCATGCTGAGCTGTGCAGCAACAGGAGAGTTCAGCTGATCTGCATTTTATATTTCTAGTCCGCAAGTACCTGCTGCGTACCGTTTATGTGCACCCCTGTATACTAATTTATTAATCAAGTCTTTATGAAGACCATTATTTAACCGTTTTTTGATCAGTCGGTAAGAAAATTGTGCACTCTGCCATTACAAGCGGATAGAATTTTTTAAAACTCATACCGTGTCCTGTTGGCGTCCATATCAGCCTTTGATGTCTACTTTAAAAAGTTTAGATGTCATAAAATAAAATAAAATGCTTTAACTACCATGCTAATAGTAGAAAAAAAGTGGAGAATGTGACAAACAGTCACTGACATATAAATATACAGGACATACATATAAATTAATCTGCGATAACACGTTTACAGTGCGCACATGCTTATTAAACATGGTAATATTACAAGTATATTTTATAACTGTGGCGTTGCTGATATTTCAATCCGTTTTCACATTGTTATTAGTCAATTTACAACGATGCGTGTTCCCGAGGCAGGGGATGCAATTTTCGGCAGGCCTGCTTTTGTAACACCTTATTGATTACTCCTCCCCCATGTGAAGACATTTCAACGCGTTTTCGATTCATACCCACAAACTGAAATTCTTATCCACAGAGAGGACAAATTTGCACATTTCCTGTTAATTCCTGTAGGACTTTTCAAATCCCACAGTCCATCCAACCCTTATAAAAGATAGATTTCCTATTTATCAGTATGGGGGAGAATGGGGTAATGAGAGAAACTGTTTATAGCTGCTATCCTTAATTTGCATACAAAGGCCCTGTCCCAATACCTGCACTTGCGCCCTTCAAATTCCCGATGAGGGGTGCAAGTGCGCAGGGTGTCCCAATTCTCCAAGAGTGGAGAGTCATGCACTTGGCTCCGCCCTTTTCGAACGCTTGATCAGCACTTTGCCAAAGTCTGCATCAGAGCAGATGGAAGAAGAAGGTGGAGAAATGGCTGAACCATACAGACCAAAAAAACATGTAGACTGCAAAAAATCAATATTTTATTTTATTATCGAGATGTGTAATTACAATCGATTGATTCTCTGTTGGAAAGATGTGTCACATATCTGATAAAAATATAACTAATTAAAGAGGCCATTTCATACACATTTCAGGACTTTGCAGTTCTTTCTTAAAGAGGCCCTTCCTTTAAAAAACGTTTTTTCTGAGGTTTCTGTTGAATATTTTAGCTCCACAGGTGCTCTTACCTTTGTAGTGGGTGTGAAAACAGGTCAATAACTTCTCTTTCAGTTTTAATCTCTCAAACTACACAGGTGGCAAAAACACCCTATTTCTCCAGAGTCCGAACGGCCTGTATCTATTTCGTCACAACTCCTTTGTTCGTTAGTATTCATCAGCTCCCACAGTTGAAACCACGCCTAGCATGCTGCTCACTAAAATGCTGTCGCATAACGTAGCA
>SSNP01000057.1:729793-742909 GCA_006937955.1 Pachypanchax playfairii | reverse complement strand
CTACGCCGCCAGGGACTCAAATCCTGCAGTGCCAGACGTGTCCCCCTGCTGAAGCCAGGACACGTCCAGGCCCGTCTGCGGTTTGCTAGAGAGCATTTGGATGATCCAGAAGAGGATTGGGAGAACATCATATGGTCAGATGAAACCAAAATAGAACTTTTTGGTAGAAACTCAACTTGTCGTGTTTGGAGGGGAAAGAATGCTGAGTTGGATCCAAAGAACACCATACCTACTGTAAAGCATGGGGGTGGAAACATCATGCTTTGGGGCTGTTTTTCTGCAAGGGGACCAGAACGACTGATCCGTGTAAAGGAAAGAATGAATGGGGCAATGTATCGTAAGATTTTGAGTGAAAACCTCCTTCCATCAGCAAGGGCATTGAAAATGAGACGTGGCTGGGTCTTTCAGCATGACAATGATCCCAAACACACCGCCCGGGCAACGAAGGAGTGGCTTCGTAAGAAGCATTTCAAGGTCCTGGAGTGGCCTAGCCAGTCTCCAGATCTCAACCCCATAGAAAATCTCTGGAGGGAGTTGAAAGTCTGTGTTGCCCAGCGTCAGCCCCAAAACATCACTGCTCTAGAGGAGAGCTGCATGGAGGAATGGGCCAAAATACCAGCAACAGTGTGTGAAAACCTTGTGAAGACTTACAGAAAACGTTTGACCTCTGTCATTGCCAACAAAGGCTATATAACAAAGTATTGAGATTAACTTTTGTTATTGACCAAATACTTATTTTCCACCATAATTTGCAAATAAATTCTTTAAAAATCAGACAATGTGATTTTCTGGATTTTTTTTCCTCATTTTGTCTCTCATAGTTGAGGTATACCTATGATGAAAATTACAGGCCTCTCTGATCTTTTTAAGTGGGAGAACTTACACAATTGGTGGCTGACTAAATACTTTTTTGCCCCACTGTAAATGACCAAAGCCCTAAATCTAACAGTTTTAAGCTTGTAAATTCAATCATCTCCGGGTGCAGCTCTTGCTCCACTGTCCACCATTACTCATAAAAAATCTCCCGTTTGACCTGCAATGCAGGCTGGGATATGTTGGCCAGAGAAGGATACATCGGGGGAAAAAAAGGCTGGATTCGTCGGCCGCATTTGAAGGAGTCTTCGAATTGGGACAGGCCTAGTTGTGGCGCCGTGACGTAAACGGCCGACAAATCCAGCCTTCGAAGTATGCAGACCCTGAATTTGGACACAGACAGACAGACAGAATATATCAGTCTTGAGGTTGATATATTTATAAATAAACTATATTGTTGACCTGCAGAAGAGTTGTTAATGGGAAAAAACAAGCATCTTCAAGAATTTGGTCAATCACTCATGCTGAGCTGTGCAGCAACAGGAGAGTTCAGCTGATCTGCATTTTATATTTCTAGTCCGCAAGTACCTGCTGCGTACCGTTTATGTGCACCCCTGTATACTAATTTATTAATCAAGTCTTTATGAAGACCATTATTTAACCGTTTTTTGATCAGTCGGTAAGAAAATTGTGCACTCTGCCATTACAAGCGGATAGAATTTTTTAAAACTCATACCGTGTCCTGTTGGCGTCCATATCAGCCTTTGATGTCTACTTTAAAAAGTTTAGATGTCATAAAATAAAATAAAATGCTTTAACTACCATGCTAATAGTAGAAAAAAAGTGGAGAATGTGACAAACAGTCACTGACATATAAATATACAGGACATACATATAAATTAATCTGCGATAACACGTTTACAGTGCGCACATGCTTATTAAACATGGTAATATTACAAGTATATTTTATAACTGTGGCGTTGCTGATATTTCAATCCGTTTTCACATTGTTATTAGTCAATTTACAACGATGCGTGTTCCCGAGGCAGGGGATGCAATTTTCGGCAGGCCTGCTTTTGTAACACCTTATTGATTACTCCTCCCCCATGTGAAGACATTTCAACGCGTTTTCGATTCATACCCACAAACTGAAATTCTTATCCACAGAGAGGACAAGACTTCGTAGTCTACAAAATTAATTTTGTATTCACGAGACTTTTCACTCACAGTTTTTAGATTTATACTCACACGAAAACAATCCTAATCCATACAATTTCTGAGACGTTTTCTCACGTATATGACAGCAGAGTTTTGTGTACAAGACCTTCATAAATGAATACCAATGTTAAAATCATGCGCACGCCTTTTTGACAGCTGTCTTAGCTTAGGTTCTCCAGTACTGGAAAATAATAAATAAGCACAAGTTTTCCCCTCACACAAATTCAATCTGGAATAACAGATGTAGTGAAGAGTGGGGTGAAGTGGGACACTTTTCACATTTGCTCCCCTCCAAGTGATGATATATCAAATAAATTTGCACATTTCCTGTTAATTCCTGTAGGACTTTTCAAATCCCACAGTCCATCCAACCCTTATAAAAGATAGATTTCCTATTTATCAGTATGGGGGAGAATGGGGTAATGAGAGAAACTGTTTATAGCTGCTATCCTTAATTTGCATACAAAGGCCCTGTCCCAATACCTGCACTTGCGCCCTTCAAATTCCCGATGAGGGGTGCAAGTGCGCAGGGTGTCCCAATTCTCCAAGAGTGGAGAGTCATGCACTTGGCTCCGCCCTTTTCGAACGCTTGATCAGCACTTTGCCAAAGTCTGCATCAGAGCAGATGGAAGAAGAAGGTGGAGAAATGGCTGAACCATACAGACCAAAAAAACATGTAGACTGCAAAAAATCAATATTTTATTTTATTATCGAGATGTGTAATTACAATCGATTGATTCTCTGTTGGAAAGATGTGTCACATATCTGATAAAAATATAACTAATTAAAGAGGCCATTTCATACACATTTCAGGACTTTGCAGTTCTTTCTTAAAGAGGCCCTTCCTTTAAAAAACGTTTTTTCTGAGGTTTCTGTTGAATATTTTAGCTCCACAGGTGCTCTTACCTTTGTAGTGGGTGTGAAAACAGGTCAATAACTTCTCTTTCAGTTTTAATCTCTCAAACTACACAGGTGGCAAAAACACCCTATTTCTCCAGAGTCCGAACGGCCTGTATCTATTTCGTCACAACTCCTTTGTTCGTTAGTATTCATCAGCTCCCACAGTTGAAACCACGCCTAGCATGCTGCTCACTAAAATGCTGTCGCATAACGTAGCAAATAGGAAGACACGACATCTGACGTTGCCATGCACAGCTGGACAGGAAACAGTATTCTTTGCTCTCATAGGCTAGTTTGTTAGCCAATCAGAGTCCAGCAAATTTGAACAATTAATATGAAAGAGCTGCTGACGAAGCAGTCAAAGCAGCCTGACGGTGTCAGGATCTCTGCTGCTGGTGGTGGTGTGTGTGTGCTAATTGTTTGCAGGGCGTGGCAGCAGATGATCAGTGAAGACAGGTGTGGATCATTACCCAGCTCAGGAGAGCTGGGTACTTAAGCGGAGGAGGAACAAGAGACAGACGCCAGTTTGTTCCACTACATTTCGTGGTACAGAGTGGCCAGTGATTTATCTCCAGAGCGATTACTAGCAGTGATTAACCTGCCTTCTCTCTCCTTGTGTTTAGCCCGCTGTCCTGGAGCTCCTCTCCCGACTACAGTGCCTCAGCGTGGTAATCGACCCGCTTATCGTGAGGATCGGCTTCACCTGGAATTCACAAGAGCTCCGTTGCGGTGTTACGCGACCGGCTCTCTCCCTCTGGCTCCCTGTCTTTCTCTGGCTTCCTCTGATCCACACCTTCCCGGTCAGCGCGCTGCTGTCACCCCTGCTGCAGTCACGTCTGCACGTACAGCACCCGGACCCGGATTTCCTAAACACCATCACCGACAGCCTGGATCACCACCCCCGCGGCAGTGTCACTGGATCCCTCCTCACAGTCGGACGTCAAACACGATCCCGTGAGTTTAACGAGCACGATCCCCGCACACCGCAGCTGGTATCACAGCCTGTCACTAACCTCTCTCTCTCTCACAACCCAGGACCGTTCCTGTCCCGCACCAGTCCCGTCCTGAGTTTCATCCTTTGTGTACAGTTTACGTTTGTGTGTAATTTGGAGCACTGTACAAAATTAAACACTGTTGAACTGCAAAGTTGTTTCCTCGCTGTGTGTGTTTGGAGTTTGGGTCACTTTGGAGCTCGCAAACAACCCCACCTGGTACAGAACCATGACAGACGGAAGGAGCCAGAACCACCAGAATTTTAACGCAGACAGATTGAAAGGTCTGTTAATCAGTGTTTCCTGACATTTTTTAGATATAAAATGTTTTATATTACTGGCTAATACTTAAGAAATAACCACAAAGTCTTGAAATGAGTATGAAATGGCTTCTTTATGGATTAACCAGTAATATGAAACATTTTCTATCTAAAAAAACGTCAGGAAACACTTATTAACAGACTTTTCAATCTGTCTGTGTTAAAATTCTGGTGTTCCCGGCTCCTTCCGTCAGGCTGCTTTGCCAGCAGCCCGTTCATATTCATCGAATTTGCTGGACTCTGGCTAACAAACTAGCCTATGAGAACAAAGAATACTGTTTCCTGGTCCGCTGTACATGGCAACATCAGACATCGTGTCTTCCTGTTTGCTACATCTTATGCTACAGCATTTTAGTGAGCTGCATGCTAGGCGTGGTTTCAACTGTGGGAGCTGCCGAAAACTAACAAACAAAGGAGTTGTGATGAAACAGATACAGGCCGTTCGGACTCGGGAGAAATCGGGTGTTATCGCCACCTGCGTAGTTTGAGAGATTAAAACTGAAAGAGAAGTTGTTGACCTGTTTTCACACCCACTATGAAGGTAAGAACACCTGTGGAGCTTAAATATTCAACAGAAACCTCAGAAAAACCGTTAATAATGGAAGGACCTCTTTAATAACGATACTGACGTGTATTTTCAGATATGATATACTAACAGTTTAATCACTTATTCTGTCTTATACACCTACTTTGGTTCCTGCGCTTCATTCTCCTCAAAATAAATGTTTGTTGGAGTTATAAAATCATTTGTCTGTCAGCGTAGTGTCCAGAGCATGGAGGCACTACCCGGAGACAGGCCAGTACATCAGGAGGGGTGGAGGAGGCCGTAGGAGGGCAACAACCCAGGAGCAGGACTGCTACCTACGTCTTTGTGCAAGAACAGGCGGAGCACTGCCAGAGCCCTGAAAAATGACCTCAAGTGGGCCACAAATGTGCATGTGTTTGCCTAAATGGTCAAAAACAGACTCCATGAGGGTGGTATGAGTGTCCAGCGCACACAGGTGGGAGTTGTGCTTACAGCCCAACACCGTGCAGGATGTTTGCCAGAGAACACCAAAACTGGCAAATATTCCACTAGTGCCGTGTGAGCATGTGACAGAGTCTGAAGATGCCATGGAGAACGTTCTGCTCTCTGCAACATCCTCCAGCATGACCCGTTTGGCAGTGAGTCAGTAATGGTGTGGGGTGACATTTCTTTGTGTGTGTGTGTGTGTGGGGGGGGGGGGGGGGGCGTGGGGTGCACGGCTCTCCATGTGCTCACACGAGGTTGCCTGACTGCCATTAGGCACTGACATTATGTTTGAGATGAGACTCAGACTCCTTGTGAGACCATATGCTGGTGAGTTTGGCCCTGGGTTCCTCCTAATGCAAGACAATTCAAGACCTCATGTAGCTGGTGTGTATTACCAGTTGAAGGAAGATGAAGAATTTGATTCTATGGACTAGCCCACCCGTTCCCCAGATCTGAGTCCAATTGAGCACATCTGGGACATCATTGTCTTGCTCCATCCACCAAAACAGGTTGCACCATAGACTGTTCAGGAGTTGGCAGATGCTTTAGTCCAGGTCTGGGAGAGGATCCCTCAAGAGACCATCTGCCACCTCGATGTTGTACGGATGTCATACAGGCATGTGGAGGCCACACCCACTACTGAGCCTCATTTTAACTTGTTTTAAGGGCATTACATCAAAGTTGGATTAGTCTGTAGTGTTTTTCCACTTTGAGTGTGACTCCAAATCAGAAAACTGGAACAGTGTCTGATGTCGCCAATTGTGCTTGCTCAGGATGGGGGATTGTGCTGAAATAATAATCCAGCCCAATCGGCTGGTTCCTTAGATAGAAAATGTTTTCTTATTAATTGGTTGATTTTTCTGTGAAGTGCCTTGAAATGACTTTGTCATGAACTGGCGCTTTATAAATAAATAAACTTGAAACTTGAACTTGAAATCCAGACCTCCATGGGTTGATACATTTGACCATTGATTAGTAATGGGCCCATTGATTATTTGTGTGATTTTGTTGTCAGCACATTCAACAATGTAAGGAACAAAGTATTTAGTAAGAATATTTCATTCATTCAGATCTATAATGTCTTATTTTTGCATTTCTTTTATTTTTGTGAGAAGTGTATATACACTCACCGGCCACTTTATTAGGTACACCATGCTAGTAACGGGTTGGACCCCCTTTTGCCTTCAGAACTGCCTCAATTCTTCGTGGCATAGATTCAACAAGGTGCTGGAAGCATTCCTCAGAGAGTTTGGTCCATATTGACATGATGGCATCACACAGTTGGCGCAGATTTGTCGGCTGCACATCCATGATGCGAATCTCCCGTTCCACCACATCCCAAAGATGCTCTATTGGATTGAGATCTGGTGACTGTGGAGGCCATTTGAGTACAGTGAACTCATTGTCATGTTCAAGAAACCAGTCCGAGATGATTCCAGCTTTATGACATGGTGCATTATCCTGCTGAAAGTAGCCATCAGAAGTTGGGTACATTGTGGTCATAAAGGGATGGACATGGTCAGCAACAATACTCAGGTAGGCTGTGTCGTTGTAACGATGCTCAATTGGTACCAAGGGGCCCAAAGAGTGCCAAGAAAATATTCCCCACACCATTACACCACCACCACCAGCCTGAACCGTTGATACAAGGCAGGATGGATCCATGCTTTCATGTTGTTGACGCCAAATTCTGACCCTACCATCCGAATGTCGCAGCAGAAATCGAGACTCATCAGACCAGGCAACGTTTTTCCAATCTTCTATTGTCCAATTTCGATGAGCTTGTGCAAATTGTAGCCTCAGTTTCCTGTTCTTAGCTGAAAGGAGTGGCACCCGGCGTGGTCTTCTGCTGCTGTAGCCCATCTGCCTCAAAGTTCGACGTACTGTGCGTTCAGAGATGCTCTTCTGCCTACCTTGGTTGTAACGAGTGGTTATTTGAGTCACTGTTGCCTTTCTATCAGATTGAACCAGTCTGGCCATTCTCCTCTGACCTCTGGCATCAACAAGGCATTTCCGCCCACAGAACTGCCGCTCACTGGATATTTTTTCTTTTTCGGACCATTCTCTGTAAACCCTAGAGATGGTTGTGCGTGAAAATCCCAGTAGATCAGCAGTTTCTGAAATACTCAGACCAGCCATTCTGGCACCAACAACCATGCCATGTTCAAAGTCACTCAAATCACCTTTCTTCTCCATACTGATGCTCGGTTTGAACTGCAGGAGATTGTCTTGACCATGTGTACATGCCTAAATGCACTGAGTTGCCGCCATGTGATTGGCTGATTAGAAATTAAGTGTTAATGAGCAGTTGGACAGGTGTACCTAATAAAGTGGCCGGTGAGTGTATATTTCTTTTACAAATTTAGGATTTGCATGCATGTAGGATATAATGTATATGGTAATTATCTTAACAGGTTCTACATGAAAATACCAAATGCCCTGGTACCTAGATTTGTTATTACCGTAATATGAATTCTAATCACATTTCATTGACTTTTTACATTTTCTATATTAACTTCAAACCAATCTTGTTATTGTATACAGTAAAGGTACCTTTACTTCTGTCACATGAACCGTTAGGAATAATAAACCCTGAAGCAGACTGATTTTTAACTTTGAGTATGTCACAGAGTCCAACTTCCCATAATATCTGTGTTGCCACTTGTTTTGTTAAGACTTGTTATATAAATGTTTAAACTCAGCACTGTCACACCTACTCAGTTAGGGAAGAATGGCCCTAACAATTAAACAACATATCTGCAATGCAAACAACAGAAGAGCAAAAAGAGATCACTAGTTTGCAAGTGCCGGCTTACATGTACAGAAACTGTTCTTTAGAATCACATAAGTAGACACGATGGAGTAAATTACAAATAACAGATATCTGTTGCAAGTTAAAGGTGTTTATTCAGAGTCTCATTCCAAAAACAGTAGCAATTAAATCAGCAAAAATTTCCCTACTTTTGTCAGTGAAAATATATATTATCACACAAAACTTATGTTATTTTTAGAAATTTATTTTCTGTTAAAGTAGTTACCAATCTAGAAGTTTATATTTTACTCATTAAAATGTCATGCTATGTACATTGATCTGTAAATTCAAAAGCTATCGTGGATGAGGCTAACTATCTGTCCTTGTTGCTACGGAGATCAGTTGTCAAAGGGTCGTGCTGAATGGTTTGGTGCAACATCAGAGCGAGGAGACCAGCTCTGTTGGTCATAGCAGTTCTGACATTACGCTCCTGCTCAAAAAGCTCATCTAGCTTGTACCACTGTTGAAAGAAAAAAAATGGTCTGACTGAAGGAAATGTTCAAAGGAAAATATAACATTATTTAGCATCATAAAATATCTTTGTGCAGGCAAATACTGTTTTAGATAACGAAATTCTTATGGCCACAAGGTGACTCAGGTCTTGGTTTAACAGATGTGGGATTTTTTTCAGTGTTTTTTTTTTTTCAGTGTAAAGCTAAAAAGCAGCAGTGACTGACTTTGACTTACCACCCTGACTCGCTCCAAGTCCACCTCAGCTCTTCTAAGCTTTTCCCAATTGTAATGTTTGTTGCACTTTCGTTTAGAAACCCGGCAATAGTCTCCTGTTGGCTCAAACACATTCTTGACTAGAGGACACCCACACACCTCATCAACTGGGACCTGGATGCCAAACAGACATTAACATTTAAAAGTTAAACACTGTAATTACTTACCAAAATTGGGAATGATTCAGTTTTACCTATGTTCTGAACACCAACCTTGGGATCTCTAGAATGTTCTGGACATAAAACCTGAAGCCTCTTGCAATATGTTTTGCTTTGAGGGTTGTATACATCACAGAAAAGTCTTGTGGCACTACAGGAGAATATATTCATATACAAAATAAATATACATATATTGAAGCAGCAAACTACTAAACTAAATTCACAGTTTTAAAAAAGCAGTGTTTCTCTTACCCCTCTATTCTTGTAGGATACATGGATCCAAAAGATGTCTGACTCTCATACTGTTAAAATAATTAACACATCAATAAGTCTTTTAGATAGACGGTGTGTTTTCGCTGATATACAATATAAGGCTCAGAAGAAGAAACACAAAACGAAGAAGTATTTACCTTAGCATAGCATCTTTCCATATGTCTCAGAGCCACTTTTGGATTAATAGGATGGCCGCAGGACACACAGAAAATCTGCAGATCTGTGTCCTCACTGTCACCTTCATTTACCTGCAATTTTAAAAGCCGTTCCTTCATTACTGTTCTACAGCTCTCCTCAATGAGCATGAGAAAGCAGTTTCAAACCAAAGTGCTGCACCTCCTCATCCATCTGAACTGCCTGCAGTTTAGCCTTGGCAATGATGCCCTCTAGTTCATGGAAGCGTCGCTCCATCTCAGTCAGGCGAAGCCTAGCATTCTGCTGCTCCCGTCGGATGCGCTCCAGCTGCTTCTTGCCATGCTCCTCAGCAATGCAGGGACTCTGCTGCCATTGCTGGATGCGTTGCGGGAGGATCTCATAGATACGGCTGTTGATCAAAACATACAGAGATTTCAATACCAAGACAACCCCCACCAAAATAATTATTTAAATGAAAATAAACAAAATTACATGCACAAGTGTGTAAAGAGCTCTTACTTGGCCGCCAATTTCATGCCACAGTCGTCAGAACAGTATTTAGAATTGGATCTTGCTGAATCTACACAATTCGGCCCAAGACACTGACGGTGACCTCCGCTGTCCCGAAAATCCCTCCTCTCACCATGTCTGTTTTTGTCTTTGTGCTTCTGCTTCTGCTTATGGCGACGTGACTCTTTCTATATAAAAATACATCATCAAATCAAATCAAATCAAAAATACTTTATTAATCCCCGAAGGGAAATTCAAGTTATCATCAGTTATTCTCTGTCACAGGGTGACATAGACATCATTAGCGAGCTATCATTATTAGACATCATTATCAGTATTCCTCATGTTAATGTCTTTAATAGAATAACTTACTTTTTTGTCAAACTTTCTTTCTCGCCTCTTGACGTGCTTCACCTTAATAGCTTTCTTACGCATCACGGGACTAAAAACTGGCTCATCATCATCATCACTTGCCCATGGCTGTGGGAGAAAAAAGCATCATCATATAATCAAGTGTTCAACTAAAAACATATGGGTTTAGTATTACTCAACCATATTGGTGTCAAGTCCTGCTTCCTTGTACTGTTGGTACAGATCTGCCTCACTATCGTAGTCGTCTGAGTAGCGTCTCCGCCTGTGGTGAAAATTTTCCCTCCTTTCACGCAGAGAGAATTCTTCATCCTTCACACGTAGCATTTTCTGTTCAAAAATTATTTGTAGCAGGTTGTTGTTGAATGCAGGTGCCACAGCAAAGTGAATAAATACACCAAAGAATAATCTTTGCGCTATCCTTTTTTCTGGTTCTGGAATGGTCCTTTGTAGGAATCCTAAAACAAGCCAATAAGTGCCACAATGTAATTTAATTTACAACATGACACAGATACATTTACTTACCCTGGCTCGAACCTCACACTGTCTGAACCGGCACTTCTGTCTGATTTTGTTAGGTCCTCCAAACTTCTTCATGTCCTTGCAGAAGTCACACTGGGCACAATCCTCCGTCCTCCTGCAGGGCTCACATTCACCACACATACGCACAGAACGTTTAACCTAAAAAACAAAATAAAAATGAATAATTTTATGCTGAGTAATGAGTGCCAAACACAGGAATGAAAAACAAAAAAATGTGCATTTAATTTCTATTTTAAAATCATGCCAAATATTTAAAGTGTAACTGCACCCAAAAACAACTTTTTTGGCTTATAAACTGTATAAATGGGTTTTACTAATGCAATCTCTCTGGGCATTTTTTGACATTTTCTTGTAAATTTGTGTAATTCAACACTTTTAAGTCAAAAAACGTCTTAGTGCTGCCCTCTTAGAGTTGAACGGTGGCTACTGCATGTGAATTTTGTGATTAGTTGAAACAGAACATGACGTAGATTTTTTTCCCGTGCCTACGTCACTGGCACTGCCTCACATATACGCCCTGTCACGGGCTTGCATATAAAACTATCTCGAAGACGCACTCGTCCCGTGAGAAGTTTGGTTCAAGCCGTTAGCATAGTTAGCCAATGTTAGCATTACAACTCTCAGAGACTGGACCCATCCTGTCTCCCTCTGCCTCAACAACAGCCCAGCCGCAGCGGCTTCTGGCCGCGCTGACTCAGCGCACCGAGCCTGTGGTCCCAACACATATACAGTGGGGCAAAAAAGTATTTAGTCAGCCACCAATTGTGTAAGTTCTCCCACTTAAAAAGATCAGAGAGGCCTGTAATTTTCATCATAGGTATACCTCAACTATGAGAGACAAAATGAGGAAAAAAAATCCAGAAAATCACATTGTCTGATTTTTAAAGAATTTATTTGCAAATTATGGTGGAAAATAAGTATTTGGTCAATAACAAAAGTTAATCTCAATACTTTGTTATATAGCCTTTGTTGGCAATGACAGAGGTCAAACGTTTTCTGTAAGTCTTCACAAGGTTTTCACACACTGTTGCTGGTATTTTGGCCCATTCCTCCATGCAGATCTCCTCTAGAGCAGTGATGTTTTGGGGCTGACGCTGGGCAACACGGACTTTCAACTCCCTCCAGAGATTTTCTATGGGGTTGAGATCTGGAGACTGGCTAGGCCACTCCAGGACCTTGAAATGCTTCTTACGAAGCCACTCCTTCGTTGCCCGGGCGGTGTGTTTGGGATCATTGTCATGCTGAAAGACCCAGCCACGTCTCATTTTCAATGCCCTTGCTGATGGAAGGAGGTTTTCACTCAAAATCTTACGATACATGGCCCCATTCATTCTTTCCTTTACACGGATCAGTCGTCCTGGTCCCCTTGCAGAAAAACAGCCCCAAAGCATGATGTTTCCACCCCCATGCTTTACAGTAGGTATGGTGTTCTTTGGATCCAACTCAGCATTCTTTCCCCTCCAAACACGACAAGTTGAGTTTCTACCAAAAAGTTCTATTTTGGTTTCATCTGACCATATGATGTTCTCCCAATCCTCTTCTGGATCATCCAAATGCTCTCTAGCAAACCGCAGACGGGCCTGGACGTGTCCTGGCTTCAGCAGGGGGACACGTCTGGCACTGCAGGATTTGAGTCCCTGGCGGCGTAGTGTGTTACTGATGGTAGCCTTTGTTACTTTGGTCCCAGCTCTCTGCAGGTCATTCACTAGGTCCCTCCGTGTGGTTCTGGGATTTTTGCTCACCGTTCTTGTGATCATTTTGACCCCACGGGGTGAGATCTTGCGTGGAGCCCCAGATCGAGGGAGATTATCAGTGGTCTTGTATGTCTTCCATTTTCTAATAATTGCTCCCACAGTTGATTTCTTCACACCAAGCTGCTTACCTATTGCAGATTCAGTCTTCCCAGCCTGGTGAAGGTCTACAATTTTGTTTCTGGTGTCCTTTGACAGCTCTTTGGTCTTGGCCATAGTGGAGTTTGGAGCGTGACTGTTTGAGGTTGTGGACAGGTGTCTTTTATACTGATAACGAGTTCACACAGGTGCCATTAATACAGGTAACGAGTGGAGGACCGAGGAGCCTCTTAAAGAAGTTACAGGTCTGTGAAAGCCAGAAATCTTACTTGTTTGTAGGTGACCAAATACTTATTTTCCACCATAATTTGCAAATAAATTCTTTAAAAATCAGACAATGTGATTTTCTGGATTTTTTTTCCTCATTTTGTCTCTCATAGTTGAGGTATACCTATGATGAAAATTACAGGCCTCTCTGATCTTTTTAAGTGGGAGAACTTACACAATTGGTGGCTGACTAAATACTTTTTTGCCCCACTGTATAT
>SSNP01000057.1:677656-726333 GCA_006937955.1 Pachypanchax playfairii | reverse complement strand
CTACATCTCTGATGTTTATAAAAACCCAAACCATCTGAAAATCGGTGTAAATTTGAGCAAGTTATAGTTGTTTAAAAAGTTCATGCAGCATAAACACTGTGATGAGAGGGAGCTGCTCGTCTTAAGATGGTTGCTGCTTGTGCACGTTTGACTCCACTCATCAGCAGCAGCGACGAGTCATCTAGTATTTTGTCTGGTGAGGTGTTCTGGGTACACGGCACCAGGAGGAGGCTCGTGAGAAGATCCAGAATGCTCTGGACAGACTAGAAGTCCCTCGGCTGTCCCAGGAATGCCTCGGAGGAGCTGACTGTTGTAGGTGGGGAGGGCTGCTGCCACCCCGACCCGGATAAGTGGAGAATGGATCGGCTCGAATTGATACGGCTCAGGGTCATTGGGTTCCATAAAGCCTCCCTCTACCTCCGGTGATGGTGGAGGAGAGAAAACATCAACCTCAACAGATCAATCAGTCTCTAAACTGCCAACGTAACTTCAGTCAATGTCCGTGTTTCAGTTTCAAATTAAGCTAGCTGTCCTCCTGCTCGCCCCCACCCGCGTCCTCGTCCTCCTGCTCATCTTCTACACAGCTATGCCCCTCTGTTCATCAGGGCCCCTCCCACTTCTGGAGGATTTTTCAAATCTTGTTTGGGGAGGGACTAGGCTTTCTCATCGGGTGTAGTTACACTTTAAGTGAAATATGACTTATTTACTTTTTCAATGATCTGAAAGGCTTGAGCCCAAATTTTTAACAAACAAACAGAACATTAAATGATCCATTTTCTCATATTGTGAAAAATGATCACTTTCGCCAAGGAGGTAATGTTTTAGCCAGTGTTGGTTTGTTTGTCTGTCTGTTCGATAGCAATATAACCCTGAAAAGTTGCGGATGGATTTTCATGAAATTATCTGGAATGGGTCATGGTAAAACTGATTTGGATTACTGTAAGGGAATTTTTAACATTGGGAGATAAGACTATCTTCAGTGCATGTAACCGTATCGCCACAATAAACAGTCTGGGTGTGGAACTGAGGTGCTTGTCAGAGTTTTGCGCTAAAAATGTTGTCACTGTTGGAGGAAAAATTTTTAAGCTCAGTGTGTAACCATAGTCAAACCAACCAACACTCACTCAATCTTTGCTGCACACAGACACGGTGTGTTGTTTGTGTAGATTCTCAGATATCCAGGGCATGCCAAAAAGGTTTTACAAAAAACACAACTGGACGTCTTTTCTGAGAGCTACTGTAACCCATGACTGGTTTATGTGAGATATTGTAGTCACATGTTTCACAGTTTGGACTGTTGTGAAACTGTCTGACAAGAGCCAGGGCTGCATTGCAGGTACTGGACAGATGGAACCTGAGTCCATCTCTATTTAAAGTAGGTGTCTTTCATTTACTCTTTTCTACCAAATGTAGTCTCTGTCTAAAGTTTTACTGTTCTCATATAATATCCTTTATCTTAAGCTTTGGGCTCATTAATATTCATTATTTGAATTTGCTGGACTCAGAGAAACTAGCCTATTAGAGCAAGGCATACTGATAGATATTTCACAACATTATACATGACAAAAACTTTATTATTGTTACAAACATACATTTAAGACTTAATGTTAATCCGTACGTCTGACCAACACCCAGCTGTATCGGATGCTGCACAATGCATGACCTGGTTAAACAGTTTCAGTTTTTGTTGCTTGAACAAGTGGTTCTGACTTATCGCTTGCACATCTTCCTAGAACAAATGGTTCTGGCTTATCGCCTGCACATGTAGCAAATAAAAGGACGCTGCACAAGGAGGATGTCGGGTCACACCGATCACACTGTGAGCGGGGTGTCCCTCCTCTGGCAGAGCTAAAAATTCACTTACTTGTCTGTGTGTTCATTTCGCCTCACTTTAATAACTAAAAAAAACTCTAACATATCTTGGTGCATGAGACCCAGATCTCAACATACTCCGCCGCTGACTGGCGAGGACAACGCCTGAAACCCCCGGTGGCCAGGAGAGTCATAGGACCCTGGACTGAAAAGCCTCAGAGGCAAAAGATTGCCGGCTAAGCCAGGCTGATTGGTCGTCTTCGCCTGCCAGCTCGGAATTGACGAGATCCAACCGGGACGAATCTCCCCACAGACAACGGTGAGACTGTTTAATTTTATTTAGAGATTACGGTGACCTAGTGACGTAACAAATCACTCAACAAGGGGTAAGAAATGCTGGTTTTCTGGATTAAGCTGTGACATATGAGTTCTGATATAAATACAAGTTGTGTTTTGGAATAAAGGACCCTTATTCACATACCTAATGGGGTTTAACGCCGGGCTCATACTGCCTACGGAACGGCTTCGGTCCGGATTCGGTGCGGTTTTTCCGCAAGCTACCACTCACATCTGCTCCAGATAGGAAGTGCGGCCAGCTCCTGTGCTGGGTGCGAAAACGGCAATCGCGAGAACAGAAGTTCACGTGGGTTATCGTTTTGTCGGGACTTCACGCAAGACCACGTCCATTATTTAGCAAATGTGTGACAAGGTGTTGTGCTGCAGGCTTTCGGGACCCTGTGTCACCAGGTGTAATCTAATGTTTACATTTCCTATTCGCGCGTGTGCTGTCTAAAAAGAAGAGTCAAGTTACAATTGTTTTTACACTCGTATAGCTCGTAAGATTTCATCAAACTTGACGCAGATCCTCTTCGGCGTCCGACAAAAATAAGAACCTTGCGGATTCTTTCCGTTGTGCCGTACGGCCCCCGCAACCGGATCCGCACCGCGCAGAGCTACTGTGAGCCTTCAAAAGGGATTTTAATGTTACAATACCTGCAGGGGCCGCACCGGATCTGGATGCAGTGTGAGCCCGGGGTAAGTCCGTGCATTAGTAATTATGATCCATATTTCAATAACTCCTCCCAAAGCATTTGTGTTTACAAAAAATCCACTATACGATCATAAATGTTTAACATGTTGAAACCAAGTGACCGCTCGCCGCAAGATCAAAAGATTGCTGTCTTTGTGGCTGTGGTTATTGCTGTTGTGGTTCTTGTCATTGTAATTGGGCTGGATGACGCCGAACATCTGTAATATTTAAGCCTGTACAGCACTAAATTGTTGAAAATATGGGAAACTCACAGTCAACTCACGACTTGACTGGTGATGTGAAATATACGTATTTGAAAGATCCAGAAAATATTAAGTAGAAAAGAGGAAAGAATAGAGGTACCTGTGTGTGTGTGTGTGTGTGTGTGTGTGTACTTCTGTGTGTAAGGGAAAGCCTGGTACCATATGTGTGTGTTTGTGCTGTCTCTCTGTATGTGTGTGTGCTTCTGTCTGCGTCAGCAACAGTGGAGACGATTAGCTGATCTGTGAACTTCATACAGATTAGTTCGCCTGATTCTGAGGAGGAAAATATTAAACATATATATATATATAAGGTCTGTATATATAATAATAATAACAAGCTTGTATTAAAATAAAATCCATCACTGGGAGTTGATGCGAAGAACTACATAAAACAAATGGAAATTTTAGCCTATATATATGTGTTATTTGTAGCAAAATAACTAAAAATTGAACTAAAAAGAGACGTATTTTAAGAGATGACAAAATTTTATTCTATAAAACACTAACTAAACCTTTAAATACTTCAATATGTGACAGAAAAATTTATTTCATCTGTACGACAGACATTATATAATGACATAGATATGGTTGATTTGAAAATAATTATGTCGGTTTACTGGATCTGATTGGAAATATTAAATCTTTGTGTAGGCTTGTAGGTGTTTTAAAATGAATGCATTTTTGTTTTACTTTCTCTTAACGAGGTCAGTAAATAAACTTTAATCTGTATTTGTGTCCTGCTCTCATGGGGTTTCCACTCCCTAAACGCAGCTGATAAAGTGTCTCCTTTATGACCTTGGAGTCAGTCGAGAAACAAAACCACTGCAGAAGTTTGTGAGAGTGAGTGATTCAGAACTAACAAACAATAATTCTTCTATAAAATTCCAACTCATACACTATAGCACAAGTGTAAATCATAACTCTAAAAAATATTTTTAAAAGTTTAATATTTGAGACAAATTAAGCTACATTACTGAGTTTCCTGTTAACTAATAAAACGTTATCAGGTCAAATTTAGTTAACTTGGTTGTTCTTATCTCAGGGTTAAAGACAAATCTATCAAAATGTAAAATTGATAAAAGAATGAAAACTATAAGCTAAAACTGTTTAGATACTGTTCATAAAAGGGAAAAAAACCTGCAAGCTGGTGTGATCCATGAGACAACAAAAAGGCCATGGACTCAATGCTTGGATCTAGTCAAGCTATACACGAGAATAACACCTACAAAAAAAGGACTAACACCTTTTTGAGATAATTTATGGCCCACCTTACAAACTCCCACTCTTTTCACCTTACTTACATTAAGCTCAGGAAGAAATGACACTGGCAGACTACATGAAAAGAGTGCTGAGGCAGAAAGAAGTTGTTGAAACAAATGATTTGCCCTCTTTTCCTTTCTGTTTTTCAGGAAGGCCAGCAGATGAAACCTGGAGACTGGGTCTTCATCAAAGTGATCAAGAGAAAGACTGGACCAGCCCCAAGTGGGAAGGACCCTATCAAGTGCTCCTGACCACGCACACGGCTGTGAAGATCACTGAATACATCTCAGTCACTAAATTGCAGAGAGTGCCAAAACCTTAGAGCACACTGTGGTGAATTCCTACTACAAAGGGGTTTGGCCTTTTAGTGGTCACTCATCTCAATGTAGGTGAAGAAACCTACAACACTCAGAGTGTCTTAGTCTAGGGGCGATGATTGACTGTCATTTGAACCAGGTTCAGTCATTTTAAAGACATGCCAGAGTTTGACTTGAAAGAGTAAAAATGGAGAATTGTTGTTCTATGTGGGTGGAGTTAAAGTTATGACAAAATATGAGCATATAGTTTTGTTTATGATGTCACTTTGATCCTCCATATGCATTTAGGTACCAATCTGTGCAATTATGAGGGAGTTATGACAGCTGACTGTCAATAAAAGCAGTGGGTGGGGCTTGCAATTTAAAGGCAAAAAAAAAAAATGGGAGAAAGGGTGCTGTTCATGCAATTTACCACACCCACACGATTTTTCTACTCAGGTATGTTAAGGTCCTTACAAAGATTCATCCTATGTAGTTTTGTCCTGATCTGATAATGCATGTTGATTTCACACTAGGAAATGTGTTGTTGGCGAGACATCAAACTTTGAAGTGGCGGTGTGGCGACGCCTTAAATGCTAGAGCCCGAAAATTTTAAAGCATGTTAGATCTACTCATTGGCTTTTTCCTGAACTTGGTCATTGTAGTTTTTTTGATGGAGACCAGAGTATGACTCCTGAGAGTAAAATGTGACACTTCCAATCCCAAGAGGGATTAATAAAGAAAATGATTAGGCCCAAGCACCACAGGCGATTGGAGGGTCTATTGTATCCTCGATGTTCATTATTATTCTAAGGCCTTACGCACCTTTAAATAAATTTTTAGGTGTCTGATCATACCTCAAAAGTAAGAAAATTTTGGCTACACCCCCTTAAAAAATCGAAAATGTAGAAATTTTACGGTGTTGAAATTGGGCGGAGCCTCCAAATATGAACAGCGCCACCTTTCAAAAGTGCTCTTTCCACTGCTTTTATATACAACTTTTAAAATGTGGTGGCTGTATAATTGCGGACAAAAAACCCTCTTAGAGGTTTGACCAAAAGTCAACAGGAAGTCGGCCATCTTGGAAAAATTTGGAAATTGGGCGATTTCACACCTATTTGAACTCCTCCTCCTACAGTTTTACACATATCAACACAAAACTTGGTCATTAGAGTCTCAAGACATGGGTGTTTAAAAGTTCTTCAGGAACTCTGCAGAATATTTATGGTGTGGGCGGTGCATAACCTCAAACTTTCACTTCTCACCAAAAACTGACAAATGGTAAATGGCGTGTAATTGTATAGTGCTTTACTCAGGTCCTACGACCCCCAAAGCGCTTCACACTACAATGTATCATTCACCCATTCACACACCCTTGGTGATGATGAACTACACACATGTTGTAGTCACAGCTGTCCTGAGACACACACTGGCAGAGGTGAGGCTGCCAGACACTAGTGCCGCCGGAACCTCCGACAACCACCAAACAGGCAAGGTGGTTCTATTTCATTCCTTCTGACCGCCACAGGGGCGGTGCTTAGCACCTGGATATCTACGCGTGCGCAGCACAGAGGTCGAGCACATATACAAAAAAAAAGTCACGCCATTGGACGTGACCTGGGTGACATCATGGTAGCCTATATATATCTGCATCACCCAAGCCACGTTCCTTTTTCTACGTCTTGCTTCGCGCATGAGGTTTCAATTAGAATATTTTTCTTGTTTGCCGATCTTGCTTGTAAGCCCCGCCAACCTTGTGGTTGGAGCTGCGTGTTCTCTCATGTCCTCTGGAGGCTGCGAGATTCGGCTCGGCAGGGTCTTCCCGCTTGACGCCCGCTGTAACTACGGTTTCTGTGGTTACCTCAGGTGAGTACTGTCTTGCTCCACTCTCTGCGGAAGATGGGCATTTGCAGTGCCCCTCCTGTCTTGGGGCTGGCTCCCTGAGGGATGGTCTTAGGTCTAACGCCTGTGCTAATTGTGCCTGCATACCACTAGCTGAGAGATCAGCTAGACTAGCTGGGGTGGAGGGTGGCCTCCCAAAGGGGATCTCTACCTCAACCCCTAGCAAGACCCAGAAGCGTCATACAAACTCCTCTCACAACTACAGGACATTTTATTTAAGCGTCGTAAGCCTGCTTCCTCTAGTGCTCCTGTGGCAAAGAAGGCTCACTGTGAACAGGGCTTGTCAGCTAAATTTGATGCCTTAGCTTCTGACTTTGCTTAGAAGAAGTCCTTAATTCTAAGTCTTAGACCTGTTGACCCTGTGACTCTCCCCCCCGCGGTCACTGGCCACACTGACCAGCTCCACCCCTCCAACGGCGTACAAATGACTGATGCACTCTAAATTGCTGCCTCTTATCCCTTGCTTGAGGGTGATGATGCCAGCTACGAGGAGGACCTCGAGGTTGCTGAGCGCTCTCCCGGGCCCTCCGTGGTGGATTCTCATATCTCGACACAGGAGTCCCTGTTGGCAGATGGTCAGGGTTTGTCCCCTGTTCAGCAGGCTGTTCACAAGGCCTTATCCCGCCTTGTGATTGATGTTCCACCTGCGGTAACATCGCATTCCAGTGCCTTTTTAAAAGTCACCTAGAAGCCGGTCTTTCAGGTGCCAGTCTCTGTTCCTTACATCGGGTAGCTTCAGAAATGTTGGTCAGACCCTAAGTCATCCAGCCGCCTATCCCAGGACTGCAGAGCACTTAGCTCTATGCAGGATGCAGCTCGCTACGATTTGGATCGCACCCCCACAGTTGACAACGTTATTGCTAACCTGGTGGTTGCACCAGCAGATACCACTCATCTGGATGTCCGCAGCCCACATCCCCAGTGAAGGGTCGCAGATGACCTGCTCAACAAGAGCTACGATACTGCTGCTCGCATTGCTCGCTTGGGCAACACCTTCTCACACTTGGCTCCAGCCCACTCTCAGTCTCTGAAGGAGGCCAAGGTTGAACTCAGAATATGCGTGACACGTGTCTTCAGGCTTTTGCCTACATGTCCAGGGAGCTCGGTAGGCTGATGTCAACCCTCACCGTTGCTAAACGTCAGGTGTGGTTGGCGCAGTCCCCCCTTTCAGAACCCTGCAGGGGTACGCTCCACACTCTGGCTGTGGTGCCGGGCCACATGTTTGGACCTGCGGCCCTACAGACCCTGGAGCGGGCTGTCGAGGCTAATAAGTCACAACAACAGTTTGTGGACCTGCACGGGCCTGCCCGACCTTTCGCCAGCCAGCCGGAGGACCCCAAAGGAATGCCAGACCCTGACACGCTTCGTATAATCGCTCCTCTAGGGGCTTCAGCAGCCATGGCCAGGGTGGTCGGGCCTGACTCCGACACCAGGCCACCAGCCATTTTTCTCCAGCCCATCTCTAGCGCTGGGAGGCCTTAAATTCCAGCCCATGGGTTATCACCACTCTGTCCGGCGGTTACAGTATCCAGTTCAGGCGCCTTGCCCCACAGTTCACTGGGGTAAAAATGACAGTGGTTTCCGACCCAGTGAGGTCTGCAGCTCTGAGACGGGAGATATTGGAGCTGTTGGAAAAAGGAGCAATAGAGCCTGTTCACGGTCCAGAGCGTCTAAACGGGTTCTATTTAATCTATTTCCTTGTCCCAAAGAAGGATGGCGGGTTTCGCCCAATACTCAACCTCAGGCACCTGAACTAGTACCTCAAGGTGCTGCGGTTCTACATGCTTTGGACAGTGGATGTCCTCCATGCTATCACACAGGGGGATTGGTTCACGTGTTGATCTACAGGACACATTTTCATGTGCCTGTGACTCCACGCCGAAGACAGTTTCTGCGCTTTGCCTTCGAAGGTCAGTCTTACCAATTCAAAGCCCTTTCCTTTGGTCTTTCTCTTGCTCCTCGTATGTTCACCAGATGTGTGGCTGCAGCACTAGTGCCCCTGCAGGCCCAGGGAATGCGGATCCTCCCATACCTGGACAACTGGCTTATGTGTGCTCCATCCCAGGAGATCCCCACGTCTGCCCTACTAGATCACGTGTCTCGGCTAGGCCTGTCAGTGAACTTCGTTCCCTAGTACCGAGCCGTCAAGTGACCTTTATCGGGATCGCTCCCGACTCTGACCATGACTGCCTCCCCACCCCTATAGAGAGTAGAGGATGTGGTTTCTCTGGTCTCTCGTGTCCTACAGCGTGTGAGGTTGCCCTACGGTCTGCAGTTGCTGGGCAAACTGACGGCCATGTCCACAGTGGTACCTTTAGGGCTTCAGTCCCTACGCCGCCTGCAGGTTTTTGTGAACAATCTCGGCCTCCAACCCAAGCAGCACCAGCACAGGCTTGTTCAACTCACCAGTCAGTGCCTGAGCTACCTCGAGCCCTGGGGGAACAGAGACTTCATCTGCAGGGGGCTCTCTTCCCTCTCATCAGGAGGTTGTGGCCACAGATGCGTCTCTCTCTGGATGGGGGGCTGTGTGGAACCACAGAACGGTCAGAGGCGTCTGGAGTCCCCAGGAGAAACATCTGCACATAAATGTTCTGGAGCTACGTGCGATTCGACTAGCTCTCAAGCATTTCCTCCCTGCCCTGAAAGGGAAGCATGTCCTAGTCCAGTCAGACAACACATCCACAGTGTTCCATATCAATCACCACGGGGGCACCAGATCCATTCACTCTCTGGTAGAGGCTCAGAAGCTCCTGTTGTGGGCTCTACCCCACCTCCGGAGTGTCAAAGCAGCTCACCTGCCTGGCATACAGAACTCTGCTACGGATCTGCTCTCAAGGCAAAAACCACCCCCGGGGGAGTGGCGTCTGATTGTGGTCACAATGATCTGGCAGAGGTACGGCACGGCAGCGGTGGACCTCTTCGCCTCCAGCGCCCCAACGCAGTGCCCCCTGTGGTTCTCTCTGTCGGAACCAGAGAGTCCATTACGGCAGGATGCTCTGGTCATCCATGGCCAAACGGGCTTCTGTATACCTTTTCCCCTCTTCCATTACTGATGCCGACCCTTCACAGGATCGAGAAGAGCAACCACAGAGTACTGCTGGTTGCTCCATTTTGGCCGGGGAGGATCTGGTTCCCCGTGATTTGCAGACTCCTCAACGGGGATCCATGGCCTCTTCCTCAGAGGCCGGAACTCCTCTCACAACTACAAGGGAGCATTTGGCACCCTTGCCCAGAGCGCCTTCAGCTGCACCTGTGGCCATTGAGGGGCCGGACTCCTTGCTAGACTCTTGAGACCAAGCTGTTGTTCAGACAGTCCTTAGCGCACGAGCTCATCACAAGGTCTCACGCTTCCTAAAATCAGATGCCATTCCACGAGAATGTCTACCTCCTGGGCTGTGCTCAGAGGAATTCCACTGAGTGACATCTGTGCAGCTGCGGGTGGGCTTCATCTTGTACATTTGCCTGCTTCTACAGAGTTAATGTGGCCATCCCCCACCCAGTGGCCACGCAGGTACTCTCTGCTTCATCTGTCCGCAACTGAGATTAGTGAGTCAGACTCTTCGTGACCTTGTTTGTATTAAGTCATCCAGGTGGTAAGCACCGCCCCTCTGGCGGTCAGAAGGAATGAAATAGAACGAGAGTTACGTATGTAACTACGGTTCTATGAATTCCGGATGACCGCCAAAGTTACCTGTCACTCCGAGTCCTGTAAGAACTCCAAAAAAGGAATGCCGATGACGCAGGTACAGTGGGGCAAAAAAGTATTTAGTCAGCCACCAATTGTGTAAGTTCTCCCACTTAAAAAGATCAGAGAGGCCTGTAATTTTCATCATAGGTATACCTCAACTATGAGAGACAAAATGAGGAAAAAAAATCCAGAAAATCACATTGTCTGATTTTTAAAGAATTTATTTGCAAATTATGGTGGAAAATAAGTATTTGGTCACCTACAAACAAGTAAGATTTCTGGCTTTCACAGCCCTGTAACTTCTTTAAGAGGCTCCTCGGTCCTCCACTTGTTACCTGTATTAATGGCACCTGTGTGAACTCGTTATCAGTATAAAAGACACCTGTCCACAACCTCAAACAGTCACGCTCCAAACTCCACTATGGCCAAGACCAAAGAGCTGTCAAAGGACACCAGAAACAAAATTGTAGACCTTCACCAGGCTGGGAAGACTGAATCTGCAATAGGTAAGCAGCTTGGTGTGAAGAAATCAACTGTGGGAGCAATTATTAGAAAATGGAAGACATACAAGACCACTGATAATCTCCCTCGATCTGGGGTTCCACGCAAGATCTCACCCCGTGGGGTCAAAATGATCACAAGAACGGTGAGCAAAAATCCCAGAACCACACGGAGGGACCTAGTGAATGACCTGCAGAGAGCTGGGACCAAAGTAACAAAGGCTACCATCAGTAACACACTACGCCGCCAGGGACTCAAATCCTGCAGTGCCAGACGTGTCCCCCTGCTGAAGCCAGGACACGTCCAGGCCCGTCTGCGGTTTGCTAGAGAGCATTTGGATGATCCAGAAGAGGATTGGGAGAACATCATATGGTCAGATGAAACCAAAATAGAACTTTTTGGTAGAAACTCAACTTGTCGTGTTTGGAGGGGAAAGAATGCTGAGTTGGATCCAAAGAACACCATACCTACTGTAAAGCATGGGGGTGGAAACATCATGCTTTGGGGCTGTTTTTCTGCAAGGGGACCAGGACGACTGATCCGTGTAAAGGAAAGAATGAATGGGGCCATGTATCGTAAGATTTTGAGTGAAAACCTCCTTCCATCAGCAAGGGCATTGAAAATGAGACGTGGCTGGGTCTTTCAGCATGACAATGATCCCAAACACACCGCCCGGGCAACGAAGGAGTGGCTTCGTAAGAAGCATTTCAAGGTCCTGGAGTGGCCTAGCCAGTCTCCAGATCTCAACCCCATAGAAAATCTCTGGAGGGAGTTGAAAGTCTGTGTTGCCCAGCGTCAGCCCCAAAACATCACTGCTCTAGAGGAGAGCTGCATGGAGGAATGGGCCAAAATACCAGCAACAGTGTGTGAAAACCTTGTGAAGACTTACAGAAAACGTTTGACCTCTGTCATTGCCAACAAAGGCTATATAAGAAAGTATTGAGATTAACTTTTGTTATTGACCAAATACTTATTTTCCACCATAATTTGCAAATAAATTCTTTAAAAATCAGACAATGTGATTTTCTGGATTTTTTTTTCTCATTTTGTCTCTCATAGTTGAGGTATACCTATGATGAAAATTACAGGCCTCTCTGATCTTTTTAAGTGGGAGAACTTACACAATTGGTGGCTGACTAAATACTTTTTTGCCCCACTGTATATATAGGCTATCATGACGTCACCCAGGTCACGTCAAATGGCAAGACTTTGTTGGTATATGAGCTCGATCTCTGTGCTGTGCACACGTAGATATCCAGGTGCTCAGCACCGCCCCTCTGTGCCCAAGGACACAACGGCCAGGTGGTGTTTTTGTCTGGGCAGAGCGGGAAATCGAGCCGGCGACCTTCCAGTTACCAGACGACCCGCTCTACCGCCTGAGCCACGGCCACCCCAAATGCTAATAACTTCTAATAACTAGTTGGTTCCTGGTCAAAGCTATAGTGTCATATTTTGAGAGAACTTTAGCCCCACCCTTTGGGAACCAAAAGTGTCACGTTTTGGTTATAAGGGTCTAACTCTGCCATTCCTGACCTGATCAACTTCAAAATTGTGTCAGAAAACAAGTAGGTATAACATTTCATGAAAAACAAATCGTGTTTTCGTCATTTCCCGGCAAAGTTGGACATGAAAAAAAAAAATCAACATTTTTTCTGCTACTTACACAATTCCGATCAGGTTCGTACAAAACCTTTTAGGATTGATCATGTTAAGGGCTTGAACAAAATTGAGCAAAAAATTCTGGGGGGGGGCGTTGCTTTCGCCATCTTGTGAACATTTAAATGTAATGCCCTGCCCACTACTTTGATTTAGGATTGTGAAATTTGCTACACAGATGGACCACACGAGGACAAAAAAGCCTCTTGGACCCATATCCGGAACCCCACAAGAAGTCAGCCATCTTGGAAAAACTGATCGTTTTGCTATTTCACACCTGTCACATTTTAACTAATTCCTCCAACAGATTTTAGTTTTAGTTTGGGCATGGCTTCACCTCAAACATGTACATTTGAAAATGTACATGGATGATCACTGTGGGGTTCTGAACGCCACTATACACTAAATTTTGGGATAACTTTAGCTCCGCCCACTGAGAACCGGAAGTGTCATGTTTTAGTCTTTGGGTGTCATACTCTGGCCTCCTTCAAAAAATCGATAATGACCAGGCTCAGAAAACAGCCAATGAGCAGGTCCAACATGTTTTTAAAATTTGGGGCCCTAGCATTTAAGGCATCACCCCAGTTTGAGTTCTCGCCATCAACACATTTCTTGCTGTAAAATCAACAATCAGAATCAGATCAGGACTAAACTACAAAGGATGAATCTTTGTTAGGACCTTAAAGGTGGTATATGGAATATTTTGATTAAAAGCTATATTTTTAACAAAATAATGCCTCCACTGGGTGTTTAGAGGGTTGCAGAATGAAAATACAGCATTTCCTTGAAAAATTATATTTGAAGTAAAATATTATAAAATATTAATTTTGGCAGGCACGACGTTGGCATTTTGTTTACATCTACCAGCCAATAGCTGGCAGAGCAGCAGGCACTATTTTGGGTTGCCTAATACCATAAATACTGCAGCACAGCGAGGCTGGTACTGTTGAGTCTGCAAATCAAGGAGCTGGAAGCCGGGGATAGGTGGTGATTATATGCCTTATTTTCTTGCCATAGGTGATTCCTCTGGGGTTTTCCATGTGACAAACAAGTTCTGTGTAGAAACGTTTTTTTATTAGCTGCTAAGCTAACACGGAGCCTCATGTTGGTGAAGTGGCTGAGTGCTTCAGGACACTTTTTGGACTGGAAGACACACCACCGAGGATTTTATTGCTTTTTTAAATTTTATTGGATAAGTGGTGCATGCAGGATGGTGTGTGGAGAGGAGAGAGGATCTTAAGAGGGGCTGCAGGAAGTTTTGGAGCTGCGGTGCAACTGTGAATTCTTTGCTACGGACTGAATCGATGATTGAGCTTCAAACAGGTAGGAGCTGCTTTTATCAGAGTCAGTGTGTGATCAGCGGGGCTGGAGAGCATGATTAGTAAGCTGAACTCATGATATTTTATTGTCCTGCTCTGATCGCCTAGCAAGCTGCTCACTAAAAAACTGTAGTATAACCTAGCAAACAGGAAGACACGACGTCTGACTAAGCCATGCACAGCGGGGCAGGATACAGTATTCTTTGATCTCATAGGTTAGTTTGTTAGCCAATCAGAGTCCAGCAAATTCGAACAATGAATATGAACAAGCTGCTGACAAACAGCTGAAGCAGCCTGACGGAAGGAGCCGGAACCACCCAAATTTTAACGCAGACAGATTGGACGGTCTATTAACCAGTGTTTCCTGACGTTTTTTAGATATAAAATGATTCGTATTACTGGTTAATAGCTAAGAAATATCCACAAAGTCCTGAAATGTGTATGAAATGGCCTCTTTAACAAATTTGATAATGATTTATGCATTTATGATTTATGTTCCTAAACAAAAAACTATATGCTTATATTTTTTGATAATTTTAGCCCCACCCACACAGAACCAGAACTGTTAAAATATGTGCGTGAACCTGGTTCAAATGACAGCCAATGTTTTGGTCTAACACTGTAAAAACAATTAGGGCTCTAAGTTTTAAGGTATGGCCACAGTGGGTCATCAAACTTTGATATGAACACTTTAAACTTAAAGAGGCCCTTTTTCTTAGGTTTCTGTTGAATATTTTAGCTGCACAGGTGTTCTTACCTTCATAATGGGTGTGAAAACAGGTCAACAACTTCTCTTTCATTTTTTTTATCTCTCAAACTACGCAGGTGGTGATAACACCCAAGTTTGAACGGCTGATACTTGTTTCGTTACAACTTCTTTGCTTGTTAGCATTCAGCAGCCCTTGCAGTTGAAACCATAGATATCAATACTAGATGGATCACCCGCACTGGTCGCCAACGGACTGCGACGTAGCAGAATGGCGGCCATCTTACTCTGGGGTCCCGCCCCCTCTCATAACACTGAGCCTGTACCAGAGCTGTATAAGGCAATGGCCTGTACTATTTAAATGCCTCTAACTTGCTAAAGTTTTAACCAATTTTAAAATGGTTTGATTTGTTATAAACCTCAGAGACGTAGCTGTGAAATATATAGGTTTTGACTGTTATTTCATTTCACTTTATCACAGCATTTCCTTATCCTGTCAATTTCCCATAGACCTAATAATATTCAATTGTTTTAATGTCAATAAAGATATGCTTATCAACCAATTGTAGTCTGTAAAATAGTTAACAAGATGGTATTTTGGATTTTTTTTCTACATTTAAACACAATTACTTCCAGGTCAAAACTGGAGACTAGACATCTAAAATATTTTTTTTCCTTATTTATGGACTTTCTTTTGATTCTGTCAAAAAAAATTACTGATAAACTCTTTGTCATTGTTTTACGAAAAGGTTTAGAAATAATCAAAACTAGAAAAAGATAGATACTTCATTGATCTTGTGAAAGGAGATATTCTGGTTTCCAGTTCACATTCATAAGATAATATATTTGGATAGTAGTCGCAGACAAAAAGAGAAAAATATGATCCAGCAAATTTATTATTATAGGTCACACACATACTTGACTTGGCGCATAATAGACACACAAACACCAATTACACTGCTGTGATTTTCCTATGGACAAAAAATTTGAATATAAAGACAATTAACTAATTTATTTTTATTTGGTTTCCCTCACACTGTCATTATCTTGCTAAAACAAAGCTGCAACTTTGAGAGCGTGTGCTAATCTAAAGGGTAAAAAAAAAGCTACTGATAACAAAAAAAACATCCATAAAGACAGCCGTTTAGACAAAAATTAGGTTGTTGTAAAATAGTTGTTGGTTTTGTAGAACTGTTAGAAATATAGATTGTTATCTCAACCCTGATAACTCAGAAATAGTCTAAACGGGACATATTCACACTTAGGTCGTGTTTTGAAAGCAAACCCGGTAATTTCAACATGTGTAATTATTTCATCTTAGGCCTGTGAATAATAGGGTTTGTAATAAAGTAAACCATTTGTAAATCCGTAAATAATTCATCGAGTTATGAGTATTTTTCTGAAAGCTGATCACTCAACGTCCAACCGGGCTGACAGTCAGCACCCCGGAGTAAGATGGCCGCGGTTTCGCTACGCCTCTGAGTCCCGCGTCAGACTTCTAGTGTTGATATCTATGGTTGAAACCACGTATAGCATGCTGCTGGCTAAAAGCTGTATCATAAAACGTAGCAAACAGGAAGAGAGAACGTCTACTGTTCCCATGTGCAGCGGGGGAGGAAACAGTATACCTTGCTCTCATAGGCTAGTTTGTTAGCCAATCTGAGTCCAGCAAATTCGAATAATGAATAATGCTGCTGCCCGAAGCCTGACGGAACCAGACGAATTTTGACGCAGACGGATTGAAAGGTCTGTTAATCAGTGTTTCCTGACGAGTTTAGTTATAAAATATTTCATATTACAGATTAATACTTCAGAAATAACCACAAAGTCCTGAAATTTGTATAAATGGCCTCTTTAAATATGCTCACTCTAGCAGAGTATTACTGGCGTTTCAGGGGCAAGTGAGCGGAAAGGGAGTTGCTCAGGGAAGGCGGTGGCCACACAGGCCGGAGCGGCGCCAAGGTGCAAGGGTCGCTAATCGCCACTTGCGGTTTTAATTATTATTTCTTATTATTTTTTTGTATTAAAAAATAAATGAAAATAATTACACATGAACTCTTTTTTTTTTGGGTCATTCCTGGTTTCCAATGAAAAAATTACCAAAACATGTGCTGACCCAAAATCAACAATCTACAGCAAGGGCTTGAGTACATAAATTGACTTGTTTCACTCTCATTTTACTGTTAATGGTTGCTTACTTTAGAGCCACGTCGCCTTTCACTCCTGTAGTCTGGGGTGCTTGGGGTGCTGTACTGTCTTTCTCCTTTGTCAGAATCAGTTTCTTTTTCACGGTTTTTCTTTGATCTATATTTTACTTCCAAAGTTGGGTTTTCATCTGCTCATCAAAAAAACACAGACAATTAAAATAATGTAAAAAGTGATAGAAAGTGAACAAATGCTACAATAGAAGCGAAGCTCCTCCTCACCTCTGCAGCTCATGCAGTACCACTCCTGGATGGCTTTTGCCATCTTCTCAGTGATGTTAACACAGTGCCCGTGGAACCATTCATTACAATTGTCACAACCACTGGCAGAGCAAATAAAAAACAAAAGCCACATTTAAGAGCCTTGTAGGATATTTACCATTCACTAGACTGGCTGAAACTGAAGTGCTTACATCATGAAGCAGTTGATATCTGGTTTACGACAAACACAATAAAGTGGAGCATTTTCCCCCTCCATGCTGCTGGTTTCAGGTCCTGGTGCAAGGTCGATATCTGACAGCTCACTCTCCTGAAAAGTACAAAAATCTAAATTAAAACAGCGTAAATCTTAACATAAGCTAAAGCTAAGTGAGCCAGCTCAAATTCTGGCTACCGCTCTGCATCTAACTAAGTGTAAGTCACATGTGACATGTAGCCTATCTGTCCACTTCTGTATCGGTTTGATATTAATGTTGGTCTGACATTCTTCACAGGTTAAACACTCTGTCAGATCAGTGTTTCAATTCTAAGCATTTTGTAGCATGACAGTTGTGGGCTGGCATTGGACAGGTTTTCCCAGCAGCACTTTAGCTGACCCACTGAAAAATGTACAAGAATGATTTCTTATGGTTAGAGGTTGCAATTTTGCCGCTTTTCCACCGACGAGTCGGCACGGCGCACTTGAGAGCGGTTCAGTACAGCGCGGATCAACTCGTTTAAAGCGGTGGAAACATAAAGCGGACGTAAGTGGTTAAAGGGGTGTGCCCATCTGACAAAGAAAAGTGGCGCGCAAAAGGCTTTGTCCGTGACGTCATTCTTTGTCGACAGCACGTGTAATAACAACAACAATGGAGGATGTACGTGTGGTTTTGTACTCTGCACTCTGTTTGTGGTTCATTTTGCTGAAAAAACTCCGTGAGCAACAAGAGAGAAGACGTCTTCGGGCTAGACTCGCTAGACAGGAGGCACAGATGAGGTTTCGATACCATCTGCAAGCCATTCGACGGCATACAGTAATGTTGGAGCGGTTCAGATGCAGACAACAACACTGCATGGTGAGCGCCGAATTGCAACGTGCTTAAATCCGCAAGTTACACCCGCCAGATATTAAAATGTGGGGTTTTTTTTGTTTCGTTTTAGATGGTTCTGTTACGACATTGTTTCCGCCGCAGTCCTGCACTCTGGAGGGTCGACCGATCATCACAATGGTGGGATTTAATTGTTCCCGGTTTCACAGGGGCACAGTGGGTCGAGAACTTAAGGATGACAGAAGCCACATTCACATATCTGTGCGACAAAGTCAGCCCAGTTATGAAGCGAATGGACACAAATTACCGGCAGTGTGTGCCCCTGAGAAAAAGAGTAGCTGTTGCCTTGTGGAAACTCGCTACAGGGTCAGAATACAGAAGCATCGGTCATCTTTTTGGGGTCAGCATCACAACTGTCTGCAGGTGTGTCCAGGAATTTTGTGCAGCTGTACAAGCAATATTGATGCCTGAACTGATCCAGATCCCTGATGAACGTAAATTTATGGAAATGGCGTCCTATTTTGAGAGCAAGTGGGGGCTGCCACAATGTGTGGGTGCAATTGACGGTTCCCACATATCTATAATAGCACCCACACATTGTCACTCAGACTACTTCAACCGCAAAGGGTGGCATTCTATCATCTTGCAAGCTGCAGTGGATGGAAATGGCCTGTTCTGGAATGTGTTTGTAGGCATCCCAGGAAGCCTGCATGACTCAAGAGTCCTTAGACTTTCTAGACTGTGGGAGCTGGCAGACAGTGGCAACGTCTTCCCCCCTCGGTCAGTCAGGATTGCAGACGTGGACATGGGATACTACATTCTAGGGGACTCCGCTTACCCACTGGAGGACTGGCTTTTGAAACCTTTCAGTGACACAGGACGACTGACAGAGCAGCAACTTCACTACAACCAGAAAATTAGCAAAGCTCGTGTTGTGGTTGAAAATGCTTTTGGCAGGCTAAAAGGAAGGTGGCGCTGCCTTCTGAAAAGGAACGACTGTGACATCAATCTGGTGCGTTCGATGGTTTTGACCTGTTGTACTCTCCATAATCTCTGTGAGAGCCATGATGTTGAAACATTTGAAAATGGAATATACACCGACCAAGAGGTTGCACAAGAGCCTAATGCTACAGTAGATGGGGGGGGCATGGCTAAGCATGATGCTCTGATGATGCACCTGTTTAACCTGTAGTCTGACAATAAAGTTTTCCTCTAAGACAGTTTCTGGTTTGTTTTTATTTACCATGTAGTTTAAGTGTTTATATAAGCACATTGATGGGAGTTTCAATGAACATTAACTATGGAAGTGGTAAACTGGCACCTGTTCATGTAACATAAACAACACATAATTTAATGATGAATTATGGAATTAATCAGTTTAATGGTTTTTTGTTGTTTAACATTTCAATTTATTGCCAGGTGGCTGTAGAACAGGGGGTCTCAAACTCCAGGCCTCGAGGGCCACTATCCTGAATGTTTTAGGTGTTTCCCTGCTCCAACACACCTGATTCAAATGAACAAGTCGTTAACATGCTTCTGCAGGAACTGTTGAAGTGCTGAGGATTTGAATTAGGTGTGTTGAAACAGGGAAACATCTAATCATGCAGGATAGTGGCCCTCGAGGTCTGGAGTTTGAGACCCCTGCTGTAGAACACCATTTTCTAGTTTAAAGAGGTTCATTTTGTCTATTTTAACATGAAATTTGAACTGAATCTTTTGGCTTGGACAATACAGATATAAGATGGTTCTTTTTACCTTATCGTGACATTTTCATGGTAAAGAGCCATTTTATATCTATACTGTCCAAGCCAAAAGAATCAGTTCAAATTTAACACCATTTTCTCCTGCTCCAAATCAAGTGTATTTCTTGTCATCGTTACCTCAATAAATGAGAAGGCATAAATGTGTCATGCAGATGACGACCTCAGTGAAGACACTTTATAGTAGCACTGCACACTTTTATTAAAAACAAAAACCAGCCAAACATAAAATAAAAGCAATGTATGCATTCATTTCTTCGTAGACTTCAAGGTTTCTGCTATGTCCCCAAGGATTTTAAGAAAAGCAGAGTTAAAAGCTCGGGTCTCGTTAAGTTCTTGCAAGCGGAGATCCCTCTCAACCGCAATGGCGTCTGCCGTGACTTGAGACGCGCGGTCCATGGAGTCCACCAACAACCTCACTTGCGACTGGGACAGTTCCCGGAAATTCTCCTCGGCCTCTCGAAAGTAATCCAGCATATTTTCCATATCTGGAACCCTCCTCCTTCTTACAACTGTACACATAAAGAGGACATAAAAGATGTAAATAGCCCCGAGAAAGATGTGGTTGAAAGCCACACGTGTGCTAACTCACCTTGGCCTGTTGTGCAGTTCATGTTTGGGTCTGGGAGCGGCGTCAAACAACGGGACGGCCCGGCGCAAACTCGCGATTCATCGATAGTTGTCGTCTCCATGTGCAGTGGAGACGGACACTGCGGTGAAACACATTCTGGAATGAGGAAGAGATTATTAATTTAATGTACAACCAAATAACATAGCCGTGTTTCGCAAAACGGTAAAGCAGGACTATCCACATTAAAAACACTTGCTCGATAGATGTTTTCAAAGCATATAGAACGCTTACAATAAATTATAACAGCAATTTGAACTTACCGGTGTCCGGTTCCCCGGGAATTTGCGCCGTCCTAACCGCCAGAGCTGCCGAATCAACATCACATTCCCGCCCGTTGCTCACCGGCCTTCCGCCATAAATAGCGTCCATCTGCTCAAACCACTTCCACTTCTTTCGGTCCGCGCCGCTTTGACTGTTGTGGTCCTTTATTGTCCGGTATTCTGATTTGAGCTTCTTCAGTTTGTCACGGCACTGCCTGGACGTCCGGACAAATCCGTGTGCCGCTAGAGCGTCTGCCAGCTGTTTAAAAACCTGTTTGTTACGCACCGCCCCGTCGAGTTCATTCTGGACAAGCTCCTCAGCAACAAGTGAGATTAAAGTTTTAACCTCCGTGTTCGTCCAGGCCAGGTTTTTCGTGGTTGTGGAAGTCGCCATTCTCTACAGTCAATAGTATTTTTACAATAAAATGTTTGTATTGTTGGCGGAAGTTTAAAGCCTTTTGCGGGCGCTTCTATATGACATCACATCACGTGGCCACCACACACAACCAATCAGGGCCTACCACTACGTAGGTAGTCATGTCACTGGTATCAGTTTACTGGACCAATCAGTAGACAGGTGGGCGTGCTGGCTCGCTTTGGGCCGCTTCTGACCAAAGATGAGGTGGTCTGAAAAAAGAGGGCGGGTTGGCGCTGAATGACGCGGTTAAGACCCGAGAAAGGCGGTGGAAAACGGTCCGCAGGGGGCTAAAGTGAACCGAGCCGCACCGTGTTCTGTTGGTGGAAAAGCGGCATTTCTCTATCAGCCTCGCAAATATCAGAGTGACTTAAGTCTCATACCATGACAAGGCCCAGGTTTCATATAGATGCTCTTGGACAGAACACCAAGGTGAGGACCACTCCCAGGTTTGTGACTTGTAACAACAGAGGCTTAACCTTGAGTGATCGCCTTGAGACAGGAAGGATTCTGTGGCAAATTACCCATCTAGCCAGAGGCTATCCCCAGGGTAAGTGGCAGGTGGACCCTGAGGTGTTGCAAATGTTTTGGTGGAAATTTAGGAAGGCTCAGATGGACAGTGTGAGATCAAGTTGCAGAGTTCTTCTGGTCACTATAAGATGGACACTAGCTACGTTTACATGGGCACATTTAATCGGAATAAACGCCCAATCGGATAAAAAAGACGTCATGTAAACATGTCAATCAGAATGTTTTGATCCGATGCAGCCTGATCCGAAAGAAATTTACTTCCGATCGAGAGGGGTGGTTTTGTCCGATCTTCATTCGGATAGACGTGCATGTATACACCCATTCGGAAAGAAAGGGTGAAAAAAGCCCACTGCGCATGCGTACAACTTCAGCGTGACGTCTTTCCGCTTTCGCAGACCCAAGTAGAAAACATAGCGGGAAGTAAACAGAAGTGGTCTGCTGGTGCAGTCATCCTGTCATCCTGCTCTCCTCTCCTGTGGCGGAGGAGCAGTAGTAATATGTATTCAGCCTCTAGCTTGGTTAATGCGACCAGTAAAAACCCAAACATAAAGGTAATCACCCGGGTCCATATTGGGGATAACGTGAGTCAGATCGAGCACACGATGGGGCGGGAAAGACGTACAGAAAGGACGGAGTTTGTTTACTTTTTTTTCTTCCCCGGGAAAGACAACTCGCTGTGCGCATGCTCAACTCATTTAACCTGATTGAGTGCTTGGTGCATGTGTACTCATGGCATGATCAGATCATTTCAGTTAGTGTCCATGTAAACAGGGATTTGGGAATTTAGATCGACCAAGATTTTAATCAGATCGGGGAAATTTGGCGCATGTAAACGTAGCTACTGAGAACTTTGTTATTCCTGGGGCTTCGTCTCAGTCCCAATTGGATGACAAAGCTTGCCACTCTTCTCCAGGCTGTCTGCAGCTGATAGTTTGGTCATTAAAGGGAGCCAGAAGTCCCTGACAGGTTTGGGTCCCTCTATCTGAGAGACATAACAGAATGCTGGGGTATCCTCTAAACAGAAGATTCATAGTCTGTGTTGGAGATTTTTATCATCATAGAGAGACAGGGGGTTGGACCAAGCTTCTTCCTGTTCACTGCGTGAGGTATCTGCAGTACCCTTTGAGTTAGGCAGGGTTGCCTCTACCTTAAAAGATTAAGAGCATCCCAGGATCACAGTAACAGTGGACCAGGGGTCCGTTCCAGAAAGCTTGGTCAACTTACCATTTGGTAAACCGTGAAATCATGGTTAATCAACCAAGAACCTGGTTAGCCTGAGTATGACGGTTCCAGAACACCTGATAAGAATCTGGTTAATCAACATACTCCTTGATAACCAGAGTTTGTGAGTGCACACCCTGAAAACATAAAGACCCTCTCTTAATGGATCACAGAATTCAGGAGTCATAAAGAAAAGTGAATGAGAAAAAAAGGGGGCAACATATTTTTTAGAAGCACAGTTGGAAGTCTTGATGCTGCTTATTAAGTATTCAATCCAATAATTATAAAGAAAATCAAAACAGCTGCAGCAGCAAGAGAGAATGTTAGTAAAAAATAACAGTAAATGTGAGTTTAACAGAAATCATAACTCTCAACTGTCTTTTGAAACATTTATTTAAAAAAATCATTTTAATTATTCATTTTCCACCCCTTATTCCTACCTTAGGTTGTGGGATGCTGGAGGATATGTCTAATTTAAAATGTTTTTCGGTATTTTAAATTACCTTTAAAAAATTTTTTTTTCCACCAATGTTAAGGGTACAGTAATATTGTAAATGGACTTAAACATATATTGACTCCTTGTTTAATTAGATGTAATCCTTCTGGAGTCAGAGACGAACTCTAGACCAAGTCAAGATGAAACACAATAACATTGTGAACTGTGTTACTAAAAAAACAAAAAATCCTTGAATTATGCAAATAAAACTTGGGGACAAAACTGATTCTTCAACACATGACCTGTCAGCACCAGGGATTGAACTGTAATCCTCTGCATGAAAGTCGAGAGCACTTCCACTGTACTACAATGTCCAGCTTGTCAGACTTATCCACCCAGCATCAATATAACCATGTGTTTGTGTGTCTAGTCACATTACGTAGTTTGCTTTATTGATTTATTGTAATGCACTGCATTTTAATTTCAGTAATGATATAGGCGTCGCAATATTGGAAACTAATTAATTAGATTATTCCGTTTAAAGTCCAAACACTACCCAGGCTCATCATCAAAAGGACACGTCATGCTCAAAACCCTCTCTGGAACAAACTTCCTGGACCATAACCTGCTCCCGAGCAGTTTATCTTCAGAGACTTAGTTGCTATGGTTACTAACATACCTTAAAAGATACCTCCGTTTTTGGAACCGAAAATTCAGGTTATCTACAAACTTACCCTCAAACTTATAATTAATTATAGTTAATGTCACATAACCTGCTTTATGGAATAGACCCCAGTTGGTCGGCACTAGCTACGTTTACATGCGCCAAATTTCCCCAATCTGATTAAAATCTTGGTCGATCTGAATTCCCAAATCCCTGTTTACATGGACACTAACTGAAATGATCTGATCATGCCATGAGCACACATGCACCAAGCACTCAATCAGGTTAAATGAGTTGAGCATGCGCACAGCGAGTTGTCTTTCCGGGGGAAGAAAAAAAAGTAAACAAACTCCATCCTTTCTGCATGTCTTTCCCGCCCCATCGTGTGCTCGATCTGACTCACGTTTTCCCCAATATGGACCCTCTGCGGGTGATTACCGTTATGTTTGGGTTTTTACTGGTTGCATTAACCAAGCTAGAGGCTGAATACATATTGCTACTGCTCCTCCGCCACAGGAGAGGAGAGCAGGATGACAGGATGACTGCACCAGCAGACCACTTCTGTTTACTTCTCGCTTTGTTTTCTACTTGAGTCTGCGAAAGCGGAAAGACGTCACGCTGAAGTTGTACGCATGCGCAAAGGGCTTTTTTCACCCTTTCTTTCCGAATGGGTGTGTACATGCACGTCTATCCGAATGAAGATCGGACAAAACCACCCCTCTCGATCGGAAGTAAATTTCTTTCGGATCAGGCTGCATCGGATCAAAACATTCTGATTGACATGTTTACATGACGTCTTTTTTATCCGATTGGGCGTTTATTCCGATTAAATATGCCCATGTAAACGTAGCTACTGTTGGGTGATACGTCCCCACTCCCACCCTACCAGGATGAATAAAAGTCCAGTTTCCTTTTCTTTTTTTAGGAGGATTTTTTGTTTTGTTACCTACATAAATTAAATTACAAAACCAGGTGGGATTCCAAAACATGTTTGTGACGATATAATATGCAAATAATACAGTTTAAAATTCATTTAGATAGATTAGTGTATTAGGAGTTAACTGTAACGTTCACAAAATGAAAAAAAAAAAAAAAAAAAACTCGGCCTAAACGATGCTTGGTTTACGTAAACATTACGGGCTTAGCATACCTTGCGTTAGCTAAATCCACACTAACAATTCAGTTCATTATTCTTTAGTTTATGTTATGAAAACAATACAAAGTTGTTCATAATTATTTAGAAACATTATGTTATCATTGTAATGAAACGGAGCAACTCTAAGCTACTGGGCCCAGCTACATTATCAAGTGGCTCCAAGTTCAGCATAAAAATACACGGGATACTACCCATTTCTAAGATTGTTGGGTCTCTTTTGCGCAACAAAGACTTTAAAGAAGAAATAACAAGATGCAAACCTCATGTAGTTCCGAAACTTGCATTGTACTAACGCATATTTAGTTACGCGTACAAGCGGCTTCGTTCGTCACAACTCCAAATGTTCTTCTTCTTCTAATTGTTTCCGACAGGCTGTACGCCAGCTTAGCGTAATGCTGCCCCTACTGTTCCGCGAAGTCCTCTGTTTCACTTAAATTCTTGTATACACCTTTGTGGAAACAATATACTTTATGACAGCTCTATCTACCAATTGCTATTTCGAATTTGCAGAAAATATACCCTCTTTATAGAAAATGTTGATATCACCAGTTCTGACAATTCTTTGGATAATATATCTCTTTCAGCTTCAAACTCCCCATCAGGGCTGGATTATCATTGCTGGGGCCCCTGGGTACAATGTGCTTCAGGGCCCCCCTGCGTCGCACCTCCTCAGTAGCATTTATTGAACATTTCAAAATATTGTTAATAACAATTTTCCTTACTTACGTGAATACATAAGCATTTAACTCCAGGCCAGGATTGTTTCACACACACACTCATACCTGATAATTCTCCTGTCCTGCCACACTCATATTTCTCTTTCCTTGTCTTTTTCTGTCTCTCTGTTCCTCCCAGTGCTCCTGTCTCACTTGTCTTTTGTCTCTGTCTCCTCTTCTGTCAGTAATATTAAAAATATTTGCAAATATTTGATAATATATTTCAGAAACTGATGCTGTGTTTCATGAAAGATCTTCTCTCCTACCTTTCAACCTCTTGTGCCTCCTGTTTCCTTTTTCTGTCTGTCATGGCTCCTGTCTTTCACATCATGTCATCTTCTCCTGTTTGACCTCTTACTTCCTGGTGGTCTCCTCTCCTCTCATGCCTTCAGACAGACCGCTTCCTGCCCCCCCGTTAGTAAATTACAATGTCATCAAAGTCCAAATTGTGATAAACTGAGATTCAGTGGTCATCAGTGTTGACGCACTGAGCCGCTGTTGAGTTTGTGTTGTTTGGAGTTCATTTTTTATTCCTGCCATTAGTAAAAATTATCTTTCCCCTTCACAATTTGTAACTAGTAGTGTCAGAAAAATGCAAAGGGCCACAAACACATTGGGGAAGATGGACTGTATACTATGTTTTAAAAGCACCTGCAGTAGTTTTGAAGAGACTTATCCTGCTCAGTCTGTATGAAACACTTAAACCAGATAAGTAGTGTCGCTGCTACAGCTAGCTTCAGGTGCTGAGCAGCCAACGGCAGCCTCCTCCTCCATAGTCTCGTCCAGACTGTTAATTTGATCCCCATCATCCACCTTGACTACTTTGTCCTTTGTTCAGATTTTCCTCCATACATTTTAGAAAAAAAGCATGTCAATTGATGGCAGGCTTCCTTCTCCTCTTTTTCTCTTTCGTTTAAAGAAACTGCTCATCTTTGCTTCTCTTACTAACTACTCCCACAATCCATCCAGATCAGTTATTTTCCTTATACACAGTGTTGTAGGGGCATGGTCTCCCTGGTTACCAAAAGTGTGCCTTACAAATTGTGTAACTCTTTTAGATTAAAAAAATGGTTGTTATTATTAGTTATATATCCAGTCATCTAAATTAATTTTTTTGTATCTATCAGCCATTGTGGCTGTGGATTTCCAGTTACCAGCTAATCAGAATTTCCACTGGCCAATTTTTATTCAGGGAGAATAAATCTTGTTATAAGTTCAACTGTTTCTGTTGAATATTTTAGCTCCACGGGTGTTCTTACCTTGAAAACACCACAACAACTTCTCTTTCAGTTTTTATCTCCCAAACTATGCAAGTGGCGATGACACCCGAGTTCTCCCGAGTTCGAAAGCCTGTATTTGTTGCGCCACAACTAGTTTGCTTATTAGTATTTCATCAGCTCCCGCAGTTGAGACCACGCTTAGCAGCCTGCTGGCTAAAAGCTATTAGCATAAACACATATCAACCGGAAGATACTTGGTGCGCTGTTGCCATACGCAGCGGGGAAGGAAACAGGAAGCTGTGCTCTCATGGGCTAGTTTGTTAGCCAATCTGAGTCCAGCAAATTTGCGTAATGAATGTTAATGAGTTGTAGCCGAAGCCGGACAAATCTTCCCACAAACAGATTGAAAGGTCTGTAAATCAGAGTTTCCTAACATTTTTTAGATATAGAATGCTTCATATTACAGGTTAAAACTTCTGAAATAACAACAAAGTCATGAAATTTGTGTGAAATGGCCTCTTTCAAATGGATGATGTTTGAGGGATTAATGCATGAACAAACTTTGACCTACAGCTGTCATTCCAACTTTTATCTGGTCACCAGACATTGGTCTAGAACATATTGAAGCAGCTTTTCAATATCGTCTACCGTATTACCATGACAACACCATTTATCATTAAATGCACCTGGTCAGCTCATAGCAGACACCATGAAGTATGTGTGCACATGTCATGCCATGTGCACATCAAAGTGATCAGGTTGAAAGGAAGAAGTGAACCATCATGTTTAGTTGAATTAATAAGTTGAATTTCCCTTCTGGGATAAATAAAGTATTTTTCATTTCATTTCATTTCATTTCATGTTTACATGAAATTTTGGGTTGCCATGGCAATGAAATCCATTAAAAACAACACCCCTATTGTAACCCTATGGTAAAATCTGTGAAATTATCAGATTTCCCCAAAAAGCTCCCATATTAATTTCACTCTTTCAGCCCTTTCCTCCCATTTAAAGCACCTGTTAGCTGCCACACACTCAGTGGGAGATGAATGCAGCTTGGCTGAGGGTTTCTCACTTATGCACACAATGGCAGTCCCTCTCAAAGGATCTCCAGGAACTTTTTCGTTTTAGATCTACAGTGCACCAAGTAACTGGTGCTTTATGTATCTCTTTCATGCATAAATCATTATCAAATTTGTTAAAGAGGCAATTTCATACAAATTTCAGGAGTTTGTGGTTATTTCTTAAGTATTAACCAGTAATATGAAACATTTTATATCTAAAAAATGTCAGGAAACACTGATTAACAGACCTTTCAATCTGTCTGCATTAAAATTCGGGTGGTTCCGGCTCCTTCCGTCAGGCTGCTTCATCAGGCTTCGGCATATTTATTCATTGGAATTTGATGGACTCTGATTGGCTAACAAACTAGCCTATGAGAGCAAGGTATACTGTTTCCTGCCCCGCTGCACATGGCAACGTCAGACATCGTGTCTTCCTGTTTGCTACATCTTATGCTACAGCTTTTTAGTGAGCTGCATGCTAGGCATGGTTTCAATTGTGGGAGCTGATGAATACTAACAAACAAAGGAGTTGTGATGAAACAGATACAGGCCATTCGGACTCGGGAGAACTCGGGTGTTATCGTCACCTGTGTAGTTTGAGAGATTAAAGCTGAAAGAGAAGTTGTTGACCTGTTTTCACACCCACTATGAAGGTCTGAACACCTGTGGAGCTTAAATATTCAACAGAAACCTCAGAAAACCCGTTTTTAATGGAAGGGACTCTTTAACTAAAAATACCCCCCAAAATCTTATACCGGTATACTGTTTTGTACTTTGCTTGCAAATTTTTTAAACATGTGGAAAACTTGCTTCTTGACTATGAAACATGTATTTCACAATCGATTATTATATCATTATAACATTATTCAATCAAATCAAATCAAATCAATCAAAAATACTTTATTAATCCCCGAAGGGAAATTCAAGTGTTGTTGTAGCTCAGTTATTCTTCAGGGAGCCATAGAGAGTTCTAGCTGTGGACAGGAAGGATCTCCTGTAGAGGGTTCTAGCTGTGGACAGGAAGGATCTCCTGTAGAGGGTTCTAGCTGTGGACAGGAAGGATCTCCTGTAGAGGGTTCTAGCTGTGGACAGGAAGGATCTCCTGTAGAGGGTTCTAGCTGTGGACAGGAAGGATCTCCTGTAGAGGGTTCTAGCTGTGGACAGGAAGGATCTCCTGTAGAGGGTTCTAGCTGTGGACAGGAAGGATCTCCTGTAGCGGTCTGTGCTGCAGCGGATTATGAAGAATCTTCTGACTGAAGACACTCTGTTGTTGAGTTACTGTGTTCTGAAGAGGATGATGAGGGTTTTCCATCATGTTCTTCATCCTCCTTTGGACAATCAACTCAAGAGACTCCAGTTCAGTCTCCAGGACAGAATCAGTCCTCCTTATCAATCTGTTCAGCCTCCTCGTGTGACATACTCTGATGCTCCGCCCCCAACAGGTAACTGCAGATGTGATCAGCTGACAAACTCCTCTTCTTTTTTCGCTCCTCTTCAGATCTCTGTCTGTCCGTATTGTTTGAAAGCCAGACAGAGACACACTGGAGTCCAGGATATGTCCCTTTAGCCATGTCTCAGTGAAACACATGATGCTGCATTTCAACAGAGTTTCAAGTTCATCCATTTTGTTAGCAAAGAGATCTCACATTTGTCAATATGACTGATGGAAGTGAAGGTTTAAACTTCCTCTTTCTCTCTCTTCACATTGCTCCTGCTCTGCATCCACGTCTTCTTCTTTTGAGCTCATCAGGGATCCAGAGTTTCAATTTGAGGATTATTTCAGCCTTAGAAATGTCAGTTAGCTGCTCTTACTTGTAAACAAGTCTCTTGTTGCCATGGTTACGCATCATAACAAGAATTATTCTAATAAAATTATAAGAATACACACACACCTAGTGAGAGACCATTGATGGAGTCCAGTCCAGTTGTGTCTTATAAGCCAAATAGCCCCCAAATACCCATACACTCACAAGAAAACAGTTTTTAAATAACTGTTCACTTGTTCACTGCAGAAAGAGATATCAAGATATTCATCACTTATTTATTAAAAATATTAAAATTCTTACACTTATTAGCAAAAAAATAAATAAATAAAAAGCAGTTATTTCAACCATTCATCAACCTGTTTCTGCAAAAAAGTGTGCTGTCTTGCACCTACACTGTATATGTGTATTTGTGTGTGTGTGTGTGTGTGTGTGTGTGTGTGTGTGTGTGTGTGTGTGTGTGTGTGTGTGTGTGTGTGTGTGTGGGTTTGTATTTCTGACCTCCTGGGGACCAGTTTCCTGACTTTTACTATCTTTCTGGGGTCCGAGGGTTCTTGTGGGGACTGAAGCCTGGTCCCCATGAGGGGGACTCCCCTTTTTAGGGTTAGGGGTTAGGTTTATAGGTATGGTGTGAATAGAGTTTTAGTTAGTCTTTGTGAGGATCTCTGTTGCTGGTGGTGGTGAGGTGCACTAATTGTCTTGCAGGGCGTGGCAGCAGCGATCAGTGAAGACAGGTGTGGATCATTACCCAGCTCAAGAGAGCTGGGTACTTAAGCGGAGGAGGAACAAGAGACAGACGCCAGTTTGTTCCACTACATTTCGTGGTAACAGAGTGGCCAGTGATTATTAACCAGAGTGATTTCAGCAGTATTTAACCTGCCCTCTCTTCCTTGTGTTTAGCCCGCTGTCCTGGAGCTCCTCTCCCGACAGCTTAACCTCCAGCGTGGATATCGAACCGCTCATAGTGAGGATTGGCTTCAACCTGGAACATACTAGAGCTCCGTTGCGGTGCCACGCGACCAGCTCTCTCCCTCTGGCTCCCTGTCTGTCTCTGGCTTCCTCTGGTCCACACCTTCCCGGTCAACGCTCTGCTGTCACCCCTGTCGCAGTCACGTCTGCGCACACAGCACCCAGACCAGGATCTCACACAAAGGATACCGACAGTCTGGATCACCACCCCTGCGGCAGCATCCTCGGATCTCTCCTCAAACCCGGACGTCACACACGAACCCGTGAGTTAAGCGAGCACGATCCCCGCACGCCGCAGCTGGTTTCTCCACCTGTCACTAACATCTCTCTCTCATAACCCCAGGACCGTTCCTGTCCCGCACCAGGACCGTCCTGAGTTTCATCGTGCACATTTATTATTCACCTGTGTGTATACTGGAGCACTGTATATAATAAACACTGTTACCACTGAACGCTGTTTCCTCGCTCTGTGTGTGTTTGGAGTTTGGGTCACTTTGGGAGCTCGAAAACAACCCACCTGGTTTTTAAATTCATGGCCTTTTCCACCGTTAGTTTGGCTTGAAGACAAGGCCAGTGGGGGAATGTTACAGTTAGGCTTGTTGGCCAGTCATCCCAGCTTCACGCGGCCCCAAAATCTTTGAATGATGAATATAACCTTGACAAGACGTCATTGTAAGGACTTCCGAGAGTTCTGTTGTTGACATGACAGTCTTAGGGTTAGTTATAGATCAGTAATGGTTAAGGTTAGGAAAAGGGTTTAGGTTAGGTATAAATCTAGTTACTAAAATCAATGGAAGTCAATGGACGGTCCCCATAAGGATAACAAATGAATGGAATGAAATGAAATGAAAAATACTTTATTTATCCCAGAAGGGAAATTCAATGGACGGTCCCCATAAGGATAACAACACACTTGTGTGTGTGTGTGTGTGTGGGGGGGTTTGTATTTCTGACCTCCTGGGGACCCGTTTCCTGACTTTTACTATCTTTCTGGGGTCCGAGGGTTCTTGTGGGGACCGAAGCCTGGTCCCCATGGGGGGGACTCCCCTTTTTAGGGTTAGGGGTTAGGTTTATAGGTATGGTGTGAATAGAGTTTTAGTTAGTCTTAGGGTTAGTTATAGATCAGTAATGGTTAAGGTTAGTAAAAGGGTTTGGGTTAAGTATAAATCTAGTTACTAAAATCAATGGAAGTAAATGGACGGTCCCCATAAGGATAACAAAACACACTTGTGTGTGTGTGTGTGTGTGTATAGAGAGAGAGAGAGAGAGAGAGAGAAAAGGAAGAGAGACGGCATCAGAGAGATAACTATAGATACAGTCTGTTTGACATAGTTGCATCTCCACAGCAAACAACTGACAGTTCACCAAAAGATGCGTCTGCGATTAAGGTTACATCTTGGACTTTCTACTTTTAAAATTTGATATAAAAAGTAAGTACAATATATTTCCTGGAATACTTATATAGATAGAATTAAGCAAAAACAAATGGCTGTTTTGTTGCGTAAATTTAGGTATACTGCAGATTAACATCTAATTCATTTTCCAAACACTTTGAATACAAATAAAAAAGCTATAGTTATCAGAAATTAAATTAAAAGACTTTTGTATATTTTTAATTTGGTATTCAGTTTGATACAATTCTAGATTTTGTTTTATATTGATCTTTTTAAATGACCATTTAATTAATGGTCATTTTATTTAATGACTCATTTTAATCTAAAATAACAAAAAATAATGTCACAGGAGGTAAATATTACTTGAGAACATGAATTATTAATGATTGTAAAATCCTGTTTTGCTCTCATTTAGCTGTCAGGATGTCAATGTGCTGCCTTCCATCCACTTTATGAATGTAGTCAAAATGCAGATTAATAATTGATTAACTCCATTGCCATTTCCAAGATGTCCACTCATCAATAACAGCTGAAAAACCGCAGTTTTCGATCTGGCAAAAGCTCTGCAGTGGATGAATAGATAATTAGGGATTGCCATAATGAATGGCATTCAATGGCAACCCTATTGTTCTACACCTCTAAATGGGTCTCTGACTAGATTTATTTATTTAGGGATTGCCATAATTGCTTCGCAATGCATTTGCATAGGAATCCATTCTAATGACAACACTATTATTCTACACCTCTAAATGGGNCTTCTAACTTTATTTATTATTCCTCTGTAGATGTTAATGCGGCCCGAACGGCAAAACACGCCCACACACAAAATACATCAAATCGACTTGCTTGTTTCTGGGACGATTGCAATTACTTTTGTTGGCAATCCACATTACCATGGCAATGCAGCACGTCAAAAAGCGACCCCTAAATGACCCCCAGCCCAAACTGCCAGAGGGTATTACTCATATTATACATCAAACTGACTGGCCAGGATTCCAGATGTGCATGATTGTCGTTTCGTAGCATTTCAAGTTGCCATGGCAATGGTATTCACAAAAAAAAACCCCTCTCATTGAAAATGAATGAAAAATGCCCCAAAAAACACCAAAAACATGACCTTTTTCGAGAACTTACTGCGTCAACATACTTTCACCTACAGACACTGTTCCACCTCATATCTGGTTACAAGGGATGGGTCTTCCTTGGTTTTAAAAATCTCTTATATAACTTTTACCGAATGAGTGTGTCAATGCCATTCGCCATCAGAAGCATCGGTTTCGCGCCCCGGACAGACCGTAGCACCTGCAACAACAAATGACACATCAAATCGATCGGTTTTGTAAATAGGAGTGAACCACGATGTCTACACCAAGTTTTGGGTTACCATGGCAATGCAGCTTGCCAAAAACACTACCCAATATGCCTTACAGCCCCATCTGTCAGACATAACTTCACGTATGACACATCAAACTGACTGGGGTGCTAAGCAGAGATGCTCTGTCATGGTTCTGAAGCATTTTGGGTTACCATGGCAACAGAATACACCAAAAACCACACCCCTCCCTTCAAATCCAGTGGAAAAATGTGCCAGATTAAACTTAAAATGGACGCTTTTTGAGAGATTACTGTGCAAACACAATTTAACCTACAGATGTTGTTCTCTGGTCAGTAGACATACATACAACATACAACTTCCACATGTTACCATGGCGACGCCATTCGCCATCAAACACACTCGGTGAGCTTATAGGATACTAAATAGGATTTGTAACCTCATGGTAAATGGCATGTACTTGTATAGCTTGGTGATGATGAACTACACACATGTTGTAGCCACAGCTGTCCTGGGACACACACTGGCAGAGGCGAGGCTGCCAGACACTGGCGCCGCCAGGCCCTCCGACCACCACCAAACAGGCAAGGTGGGTTAGATGTCTTGCCAAAGGACACAACAGCCAGGTGATCTTTTTCTCTGGGCAGGGTCCCCTCTGGGGATTCAGGCCGGCAACCTTCCGGTTGCCAGACGACCCGCTCTACCGCCTGAGCCACGGCTGCCCCATGTCTTATATCAAGGAAATTGGCTTGATTGGTGAACCATGTGCGTACATGGTTTGACCTACAGATGTCATTCTAACTTTTACGTGCTCACTAGACATTGGTCTAAAATATATCAAAGCAACTTTTACATATCTGTTACCGTATTGCCATTTGCCATCGCACCCGTTCAGCTCACAGCAGACTCTATATAGCCTGTGTGCACAAGTGATGCATCATGTTTCAGAGTCCCGAACACCGTGGCATTCCCTCTCAAAGTTTCTTCAGGAACTTTTCTAGTTCTATTAGTCATTCATTTTAATCATTTTAGAAATATAGGAGAAGAAAAAATGCAGAAATCTTAATCATTTTGTTTTTGGATAAATTCAGATGTGGACTTATTGTTTCACTTTCAATCTTCTTTCTCCTAAAAAGCCTGATTCTGATGACTTCTGAAAGGAAATACCACCATGGATGACCAAATGAATTCTAAAGATATGAATGAAAACAAGGATGAAAAAAGTGATAAGCCATCAAAGTTCCAATACACAAAAATCCCTGACTCACAATCAGCTGATGAAGTTGCAGATCAAACAGGTATGTTTACCTGGAACATGTGATTTTCTGCAGGTTTTATCAACAGCTGATCCTTCAGTTTCTTGTCTTTCAGGATCATTGACTAAAGTCTTCACTGACAACACAGAAAAGTCTTCAGCTGACATTTCTGTGGATGTATTTTCAGAGAAAAAAGGAAGTAAGATAGTTGTTAATTTGGCTGATTTTTTGACAATCTGCTTCTTTGAAGATTTGTTGTTTGCTCATTTTAACATTTGGTACAGAGTGCACTCCAGCAGGACATGGCATGCAAAACTCTAAATGTGGAACGACCAGTGCAGCCTGCACCCACAGCCCACGTAATGTGAAGACAAACCAACCGAGAGCTCTACACACCATGCTGTCACCTTCTGCAGGTGAACACACACTTCCTAGAGCAAGCCAGTCTTTCACATCAACCAGGGGTCAGGATAGCCTGAAAACAACCACAGTTCACTCTGAGGCTGATGAAAATGGTAAGGATGTACAACAGTCGTGCTGTTTCAAATGTTCTTTTATCTAACTGTGTCATTTTTCTTTCCCATGTGAGATATTTGTGCTGCAGTCCTACTGGCCTGCCTTTTCTGCCATCCACTGGACTGTCTGCTGGATACATTCAGAGGGTGCAACATGTGCATGTGGTCCCTGTGCTCATCCCTGTGTGGATGTGAGCCCATCACCCTGCAGCCCCTCATAAACATCACTCAAAGCTTTGACCTGTGCACTTGTCTGGGCGTTCGCTGCTTCCTGTGTGATTGCACCAGCTGTGAAATCTGCCTCCCAGCCACAGAATGCCTAGACCTTGCTATGGAAATCTCTCAAATGCTCTACCACTGATGCTTAATATCACAAAAAAAAAACATACAGACATGAGCTAAAAAGAATTATTTATTTTTTAAAAATCTTCTGATAGCCAACTTGTGGGAACAAGAAGCATATGTTCATGGTTAACAGTCAATGTTAGCACTCACATGTGCGTAAGAATTGGACATATGGTGGTTGTGAAAAGTTGCATATGAACAGAAGACACTGACCATAGAACTGGAAACAACTCAGTTCACATAAGCGCGCTGTGGAGTGGAGCTGCTCTCAGCTCAGAAGTAACTCAAAGCTTTCTGAATGAGCAGCTGAGGACACTTAAAGAGCCAATGCTGCTTCAAACACTGACCTGAATCTAGATGTTTTGGCCACTAAAACTGCCACTTGGGGAGAAGAGCTACATCTGGGTCAAATTAGTAACATTTAGGTCATTTAAAAAGAACATTCATTAACTAAACACAAGATTGCATTGTGCATCTGACAAATTAGATACAATTATTAAATTTGTGTCTATTTTACAGGGGGAAAAAGCATTGCAAGTTCTACTTAACAGTCATACATCATTAGCAATATTCTTAACTAGGAAGAGAGAGACAAAGCCCTCTGAATTTCTACAATGAGCATTAAAAAATTGTATTGGATCATCTAAATAATATAAACACAACTTGTTTGAACATGCCAACTGTTAAAAATCACTCTGTAAACACAAAGGTTAATAGAAACAACAAAAATTAATTATAACATGGATATTAGTCATGAAAAAAACTCTTTTCAAACTATCAGGTATTAAAAAAGAAACTACAGTACTGTTGTGAAAAGGGTCAATTGTTCTCTATTTCTCATACACTCTTGCATTTGTATTTACTGAGTAAATGTTTTCAAAAATAAAATGCTGATTTGTAATCTGTAGCTATTCTGGAAGAAACCTTGCTTTGGCTAACTAGCTGCAGCAGCAAGTATTTTATTGTTTGTTTTCTCATCTGCTTGTAAGGTCTACATCAAGTACATGCAACCTGGGCAACAGCTGTGCACTGTATGCTAAAAACAGACAAAAAGCCTTTATAAAATGCATAGACTGCCATTAAGGTGCAATAAAACTGCTCAAAATAAAATACTCTTATATACAATATGCAGTAAATATTTCACAATGTGCCAATTCACTTAAAGATCCCTTTTGCTAGTTAAACAACCCAACAGGGACAAGAGAGCGACTATTTTCAAGGAACCCTGATTTCAGTTAGTTCAAATAAAAACATGTGTGGGCATCTCTTACTAATTATGTAATGCCAGTATTGTCATAAAAAGAAACCTCACTTCTGGTCTAATTACAAATAATATATGCATATAAATAAAAAGAAGCCCAAAGATTGGCATCCCTTTTAATCTCTGAATAAATCTTAAAAACTATTTCATACCATTTTATGATTTAATGCCAGCCTATTATATAATATTCAGTTTTTATTAAGATTGAATTTATAAACTTAAATATAATCATCTGAGTTGTTCCAAAAAGAAGGAATAGTAAATATGGCAAAATATTTCTGATATTTCTGATTCTATCTTTAAGTTAGTATTTGTTTTTATGATAGCTGTTTTTACTGTGAATGTTCAGTCCAACAAAAAGACTTTCATTATCGATGACATACAACATGTCTTGATATTCTTGCCCCTACAGACTGACTCTGACAAGATAAAATGTATCATAAGTCCTCGTCCATTTCAAAGCTGCTCCTGCGGCTGCTGGTTTTGGAGTCACCTGGTGACAACGGGGAAAACAGCGGCTCAGCCACCCTTTCTGGAGACAGAGCGCACCCCTCATCCATCAGAATGTCTCCCAACCCAACATCAGGATAGAGCGCTGATGTAGAGGGGTCGTCCAGCTCGGCAAAGCTCAGGCTGCCAAGGTCCAGTGGGCTGCTGATGGTAACTCCTGCGGGGGAGTCAGATGCGGGCGGGGACAGAAAGGAGGTTGGCACAGGCTGTCCAATGGCTCCCAGACCAACCTGGTTCTGGGCAGAGCGTACTCTTGGCACTGGCTGGCTGCTCTGTTGAGCTGCTTGCTGTTGCAGTATGGACGAATCAGAACTCAAACCCGAGGAGAGACTGGACGGGCTTGGGAGTCCATGGACCCGTGCCTGCATTTCCAGTTCCTGTAAAGGGCAGGAGCATGTAAGCATTCAGATTAGTAGTTTACTAAAAGTATGCATCAGTCATTGAAGTCATTCGTTTATCAAATTTTTTCCTTAAAGAGGCCATTTTACTCAAATTTCATGACTTTGTGGTTATTTCTGAAGTATTAACCAGTAATATGAAACATTTTATATCTAAAAGAAATGTTAGGAAACACTGATTAACAGACCTTTCAATCTCTGCGTCAAGATTCGGTTGGCTTCAGGCTGCAACTCATTAATATTCATTATTCAAATTTTCTGGACTCAGATTAGCTAACAAACTAGCCTATGAAAGCAAGGCATACTGTTTCATGCCCCACTGCGCATGGTAAAATCAGACATTCTCTCTTCATGTTTGCTACGTCCTTTGCTACAGCTTTTAACCAGCAGCATGTTAGGCATGGTTTCAACTGCCGGAGCTGATGAATACTAACGACCAAAGGAGCTGTGATGAAACAAATACAGGCTGTTCAAACTCGGGTGTTATCGCCGTCTGCGTAGTTTGAGAGATTAAAAATGAAAGAGAAGTTGTTGACCTGTTTTCACACCCACTATGAAGGTAAGAACACCTGTGGAGCTAAAATATTCAACAGAAACCTAAAAAAAAAAAACACAGGGCCTCTTTAAAATAGCACAACAACAAACTTTTTAAAAATTCCACACTGCTCAAAAAAAATAAAGGGAACACTTAAACAATACGATGTAGCTTCAGTTCAATCACACTTTTGTGCAATTAAATTGTCCTCGTAGGAAGCAACACTGATTGACAATCAATTTCACATGATGTTGTGCAAATGGAAAAGACAAACAGGTGGAAATTATGAACAATTAGTAAGACATCTGCAATAGAGACGTGGTCCTGCAGGTAGTGACCATGGACCACTTCTCAGTTCCTGATTTCTGGCTGATGTTTTGGTCACTTTTGAGTGCTGGTGGTGCTTCACTCTAGAAGTAGCATGAGACGGAGTCTACAACCCAGACAAGTGGCTCAGGTAATGCAGCTCATCCAGGAGGGCACATCAATGTGAGCTGTGTAGGTTTGCTGTGTCTGTCAGCGTAGTGTCCAGAGCATGGAGGAACTACCAGGAGACAGGCCAGTACATCAGGAGGGGTGGAGGAGGCCGTAGGAGGGCAACAACCCAGTAGCAGGACTGCTACCTACGTCTTTGTGCAAGAACAGGCGGAGCACTGCCAGAGCCCTGAAAAATGACCTCAAGTGGGCCACAAATGTGCATGTGTTTGCCTAAATGGTCAGAAACAGACTCCATGAGGGTGGTATGAGTGTCCAACGCACACAGGTGGGAGTTGTGCTTACAGCCCAACACCGTGCAGGATGTTTGCCAGAGAACACCAAAACTAGCAAATTTTCCACTAGTGCCGTGTGAGCATGTGACAGATGTGACAGAGTCTGAAGATGCCATGGAGAACGTTCTGCTCTCTGCAACATCGTCCAGCATGACCCGTTTGGCAGCGAGTCAGTACATATGCTGGTGAGGTTGGCCCCGGGTTCTTCCTAATGCAAGACAAGCAAGAGTGTAGTTCAGTGTATCAGCAGTTCCTGCAAGATGAAGGATTGGCCCGCCCGTTCCCCAGACCTGAGTCCAACTGAGTACATCTGGGAAATCATGTCTCGCTCCATCCACCAATGCCAGGTGGAACCACAGACTGTCCAAGAGTTGGTGGATGCTTTAGTCCAGGTCTGGGAGAAGATCCACTACCTCATCAGGAGCTGCCCAGGTGTTGTAGTGAGGTCATACAGGCACGTGGAGACCACACCCACTACTGAGCCTCATTTTGACTTGGATCAGCCTGTAATGTTTCCACTTTAATTTTGAGTGTGACTCCAAATCCAGACCTCCATGGGTTAATACATTTGATTTCAATTGACAATTTGTGTGTGTGAGTTTGTTGTCAGCACAATCAGCTATGTAAAGTACAAAGTATTTCGTAAGAGTATTTCACTCATTCAGATCTAGGATGTCTTATTTTTGTGTTCCCTTTATTTATTTGAGCAGTGTATATTCAGGTGAGAAACAAAATAATCAATACCAAATTAAATACCTTTGTGGATAAATATTTAACTTCAAATCCAGATAATATATCATATGCAAATCCAAACTACACACTTCCACACATAATACATCTGTTCAGCCCTTGAGGACTTGCTTGTTAATATCGATAAACGTGAGGATTTTGATAAAAAAAAAGTAAGAAATAGTTTTACAAACCTGGATGCGTAACATTAGAATGTGGTTGTTCTTTTCCAGCTTTTTCTGTCGCATTTCAATATCCTTGGCTCTCTGCTGCTCCTTCTGTAGCTTCCTGATGTAGTCCACAGAAGCTTTCAAAATGGTGCCTTTATTCCAACGCATCTCACTGTCATTGTGAAGTCATCAGTGAAGAATTAAAGAAACAGCAGAAAAAGAAAACAAGATAGCATTTTACAGCAGTTACAAGTATAAGATACATTATTTAAAAATATTTAATGTTTAAAAGTTAAAGGAGCAATATAGAATATTTCCATAAAAAGCAATATTTTTAACAAATGCCTCCACAGGGTTGTTAGACGGGTGTAGAATGACAATGCACTACTTTCTTTAGAAATTACATTTGAAGTAAAATCTAATAAAATACTTTATTTTGACAGGCACGACATTGGCATTTTGTTTACATCTACCAGCCAATAGTGGGCAAAGTAGTGGGCACCATTGTCGGTTGCCTAAAATGGTGAATAGTCCATAATAGTGAAGCTGGTACTGTGGAGAGTGTTGGAGTCAGAGGGTCAAGCAGGTGGAAGCCCCGAGGATATATGGTGATGTTTTACCTTGCTGGTTTGCCATAGGCAATTTCCCAACATGTAACTAGCAGGGTCGTGTGTGGAATAGTCTTTATTAGCAGCTCACATACTAAGACAGAGCGGCAGGTAGCTGAAGTGTGGGAACTCCGGGCTGTGGGTGCGGCAGGAGGACATCGCAGAGGATGGCGTGGGTGAGTGGAGTAGAGAGGTGTGCAGGATAGCGTGAGGAGGATGGCAGATCTTGGGAAGGCTGCAGGGAGTGTCGATTTCCTCGAGAAGAGCCGGGGCAGATATGTGAGCTCTTTGCCATGGACTGAAACAATGACTGAGTGACGAACAGGTAGGTCCTCTCCCCATTTATCAGAGTCAGTGTGATCAGCAGGGTGAAAGAACATGATTTGTGAGTTGAACGCATGATATTTCGTTGTCTTTCTTGGGGAGGATCAGGGTTTGAGTGAGGAATTTTTTAATGGCATTGGAGCACACATGGGGGTCAAGAGCCTGGCACCTTGATGGCTTGAGGCCTTGTTCTGTTGTGGCTGAGGTGTGCACTGTCTGTGGTGTTCACAAGTGCAACTCACCCCCAAATCAACTTTTCTTTGCAGATAAACTCTATAAATGAGTGTCTAATAGTCCTGCCTACATTTCTGGTTATTATTTTTGGTATTTTGGGACAGTCTATACAACTACTCATTTTCTACCAAAAACCATTAGTGAGCGCAATCTTCAGTTACACTGCACTTGAATTTGAATGTGGCATTGCTATTGGCTGAGACCTTATTTTCTCTATATGTGATGTCAGGGTTTGAACAGGAAGTGTATAAGGCCGTTATCAGAGTTCATTAGTGCAATGTTGGTGATTGTGTGTAAACCTGCTTTTTGCACATTACTAAATGATTTTCTTTTCAGGCTGGGATACTTTGATCTACCTTGGGCATCTTTTTGCAACCATTTTCTGTTGCGGACAATGACGTGCAGCGGCCGCGCACGCTCAGTTGCACCTGATGAGGCTGAGTCACAGATATTACATGAGCTAATCCAAATTTAGCTTTTGCTTTGATCAACAACAATATACTACTAAGAGAATGGTCTCATTTAATGCCGCTTAAACCGCTGCAGTATGAACCATCAGCTCGAAATGGTAATGCAGCCGCACGCACCTGTTTTCAGAGTCACACAAACCTTTAACTGATTAACAGAAAAAGTAAATGAGGCAACTTACGGGTCACTTGATTTGGGTATCAGAGTACCTAACTCCTTAATTCGATCGTTGATATTGAATCTCCGCCTCCTTTCAACTGCAGCACAGATGATTGGAGAAGAAAAGCAAAAAAGTGGAATATGATACAACCATCAAATGAGAATATTAACAAAAAAGCAGGACTTGATTGTGTCATGTCTCAAAATCTGCAGTATGTTGCTGCATACTGTTGCTGTGTTCACACTAAATGAAAAGAAGGGATAGAATTTTTTATGTTGACTTACTGAGGTTATGGTTGTCTTTCTTCTGCCTTTCTTTCAATAGTGCTTTGGCATCTGCCTCTGAAAAATACAACTCAGAATTTCAAACCCGTAAAAATATATACATTTATTTGTAATAAAGCATAACAACAGGAAAGTAAAATCTGTACCAGAAAGTTCCCTTTTAACTTTTGGGAGATCAGCAGGGCAGGAATTGCTGACAGTCAGCGTAGGCGCTACCATTCCAGGGCTGTGGTAAACATCTAGCAGATTTCCTGGGAGCTAAGAAAACAAACAAATAACACGTAATAACACTTGGAGTAAACACATAGTGACTGCTGCTTCCTAAGCAAGTAAATATGGTTTCTACAAGCTAAAGAGTGCAACAACAAAAATATTATGATTCAACTGTTAAGTACATCACATGAACAAATCATTGTTTCTAATACTAAACTAAGTAAGACCTGCTGTTTATTCAAGAAGCTGGAAGTTTATCTCTCGTTTTCTTTGTCTTGTTATCATAATCTTAATTTCCCTTTTTGCTGTTCAGTTTTAACAAGCTTTGACTATCCCATAAGTGGACCCACTGCTGTACTTTCTAATCAGCAAAAGTTCACATAGTCTTGCTCCCTGGCGACCACAGTTTTTCACCAAGCCCAGGCAGCACTTCCACATCAGCAACCTTCTTCACATAACCATCCATTCCCAAAAATCAAAACCAAAATCAAAAAGCTTGGATAACAAGACACTGGTGCAAATAAGATGGTGAAATGCAGTGGATTATTTGTCACTGTGTGCAGAAAAAAAAAATCAGCTCTACATGAAACAAAGAAAATATACTATTCACAATCAGATAAATGTGTTGTTTTCATACCGTGCTGGGCAGCTGGAGACCTGAGTCGATCAATGTAATGATGTCATCGTTAAAACTGGATTCAAGACTAATAATATCGTCGATCACATCATCAATCTAGATAAAATACACGGGTAAATACACAGGTACAGATCAATCTCTGTTAAAGCATTAACAGTGTTTATACACTCTTGGCCACTTCATTAGGTACATCTTGGACCCCTTTATATTTTATACTTTTTATTTTCTTCTAAATTTATGGGTGTTTTTATATATTTCATGTTTGTACTTTGGTTTGAGAGGAAACCAATTTCATCTGTGCTATGTGTCGTGCATATAGCATATTTGACAATAAAGCTGACTTTGACTTTAAGAGCTGCCCTAATCTTTCATGGCATAGAGTCAACAAGCTACTGGAAACATTCCACAGAGATTTTGCTCCATATTGACATGATAGCATCACACAGTTGTTGCAGATTTGTTGGCTGGACATCCATAATGCGGATCTCCCGTTTCACCACATCCCAAAAGTGCTCTATTGGATTGTGATCTGGTGACTGTGGAAGTCATCTGAGTACAGTGAACTCATACTCATGTTCAAGAAACCAGTCTGAGGTGATTTGAGCTTTATCAGAAGATGGATACACTGTGGTCATAAAGGGATGGACATGGTCAACAACAATACTCAGGTAGGCTGTGGCTTTGCAACGATGCTTAATTGGTACTAAGGGGCCCAAAGTGTGCCAAGAAAATGTCCCTCACACCATTACACCACCAGCAGCCTGAACCAATGATACCAGGCAGGATGGATCCATGCTTTCATGTTGTTGATGCCAAATTCTGACCCTACCATCTGAATGTCTCAGTAGAAATCAAGACTCATCAGACCAGGCAACATTTTTCCAATCTTCTATTGTCAAATTTTGGTGAGCCTTTGCAAATTGTAGCATCAGTTTCCTGTTCTTAGCTGAAAGGAGTGACACTCGGTGTGGTCTTTTGCTGCTGTAACCCGTCTGCCTCTAGGTTCGATGTGTTGTGCGTTCAGAGATGCTCTTCTGCATACCTTGGTTGTAACGAATGGTTATTTGAGTTACTGTTGAATTTCTATCAGGTCGAACCAGTCTGGCCATTCTCCTCTGACCTCTGGCATAAACAAGGCATTTTCGCCCCCAGAACTGCCACTCACTGAATATTTTCCCTTTTTTGGACCATTCACTGTAAACCCTAGAGATGGTTGAGGGTGAAAATCCCAGTAGATCAGCAGTTTCTGAAATACTCAGAACAGCCCATCTTTCTTCCCCATTCTGATGCTCGGTTTGAACTGCAGCAACTCGTCTTGACCAGGTCTACATGCCTAAATGCATTGAGTTGCCACCATGTGATTGGCTGATTAGAAATTAGTTTTAACAAGCAGTTGGAGAGGTGTGCCTAACAAAGTGGCCAGTGAGTGTATATTGTGGTTTGTGACAGAGACAGGCTCATGTGAGGACAAAGCATTAAACCAACATAGGTGCTCACACACAGTGATGCACAGGAGAAAAGAGCTGGTACAGTTAAACTATAAATACAGTATTTAATACCTTATTGTGATAACAAGCAAGCAGGAGCTTTATTTTCACACAATAGGAGCGTCACGTTTATCGCTAGACAGTAAATGTAAAGTAATGAAACCAAAAATGAGCAAAGAGCTCAAAATGTAACTTCCTCAAAACTGAACCACATATGTGCAAACAACAAACAGCAGCGTGTCTCCAGCTGTAAAAGCAAATGAAACTCACAGGAAAATTTTAACCACCACTAAAAAAGCTGGAATTCCTCTTACTTCCTCCTTGTTGGATCCAATGTTAAGCAGAGCCATGGGGCTGTTCGGGGCACTGCTGGCAGAGGGACCAACTTCAGGGGCTGAGCTGGACTGTGGGGTTGGGGATATGCTGAGAGTCTGAGTAACCACCTTGTTTCCCAAAGTGGTGGAGAGGTACTGCTTCACCTGTTGTCTCTGTGCCTGCTGGATGTGGTATTTAGTGGGGTTCTCCAAGTGGGTCTGCACCTGAATCAATTCCACAGTAGTTACAAAGTTATACAGGGATATCACCCTACTTTACTAAACAAAAAATACAAAAAGATCAAATATGCAGTCCTGTTTTGAAAGATGAAGTGTCAAGAAAATTAAATTTAAAGGTACAGTGTGTCAGAATTAGACCTTGTTGTCAAATCCGAATCCCGCAGTTCATGTAGAAAAAAAAAAGTCTGTTCTCACCCCCTCCCTTTCCTGATTTTTCTGTTGAGTTGCCAGTTCTGATGTTGATCCTTGTTTTGTTTTACTTGTATTTGTTCAATTTTTGGGAATGTCTGAAGGCCTATTTGTTCAACGTTGAGTTTTACTAAGTGCATTTGAATGCCCCATCATGTGAACTACAGGTGCAGCTCGGCTGCTCAGTTGGAAGGATGAGGTGGTTACATACTTTTTGTTGCTGGTTGTTGTGGAATTACAGGATGCTTGTGTTGAAGACTTGGCAGCCTTGCAGGCTCACGTGATTCACAATGGAACCAGGAAGTCTGGACGTGTAAATAATGATTACGGTCCGAGCTAGATTTTTAAAAAATGACCAAAACTAGCGACCACCCAGCCCGCTGAGATTGAGATCTTTTACAATGTAACTTTATTTTCAACATCAGTGGGATATTAGACTGTTGTGTGAGTATTTACCTGTAGAATTCTTACATACTGTACCTTTAAGACATTTTAAATCATTTTACATGATATTGTGCTGTGTTGTGTAAACAATATGCACAATGGTAATAAATTGTAATAGCTGCTTAATCAGGACATACAATTGACATGAGAATCATCTCTCAGGTAATAAAGTTGTCTGGCAACAGGTAAGTAACATGATGAGGCAAAAAACACTATCCAGAAATACAGCACTAAAATCAAATGACTATTAACGCATTCAGTGCCAGCCATTTCATAGCCCCCTCAGTGCCAGAGATATTTAGCATTTTTACTGATTTTTGAAGGCCCACGGAATATTTTCTCCTATGACTATGTGAATTCTGAAACCATCAGCAAAGTTTAGTCTTTCTTCTTTCAAAAGCAAAAAAAAAATGTTTCTACACACATTTCAGGACTAAAAGCTGAGAAAAAGAGCGTTTTGTGTAAATAGGTTTTTCAAGAAGATCAGTGACTTTGATGTAAATATTTCATGTTTCATTGATTCATGCAAAATCTGAACTATATTTTACTATTATGAAAGTGAAAAACAACAGTAAAAGCATACATTTCATAGTTTATTTTATCTCTAAAAAAGTCATTTATAGACAATTTGTGAATAAAATGTAAGAAAAAAAGCAGCAAATTTCTGATTCAGGCACTCTGTGTGTACATGTGTACGTGCGTGCACATGTGCACGTGTGAAGACATCACAAGTCCAAAAATGACAAGCTGGATCAAAAACCGCAACACTTTCAACACAATACTCGTTTCCGGTAGATCCGACAGTTTCGCTGGAGAGATTTTATCCATCTTGAGTTGGGTTCTTACTGAGTGTTAAAAAATCATCCTGTTTTTGGTTCTTTTTAAACTCAGAGTTCTTGAGAGGTGTATTACCTGTTGCTGACATGTTTCGGCGTGTTTACTTCCGCCTTCTTCAGAGCTGTTGTTGCTGTAGATGTAGATGCAACAACAGCTCTGAAGAAGGCGGAAGTAAACACGCCGAAACATGTCAGCAACAGGTAATACACCTCTCAAGAACTCTGAGTTTAAAAAGAACCAAAAACAGGATGATTTTTTAACACTCAGTAAGAACCTAACTAAAGATTTTAAAGAAAAATATGGAACAGAAGCAATGAAAGACTTCCGACGATTGGAAAAATTACATCTAAAATTAGCGCGTCTGAAGAACCATCACCGTTTCAATCTACGATGCCGGGACGAAGGAATTACACCCAAAAGTTTGCAACTAAAGACTCCGATCAAGACAAAAACGGCACACAATATGATGGAAAAAACCAAGAAAGCACTGCTCAAGGAAAGGATAAGGAACATTATAACCAAACAGAAACAAGTGGAAAACGAACTGGACAACAAACAGCAGGACTTAAAGAGGAACTACAATTTGAACGAGACAACAACAACGAAGATCAAAGAACACATGATAAGAAAACAAGAAGAAGAATTCAACAAGGTAAAACAAAGACACATTAAGAAATTAGAAAAATTAATGGACCATAAAAGGAAAATGGACAAACGGAACAGTAACGCACAGGACACATGGATATGTAATCTTTCACAATACAAATTATCACGAACAGAAGAAAATATACTAAAAAAAGGATTAAATTACGCCCTAACACCAAGAAAGATGCCGAACGAAGAATTCATAGTAGCAACGGAATTAGCTTGTCAACACATCAAAGACGAAAGTAAGAAAGCCGAACTAAGAAACAGCGTCGTGGGAATACTAAAAAACAGCAAGATACAACACAGCAATATCACAAAAGAAGAAAGAGCAGCCATCACAAGACTAGCCAAAAACGAACAAATCATCATTTTACCAGCAGACAAAGGAAAAACCACCGTGATTATGGACAAAGACAAGTACAAACAACAGATGGAACAAATGCTGGAAGACAAAAACACATACAAGACAATAAAAAAAGACCCAACAGAAGAAATAAAAAAGAACATGAAGAAATCTTTGAAATCACTACAAGACAATGGAAAAATAACAGAAGCAACGTACAAATACTGGATCCCAACAGCCAACATAATCCCGAGAATATACGGAACCCCGAAGGTACACAAAAAAGACATTCCAGTAAGACCAATAGTTGACAGCATAGGATCACCCACATACAACATGGCCAAGGAAATCAGCAGGATCATCAGTCCATTACTAGGTAACACAGACCAACACTGTAAAAATAGCACAGAACTAGCTAACGAACTCAAAAAGACAACAATAGAAGACAATGAGATATTAATTTCACATGATGTTGTTTCACTATTTACAAAAACTCCCATACACAAAACCATCGACATAGTTAAACACAGGCTCAAACAGGACAAAACCCTACGGAAAAGAACAAACTTAACAACTGAAGATTTAATACACCTAATAGAACTGGTAGCAGACTCCACCTACTTCACATAATGGACGCATATATAAACAGTTGGAAGGCTTCGCCATGGGAAACCCACTATCAGCCACACTATGTGAATTTTTTATGGAGGACTTGGAACAAAAAGCAATATCAACATCCCCTTCGAACTGCAAAATAAAACTTTGGAAACGCTACGTGGATGACATAATAGAAATAATACCCAGGGGACAAACGGAAACTTTAACAAAACACCTGAACAATATGGATGAAACCAACAACATCAAGTTCACATACGAAGAAGAGAAAGACAACAGTATAACATTCATGGACATGAAAATAACCAGACAACCAGACGGAACACTAAAAATCAACATATACAGAAAACCCACACACACAGACCAATACTTGCTATGGACATCAGAACATCCCACAATACACAAAATGTCAGCCATCAGAACACTTTACCACAGAGCCAACATAATAACAGAAGATCAAGACCGGAAAATGGAGAATCAACACATACAAACTGCACTAAAAACCTGCGGCTACCCAAACTGGGCATTAAAAAGAGGAGAACAAGAGGCAAACAAGGAAACATACAACAGACCACCCAAGAAGACCAAATGGACAGTGAAACCGGAGCCAAAACCCGTCATAACCCTCCCATACATTAAAGGAACAACAGAGAAAATAATGACCGTGATGAAAAAATACAACATCAACACACCAAAGAAACCATTCAAGACAATAAAACAACAACT
>SSNP01000057.1:646860-677646 GCA_006937955.1 Pachypanchax playfairii | reverse complement strand
AAGAACATGAAGAAATCTTTGAAATCACTACAAGACAATGGAAAAATAACAGAAGCAACGTACAAATACTGGATCCCAACAGCCAACATAATCCCGAGAATATACGGAACCCCGAAGGTACACAAAAAAGACATTCCAGTAAGACCAATAGTTGACAGCATAGGATCACCCACATACAACATGGCCAAGGAAATCAGCAGGATCATCAGTCCATTACTAGGTAACACAGACCAACACTGTAAAAATAGCACAGAACTAGCTAACGAACTCAAAAAGACAACAATAGAAGACAATGAGATATTAATTTCACATGATGTTGTTTCACTATTTACAAAAACTCCCATACACAAAACCATCGACATAGTTAAACACAGGCTCAAACAGGACAAAACCCTACGGAAAAGAACAAACTTAACAACTGAAGATTTAATACACCTAATAGAACTGGTAGCAGACTCCACCTACTTCACATAATGGACGCATATATAAACAGTTGGAAGGCTTCGCCATGGGAAACCCACTATCAGCCACACTATGTGAATTTTTTATGGAGGACTTGGAACAAAAAGCAATATCAACATCCCCTTCGAACTGCAAAATAAAACTTTGGAAACGCTACGTGGATGACATAATAGAAATAATACCCAGGGGACAAACGGAAACTTTAACAAAACACCTGAACAATATGGATGAAACCAACAACATCAAGTTCACATACGAAGAAGAGAAAGACAACAGTATAACATTCATGGACATGAAAATAACCAGACAACCAGACGGAACACTAAAAATCAACATATACAGAAAACCCACACACACAGACCAATACTTGCTATGGACATCAGAACATCCCACAATACACAAAATGTCAGCCATCAGAACACTTTACCACAGAGCCAACATAATAACAGAAGATCAAGACCGGAAAATGGAGAATCAACACATACAAACTGCACTAAAAACCTGCGGCTACCCAAACTGGGCATTAAAAAGAGGAGAACAAGAGGCAAACAAGGAAACATACAACAGACCACCCAAGAAGACCAAATGGACAGTGAAACCGGAGCCAAAACCCGTCATAACCCTCCCATACATTAAAGGAACAACAGAGAAAATAATGACCGTGATGAAAAAATACAACATCAACACACCAAAGAAACCATTCAAGACAATAAAACAACAACTGGTGCATCCAAAAGACAAAATACCATCCGATAAAAAATGCGGCGTTATCTATGAAATTCCATGCAAACTGTGCAATAAAACATACATAGAAGAAACTGGACATCAACTCAACACACGGAAAATAGAACATCAGAAAGAATGCGAGAAAGAAACAAAACGAAGACACACAAGAGCAACAAAACAAGAAGCAGAAGCTACAATAAAAAAAATCAGCCGTCACGGACCACTGCATAAGGGAAAACCATATCATGGACTGGGACAACACAAAGATCATCAACACAGAACAACAAAAATACAAAAGATGGATAAAGGAGGCGATTGAAATAAGAAGACGTGGCCACAACACCATGAACCGGGACGATGGAGTCTACTTGTTAGACCACAGCTGGGACTCCATCATCACCAGGGAAGCGGGCAGCAGGGGGCGACATCGTCCCCTGCTGCCCGCTTATAAAAGGAAGTAACATCTACAGCAACAACAGCTCTGAAGAAGGCGTAAGTAAACACGCCGAAACATGTCAGCAACAGGTAATACACCTCTCAAGAACTCTGAGTTTAAAAAGAACCAAAAACAGGAAGATTTTATCCATGTAATAAACTCCACCACCTTCTTAGTTCCATAAATTCTATACTAGTTTGTGATAACTCTGAACGAGATCACTTCACAGGCTCTGAATCTCCCTTCCGTATTCACCGTCGGTCTCGTCCTGAGTGTCTGGCTCCTCCCCTGCTCCACATTTATTTTATTAACCGGCTTATTACACGGTAAATAAGGGTGATCTCACCCAGAGAAGTGCACCACTGCCCTGTCCTGGACCAAAGGACTAATTACAGCATGTAATGAGTTCAAATTCAGCGAGTAGCTGCCCCAGAATGCTTTATGGGATTTCACCCAATAAAAGCTGTAGGTGATGTCTATGGCACTGAGCGTTCGGATTCAGTTTGACATCTACAGACCTCTATAGCACTGAATGAGTTAATCATTAATCACTGTTCACAAGCATCACCACTTTGTTGCTGCATCTATTCGTCAAATGAAAAATCTGTGATTTCAAGTTGAGCTGCTAAAAAACTTTTTTCCCACAGAATGTGACTTACTTTATTTAAACAAGAGGAATCAGATTTTGGAGATCATTCTTTCAATGTGTCATTATGATGTCAAAGAGTTCTGACCCTAAAATGATCCACCTTCAGCCCAGATGTATAAATAGTAAAAATTCCGGCAAAAGAACACACTCTTTTCTACTTTAAATTTTCGGTTGCCCTTACCTTTAGCACCTCCACAGGCACCTGGGCAGGAGGAGGACGGGCAGCATTTGCGGGCAGAGAGACAGATATAGCTGGAGTGGAATCAGAGGCTCGGAGCTGTGATGTAGAGGCCTGCTGCTGAGCTTCGCGTCTCTCCTGCTCCTGAGCCTGTTCTCGCATCAGCTGCTGCCGCAGCAGCACTCGTGATGACATGATGGACACAGATTAAGACTTGAAAATTGATCTGCAAAACAAAATCAAATGATTTTTTAGGTATTTCAATAATCTGTCCTGAGAATCATTTACATTAATGAACTGCTTTTACTAATCTGTAAGTTTTCAACAACATATCTCTAAAGGAAAATCTATGTTTAGACAAATTATTAACTTACTGTAAATGGAAAAAAATCACAATGTTTATCGACATCACAAGCCTTATTTTAAAAAAATTGCTTTACACAGCTTGAGATAAACTATTGATAAATACATCAGACTGACTGCTTTACAATTCCAAAACAGAGAATTCCAGAGGCTATAAAAAAGCCATATTGTGATTTGTTGCCTCAAAACATATTCCACAAAAACGGACACGTAGACATTCATGACATTCTCAGACATGAGGTCCTTCAGCCTCTGTGACTGAACAATGTTTTGACAAGAAGAAACTTTTCTTTGTAAACAGTAAGAACAGGCAGGGACCGATCAATGAATGATTCATTGCACATCCAGGAAGTTTGGCTATTGTCCATGTTATATTTAAAGACAGCATGCAAAAAGTGGAGTGTAAGCACACCTGAGCCTGTGTTTACTATCTACATTAATGATATACATTTATTAACAACATTTCTTTTATTCTAAAAATAATTTATCCAAGGTCAGTGATCTGGTTTGACAGACATTTTCAACCATTCTTATTTTTTTTTTTACATTTCTTGATGATTTTTATGTATTTACAAAATGTGTGAAGAAACGTTATTACGATCCTCTGATTTTTCTTTCTTTTACTTTGATAAACAGTGCAAAAGCTTTTGTAATCTAATGCTCCACTGGTAACACCGGTGTTCTCAAGTGCCCACCAGAGTGGCATACCCTCGGTTAATGTGCGTGTGTAGCAGTGAAATTTGTGGAATTGCGCATTCAGACCACGTAAGGCATGGTGAAGGTTGAGGCTGAGATCCAAAAACGGCAAACGGCTTTCCATTCTGACAAAAACAGCAATTGCCGTTGTAGGAGTGGCATTTGCAGTTTTTTTCAGTGGCCAAAGCAACTCCTCAAGGGCAAGTTTATTCATAGGTAAACCATGTAGCAACCTGTAGCTTATTAAACAAGTATGTTTGTACTTTTATTAGTATTTTTGCCTATTTTAATGGAGGATGGCAGGTTTTTAATTTAATTTGGGCAAAATAATTTTGATGTTAAGCCTGGTTTACGCTGCAGAATTTTAACAGTCTCACAAGAGCTTCAGACAGCACATAAATGAAAAAAAAAATCTGGCATATTCCTATTCTACGTGCATGGTGTCTCATCATGTCATGTGGCCACACACTAAGCGATTTCACACGCCACATTCTACGTATACATAGATGGAATTCTCAAGAAAAGAAAAAATTCTAAAACTTGTGAAATCTGTGTGATTTCTGGTTGACAAAACCTCAGAAGAAGCAGCCTCCTGTCACCTTGCTTTCTGATTGGCTACATGCTGCACTGAGCTGGCTGCATGATCAGTTCTAATTGCAGCACACCACCATCCAATATGTTGGATATTCCCGATTTGCATTCGAACTTCCCTGCGAGTGGATCTGATCGCTCCTAACACACGGCAGGAATATAGGTAAGGAGTAATGCTGCCACGATTAGTCACGATTACGTCGACAAACAAAATAGTCGACAATAAATGTAATAATTGATGTCATCGTTTATTCGATGAAGCATTTTTTTTTTTTTTAACCCGCTGCTTTCCGTCTTTCTGCTTGATGCATAAAAAAAGCACATTGTCTTATTACCTGTTAACATTAGCAGGGAGTTGCTTGTATTTACATGTTAAAAGGTGTGTTGGGGGTGGCGAGCAGTCCATAGAGCCTCTTGTCTTCTTCTTATAGTGCACTTCTTTATTCAATGTCTAACACGAGCATCTCTCCACTGAGCAAGAACCAAAAGAGTTCAGAACTTTCTTTTTTCTCTCTTCGATACGTGGATTACCGTAATACAGGACATAGAAACACACTCCAATATTAAAATTACTGTAACGCACAGAGTAAGAGCACACTTCAATATTCACACTTAAAATTACAGCTGTAGAAAGGGCAATTTCATTACCATTAGTAAACATATGTGATGTATTTGTTCTAACTGTAAAAATGCTAATAATTTATTGTATACTGCTACGTTACAGTGTTAAAAAAAAAGTGTATGGGTACATTAGTACAGCTGCACTGTGCAGCTGCACTAGTACATCAGGCAATAAGCTAGACTTTACGCATGGTACAATTAGTCGACTAATCGCCAAAAAAACTGCTGATTAGTCAACTATTAAAATAATCATTTGTGACAGCCCTAGGATTATCTTAAGAGCACCCAATAATCGAGGTTTGTTGGAAGTGGAAAATCAGGGCAAAATCGGCATAAAAATCCTGCAGTGTAAAACTGGCATAATGCACTGGATCTTCAATACCGTACACAACTCTGCACTTACACAATTTTCCTAGATTGTGGGGGGAACAGCGCAACTTCCGCTCCTAGTTTGTCCCACTTCCTAACTTGTTGAGCAGGGATTCAGCCAGGTACTACACATGCAATCAAAATATGGAAACCAGCTAAATCTGATAGTCTAAAGTGGACTCAGGCCCAAGTAAACATCTCCTTGTCCATTCATAAAAAAACTTGCAGCAAACCACCTGAGACAAGGGTCTCACTAATATACCCACAGACATGCTCTGGGCAATGATTTTATAGGTGGGATATGGAATATTTTCATTAAAAGAAATATTTTTAACAAAATAATGCCTCCACTGGGTATTTAGAGGATTGTAGAATGAAAATACAGCGTTTTCTTTAAAAATTATATTTGAAGTAAAATATTATAAAATATTCATTTTGACGGGCACAATGTTGGCATTTTGTTTACATTTACCAGCCAATAGCTGGCAGAGCAGCAGGCACCATTTTGGGTTGCCTAATACCGTAAATAATCCAGCACAGTGAGGCTGGTACTGTTGAGTCTGCAAGTCCAGCAGCTGGAAGCACCGGGGATGTGTGGCCATAGAGTGTTTCCCCTGGGGTTTCCCATGTGATGAGCAGCTATTAGCACCTAGTTAACACGTAGCTGCAGCATGTTGCTGGATGAGCGCTTCGGGCCACTTTTTCGACTGGAAGACACACCACTGAGGATTTTATTGCTTTTTTAAATTTATTGGATAAGTGAGGCGTGCAGGATGGTGTGTGAGGAGGACAGAGGATCTTAAGAAGGGCTGCAGGAAGTTTTGGAGCCGTGGTGCACCTATGAACTCTTTGCCACAGACTGAATCGATGAGCTACAAACAGGTAGGAGCTGCTTTTATCAGAGTCAGTGTGTGATCAGCGGGGCTGGAGAGCATGATTAGTGAGCTGGACTCATGATATTTTATTGTTCTGCTTGAATCGTGGATTCGAGTGGGTTTGGTGGGGGGGGTTAACGAGCCTGGCACCCAGATGGCTGAAGGCTTTGTGCCGTGTTATTCTGTTCCAAGTTCCATATACCACCTTTAAATGTTTGTATATTTGTTCAAATGTTACAAACTCAAGGTTGATTTGTTTTGGGTTTATTAGATTCAAGAAATTTGTAGCATTGAGTTTGAACATTTGCAGTTTTTTCCCACTGTAATACTTAAAGGTCACTGAAAACTGGTGCTCTGATTAATTGATTTTTTATTAGAAAAACTTTCAGTTTCTCTCCATTGTACCTTGTTGGGCAGTAAGGGATTTCAACATGACTGGGGGGCACTCAGCCAGAAACACTGCAATAAATTCAAACCATCAGTTCAGCATCCCTTACAATACAAGAGGCACTTCAAATGTAAAAAGTGTGTTAAATGCATAATATTGGAAAGTTCTATGTTGTACATATTTTACAATACCTACCTATTTGAAATTTGCATTAAAATATTTTTCAACCAGTTTATAAAGAATTAATGTTTTTATAATTCGTTATTTTCTTTTTAGTAAGATTCACAAAAAAGGTTAGTAAGGGTCTGCTGGTAAGTGTGAAAAAAGTACCTCAACACTTTATTTTCGATGAAGAAAGACCTATTCAAACAGAGGCTATTAAAACAGCATGCCTCTTTATAAACTGTAATTTCTGTGACGTAATACCTGTTAAAACAGCAAACCCCTTTAAAAACACTGGTATACTGTTTTGATGAGGTAGGCCAAGTTGACAGACGACGTGCTATAAAACTCAACTTCCGGTATGTTATTCTGACCAAGAATACAACGTCGACAGAACTGGCGTAACCCCTCCAGAAGAGGGGGTTACATAATCCAGCCCCCCGCCCTCCATGCTGTTTCACACGAGTTTGTCAAGTCGTATTTAAGTATTTTACTTGGCTGGTTATGTAAAATACGCCGTTGACTTTATTTTTTACGTTGTGTTATTGTCTGAGTGGTCATCTACTTGTTGAAAGGCGTAGTGCAGCACTGAGGTTACTTTGATTCGAGTAATCGCTAGTTCAAGCAAAGATGTCCTGGCGTCATGACTTAGCAGAGCTCCTTTTGACAGCTCCGTGTTGCTAACGGGCCCGTTTCACCGAGAAAATACCAACATTTAAGCTAAACATTTTACTGGAACCTTAAAGTTAACGTCATTTTTTGTGAGCACTTTTGTTGCTCAATATTAACACGTTATATCGAAAACAAAGTAAAATAGGAAGTTACAACTTTGCTAACTAGCTAGCCAGCACTCAATAGCTGCCCAAAAAGCTATTGCCCATACCTCGAAAACAAATGACCGTAAATAACAATACATACCTTCGAAATAAGTTTGATGTATTCAGGGCTATAAACTCTCGGAGTTAGCTGCCATTTTTTTAATGTCAGTGGTTACAAACTAAGTAGTTGCTAACGTCGGCACTGAACACTGGTGTTTATGTTGCACTGAGGTCGGCAGGTAAATGTTACCCGGAAGTCGTTGAACTGTCGAGTTGAATTCCGCAGCGTAGTTTTGCATAAAAATAATTCAAGTATATGTATACATACATTATATATATATACACACACATACACCTATGGTTTGGATTTTGCACTGAGAAAAATGGGACATCCTCTTGCGAAAGGATGTCCCCAGGAGCTGCTGACCCAGTTCTACACGGCAGTGTAGTGTCCTGTGCTCCTCCATCACTGTCTGGTACGGAGCAGCAACTAAACAGGACAGGAACAGACTGCAGCGGACTGTACGGTCAGCAGAGAAGATCATCGGCACCCCACTGCCCTCCATCCAGGACCTGTACAGCTCAAGAACCAGGAAACGGGCAAGGAAAATCATCCCTGACCCCTCACACCCGGGAGAGACTTTTTGACCTGCTGCCCTCTGGCAGATGGCACAGAAGCCTGCAGACCAGGACCACCCAACACAGGAACAGTTTCTTTCCCCTCGCCATCTCCCTTCTAAATAACTGAACTGACACACTGCTAGACAGCAACTGCACTTTATGTACACAATACTCACAATCCATATCACTTATCCTCATATCTAAAAACATAAAATCACACTACGCATTCATACTGCAGACTGTCTTTTATTATGTTGTTTATTATATTGTTTACTGTGTTGTTATATAGTGTTGTGTTTTTGTACTGTTGTGCTTGAGAGACACCATTGGCCGGAAACAAATTCCTTGTATGTGTTCGCTCACATACTTGGCCAATAAACATGATTCTGATTCTGAAATGCAGATTAGTAGTTAATATACGTAAATAAATAACAGACAGGCCACAGAAATATTTATTAGATACTTTAATCTATATCAGGCATCTGAAAAAGAGAAGTCCATGGCACATGTCAATGTGTTTGAGAGTTTTGTGGCAATCTTGTCTGCAAGGGAAGAAAAAAAAGATTTTAATTGTACAATACTAATGATCAAAACCCGAGATACAACAAAATACATACTTAAATGCTAAATGTTATCTGCACAAAAAATATTAAAGATTCATTTAAAATAAACACTAAACAGTCTATTTTCTTTCTCTCTTCACTTCAAGTCATAAAACATTGTTTATTTTTCATCTCTTTTGATGATGATTTTAAATACTTTGTCTGAAGACACCACAAACAAATTAATATCACACTGAGGCCAATAGTTACACTAACCAGCTCTTTTCTGTTGCTTTTTCCTTTTCTTTCTGGCAGCCAAGAGAGCCTGGCCCTGCCGTAGAGGATCTACATTTACAATATCCTTCAGATCAAGACCTTTGGAAATTGGGTCCTTTACAGCTACATCAGTCTTCTTCTGTGCTTTTATTTCCACTGTCATCGGTCCAAACTGTTCAGAGCAGTAGCAAATGTCTGGTGTAAACATTAAGTGTGATAATGTGCTTTGAGGGACTGATGTGTTCTTAAACTTTTTGGTCTGAAGCCGTTTCTCACCTCTTCATCCTTATCATCTTCCATAGATTCAGCTACATCTTTAAATATTGACGCACCCACAGATCCTCCTTCCATTCCTAGTGCAACATTTAGCTCATTTTGACCACCTTGTACCATTTCAGACATTTCCATGCAAAATCCCATTGGGGTGTCTGGACAAGAGGACTCTAAATAAAAAACAAAATGCTTTGTCAAAAAGTTTTGCTACAAGCTGAGAAAACAAAGGGCATGTCAGATTACTTCTGTTCTTATTACATTGATACAGCACATAGTAAAATGTTTAAAAAAATATTTTATGTAGGTAGGTGATATATCTGAGTTTTAATTATCGTGAAAGGTACAATACATGCTAAAAAAAATTCCTGGTCATGTTTTATTATATTGTGCCTTGTATGTTGATTCAATTGTCAGTCTCTGTTAGCAAAATCTATAACCGTTTGATTCACTAGTTAGTCCAAACATCACTTAGTGATGGTGTCAGCATTTCATTGATTCAAAGGTTACCCTGATTCTTCTTAAATGTGGGTGATGTACCAGAAAGAAATAAAATTAATAAACAGGGACAATTTCCTGATGAGAAATCATCAAATCCAAACTGTCCTCAGCTCATCACACCAACTCACAGCTTTACATTCTGTGTCTTTAATACTACACTCACCTAAAAGTTTATTAGGAACACCATACTAATATGGTGTCTGACCCCCTTTCAGCTTCAGAACTGCCTTAATTCTACATGAAATTGATTCAACAAGGTGCTGAAAGTATTCTTTAGAAATGTTGGTCCATATTGATAGGATAGCATCTTGCAGTTGATGGAGATTTATGGGATGTACATCCAGGGCACGAAGCTCCCGTTCCACCACATCCCAAAGATGCTCTATCAGGTTGAGATCTGGTGACTGTGGGGGTCATTGTAGTACAGTGAACTCATTGTCATGTTCAAGAAACCAATTTGAATTTGGTGCATTATCCTGTTGGGAGTAGCCATCAGAGGATGGGTACATGGTGGTCATGAAGGGATGGACATGGTCAGAAACAATGCTCAGGTAGCCCGTGGCATTTAAACGATGCCCAATTAGCACTAAGGTGCCTAAAGTGTGCCAAGAAAACATCCCCCACACCATTACACCACCAGCAGCAGCCTGCACAGTGGTAACAAGGCATGATGGGTCCATGTTCTCATTCTGTTTATGCCAAATTCTGACTCTACCATTTGAATGTCTTAACAGAAATTGAGACTCATCAGACCAGGAAACATTTTTCCAGTCTTCAACGATATAATTTTGCTGAGCAAATTGTAGCCTCCTTTTCGTATTTGGAGTGGAGATGAGTGGTACCCGGTGGGGTCTTCTAGCATTAATGCATTTACACGTCTAGACCAGATGAAGCTGCTTCACAATTGACCTTTCACCGAGCCCTGCCCCCTTGGTTACTCGTCCAGCAAAGTTAAATGTTTTTTAAAGAAATCAGCGAGCTTTCAGTGGGATCGTGTTTAAATATCACAAAAATTGTACATTTATGTTTGTGTGGGCTGCACACGTTCTGGTTGAACATCCAACAAACAGGAATAACTGTGCTTTCGGTGACTTTTGGTTTCACAAGAAATGTGCTCGTGTGGGACTTTTCTTCTGACAGTGAACTTTATGTAGATAAATACCTCCATTGTGAGATGAATAAAGTTGAAACTTATGTATCTTATCTTACCTCCGCAATATACTCCAGATGGACGCAGGAGGGACTTACAGTATGCAGTGGAATATATTTAGAATAAAAAGACACGCAATGAAGGAGATACGACTGCTATCAAGGCTAATATTTACACTGGCCGGTCTGAATCTAAATCTCAGAGGTAGGCTTTCCGTTCATAAAATGCTTCATAAAAGATTAAAACAATATTTTTTGAAGTTGCTTGTTGGGGCGCTATAAGTTCGACTTTGTTGTAAACTGACAGTAACAGTTGCTATGATGTGTGATTGGACAATAGCTGTTTTTGGGGTAGGGCTGGCGAAAGGTCAGTTAGTGTTAAAAAGCAATTGAACAGGTGTACCTAAAAAGTGGCTGTCAAGTCAAGTTTAACAGCATGACAGCTGACCAAAGTGCTGTACAGCAACTCAAGAAATAAAGTGAAATAAAAAATACAACAATTAAGTTAAATTAACTTAAAGAATAAAACTAAAAAGAAAAATACAATAAAAGACAGGCAGTAAAATCTGGAAATAGGTGTGTTGATACAACTGTAAATAACCAAAAGCTAAATTGAAATAATGGGTTTTTAGATGTGATTTAAATGAGCTAACAGAGGTGGATTGTTTTATTGAGAGAGGGAGTTTGTTCCATAAAGAAGGACCCGCAAATGAAAAAGCCTGTTCACAATGAGATTTATAGTTCATGCATGGGGTTTGTAACAGCAGATGTTCAGCAGATCTTAATGGACGGGAGGGGTTGTAATTAATGAGTAGTTCAGAGAGATAGGAAGGAGCCAAATTATGAAGAGATTTGTAAACAAGGAGTAGAATTTTAAATTGAATGAGGTATGAAACGGGAAGCAAATGTAGTTTTGCCAAAATAGGAGTGATGGTTGGTGACTTTATCTTGTACATCTCCTCAGTCGTTTGTGGTTCACTGAGCTCTGTTCTTCATCAGTACAAGCTATAACTTTATAATGGATTATTTATTCTATCAAAATAACCCCCTCATAATTGTACCCCAACAGAGCAGGAAAGTTCGGACTGGACAGTTAATAAAGAAACGTGAACAATGCTCCTGAAAAGCAGGTAAAGATCTTCCCATGTTAGATTCTGGCCAGATTACCCACAGTGATGCTTTCTGAGATGATGTTCAAAATAAAAGAGAAAAACCTCTAAAAGTTGTATTAAAAATTTAGCTTCTTTTTACCTGCAAGAACTTCCTGATTTCCTGTTTCCAGCACATCCCAATCAAAGGCTTTGCCCATCTCAGAAACAATCTCAGCACTGATGTGTGTGGGTAGTGTGTGTGTTTCTGGAGGGTGTGTGAAATAGCTGATTTTTCCACTACAGAAAAAAGCATAACAAGGAATAAGCATGAGATTAAATATGTTTAAGTGTCCTTTCAGAAACCTTTAACATCTTAATTTGTACCAACCCTGTCCAGTCCATCAATACATTTTTAGCTGCTTTGTCAGTGTCAGGCAGTCCTCCCTTCCTCAGTTTGCCCTGACGTTGAGCAAGTAGCACCAGGAACTCCAGAGTTGTCTGAAAGTCTGAAACACCATAGTGCGCCATGATCTATAAACACAAGAGTTTATTGTAAAGGAATTGTCTGGTAAAATATCAACATGCAAATCCCTAGAGGGAATGTATTTCACACCTGTGCCTTGTTGCAGCGTCTTAAAATGGCTTCGACAGGTGGAAGAGGATCCACAAGCTGCTCAATTTTCACACAGTTACGAAGAATCATTGCAGCATCTGTTGTCAATGTTGCCATGACAATGCCAGGACAATCCAGGAGTTTGATGTGTTTGTCCAAATGCACTTCCTGAAGACATCTGATATCCAAACAAAGAACATTCCTGGGCATGAAATGACACTGTCCCCCCCCCCCCCCCAAAAAAAAAAAGAAAACAAACAAACAAACAAAAAACAGCGTCAATATAACACACTTACTTTGTGACACCTGGAGTGGCTCCAACATTACACGCTCGTGCTCGCTTCAGACTGTTGATCAAACTACTCTTTCCCACATTAGGAAAACCTGAAGAACACAACAGCACAGACAACGCAACACTGTAAACAACAACAAAGGTGCATCAGCCTATGTCAATGACATTTTTAAATATGGGCCCCGCAACACTTTGAGTCTGTTTTGCATGCATCCAGACCTGCCAACCTTGTCAAAATATTTTGAGTACCACTTGTGTTGTGCTGCAGACTTCTGCAATTCCATTGCTTTACATGCATTTACCCCATTCACTGGTTGATAATTGGTTACCAAAAACAATACTTTTAATAAGAGAAAATATAGACTTTTTGCACTCAACAGAAAATCAAAAAATGCTATGTCCTTATAATGACAGCCTTTCAGTAGAACACAGAAACACTTTCAAAACACGAAAATGCTGTTAACAAACCAAGGTAACTACTATATTATTTACATTTTTTTATTTTGTTAACCTTGACCCTGATGCCCTTTTAAATACAGTTTTTGCATAAGTTGTGATGACTTAGCTTGGCTACTGTTCCTGATATTTATTCTAAAACTTCTGAGGGACACTTTATTGGCAGGTCTGCTGCCCCGTCCCTCCCTGTCTTCATCTCCCTCCTTTGCCATAGAAGTGGTTAAAGAGGCCATTTCATACAAATTTCAGGACTTTATGGTTATTTCTTAAGTATTAACCAGTAATATGAAAAATTTTATATCTAAAAAAATATCAGGAAACACTGATTAACAGACCTTTCAATCTGTCTGCATTAAAATTCGGGTGGTTCCGGCTCCTTCCGTCAAGCTTCGGCAGCAGCTCGTTCATATTTATTATTCGAATTTGCTGGACTCAGATTGGCTAACAAACTAGACTATGAGAGCAAAGTATACTGTTTCCTGCCCCGATGCGCATGGCAACAGTAGACGACGTGTCTTACTGTTTGCTACGTCTTACCCCTCCTTTCCACCGGATGCGTCAGCAGCACGTTACTGCAGCAGCAAGTCTTGCTCGCGTATTCTGCTGCTCGGTCCTTTCCACCGGGTGCTTATCAGATGCGTAGCAGCAGGGATGCAACCGTTATTGAAAGAGCACGAAGTCATGCGAAATTAGCAAAACCACGCATGACTTCGTCAGTATACACAAAAACAATCAGAAAAAAACTACATGACTCCAAAAGGTTTGTGTTTTATGTTCTGTCCGTTTTATGGTAAATGTCCTGTATTTGTATAGCGCTTTTCTAGTCACTCAGACCACTCAAAGCGCTTTCACACTACAAGGTTTTACATTCATATGTAAATATGAAGGACATTTAAAGATCCAGAGGGCTGCTCCCTCGGAGCGTATTTCGGTTTTGAAAAAGTTTACAGCGGGGGTCTACAAAACCCAGTAGTGGAGTGCCATTGTTCAGCAGTTGTCTCTGCTTCACCACATCTCAATCAAACAAGGTTGTTAGAAACTGTTTTCCAACCTCGTTCTTCAAGCCACACGTCTTCCCCTTTCCAAAATGTTGAACTTGTGGTGCGTTTCAGATGCGTAGTGCATAAAAAATATAACCCGCGCGCATGTGCCACGAGATGTCGCTCCTGAGACGCGTTTGACTCGTGCTGCTGACGGATGCGATGGAAAGGGTTCTATTGACTACAGCGGTATCTATCAGCTGCATATGATGTGCTGCTGCAGTAACGTGCTGCTGACGCATCCGGTGGAAAGGAGGGGTTATGCTACAGCTTTTTAGTGAGCAGCATGCTAGGTGGGGTTTCAACTGCGGGAGCTGCTGAATACTAACGAACAAAGGAGTTGTGACGAAACAGATACAGGCCGTTCAGACTCAGGAAAACTTGGGTGTTATCACCACCTGCGTAGTTTGAGAGATTAAAACTGAAAGAGAGGTTGTTGACCTGTTTTCACACCCACTATGAAGGTAAGAACACCTGTGGAGCTAAAATATTCAACAGAAACCTCAGAAAACCCGTTTTAAATGGAAGGGCCTCTTTAAAACACATGCTTCAAAAGATTTGTTGGCTACATGTTTAAACTGTATAAATAATCACATTCCTCCTTATATACAGACCTATTCTATCTGCAGTGGCTATATATAGGCTAAAATACATACACACAAGCAGATGTACTGCTGTCTCTTATTTCAAAATTTTCATTGACAACAGATTATTAGGGGAACGTGATCAATAGATTTGCTAAGAAAAACGCCTCATAAATCTTTTATTAATTAATTAGATGTCAAACTGTTTGCCAAGCAAAATGTGTACAGGTTGGCATGCATCTATAGTGTGTGTGGGCCTGGATACATCTTGTATAGACACAAACAGAAGAAGGCTGAAGTTGCTCCTTCTGCATTGTGGCTACATTTGCTGGAGCATACCTACTACCCCTACAGTGATGGCAGTCTTTATGTCCATGTTGCGACAATAGTTGCCAAGTAACTTCATCAAGCAGTCTGCTCCAATGCACGCACTGCTGCTAAGAAGCTCTGTAGTGGCTTTTGTCACTGACACATTACTGCGTTTCTGCTCAACACAAAAAAAAACCCAATATGTTATGATGTCAAATCACTTTCATAAACTTTTACAATGTGATTAGAATTTTCATTAAACTTAAATATGAATGTTTCAATTCTCACCAAATTTTTACTCTGTTGTTGAGTAGATGCTTTGAAAGCCACTGTGGGAAATTCATTCCGAAGGTATTTTATCCATTTTTCCACGATTGTTTTTGATACTAAATCTAAAATAAAGTAAACTGTTAACAAAAATAAGCAGCACCTGCATGTGTCTGCTCTGGTTGTTGACTCTATTGTGATTGTTCTCACCAATCTTATTAAGAACTAAAACAATTTTCTTGTTGGTTCCACTCTGAATGACTGCCTGCTCCACTTGAGGACATCGGCAGCCCATAGGGTCCCGAGCATCCAAAACCTCCAAAATCACATCAGAGGCCTCAACTACCTTTAAAAAGAAAAAACAAAAAGGTAATACATTCTGTTTAACTTTTAAATATCTGAGAGAATAAACAACATTGATAAAAAATATACAACAGCTACCTACTTTTTTAAATTCTCTGCAATATGCCTTTCTTGAATTTTCTGTTTCAAAGTTGATATGTTTCTCTAAACTCTGCATCTCAATTTCCTGCAAGTACAATTAAAGAACACAGAAATCAGTAAAACAACAACCCGAGCAATATGCAATGTGTCTAACCAGCTCATATTTACCCTCTGCTCAAACGTTCTTTGGCGCTGAAGGATGTCATTCTGAAAGCTTTCTAAATTTCTTCTCTTCATCATCTCACGCTCCCTGGACATTTTCTGCCTTTCCTGGAGATCTTGAAGCTGAAGAGAAACACGGTTAACTTAAAAACTGGTTCATTCCAACTTAATTCTATTGACACAGCCTTGAATTTAGTAACTGACTGACTGAAGCAGATTTACCCTTTGTTTCCTGATGTCCTCTGGCTTTCTGGATTCTTTAACAAGCTGAACAGCTGACTGATGTGTTTTATTTGTCTTACCAGAGGAATCAGTCTTCTGCCCATCTTTAGTCTACAGACAGCAAATTAGGATTTAAGAGCAATTAAAGGAACCAGAACACAGCCTGACAGACAACACATTCACTGCATTGAGAAAGCATCTCATGCTTTTTAAGATTAACAAGCTTCCATCATTCACTATAAAAACAACATCAACGATAAAGAAATCTATAACAATAAATGAATATGAAGGAAGACACAGTGAAATCTAAAGCACTAGACACTAGGGCCAAAATGATTCAAGTAAAAATAACATGAAAAGCAGTTTAGTAGACCCATTGAAGATTTTTTTTGAGCAATCAAACCAATGTGTAATGGTGTAAAAAAATATAGTAAGCGATTACACTAAAGACTTCAAAATAAGTCACAGCATCAGACAAAAACCACACACACGTTTAAAGGTTTAGGTTTAAAAAAAGTCTGTCTTTGTTTCAGAAAATATGTAAAGAGACGCCTGACAAACTGACCTCGTTTTCAAATTCACACATTTGACAGTGTTTTCATTACCTTTTCGGGAATTTGGCCCATTTTTGGTAAAAAATTAAAAAAAAAGTTTAAAACTTAAGTCAGATTCAAATAAAAAATGTTTAGCTCAATTTAGTTGGTAAAAGAGGAGTCACAGTCCCTTTGACTATGTAGGATTTCCAGACATGTAGCGGATAGAACTTTATCTAACACAATTATTGTCACCAAATTTTAGAAACTTGATAACAAGACACTTTCTGTGAAATACAAAAAGTAGAGCTAGCAAAACAGCCAGCATTGATCAAAACATTAGCCGACTATCATTTACCTTAAATTTTCCAAGAAAACCGAGACGTTTGGCTCGTTTCTGTTCTGTAAAAAACAACAAGCAGGAAGAGAAATTCCTCAGAAACATTCATGGAAACATTAACACGTTTTAAAAAGACATTCACCACGTACTAGCTTTGGACATGTCCTCAGCCTCGTCCTCTAGAGCTCACGTGGTTGGCAGGACGGCCGTCATGCGCATGGGGCGCCGTAGTCACGCCCTTCTATTTCCGGTCTTGACAAGCATAGATATCAGCATTGTCTGACGCGGGACTCAGAGGCGTAGCGAAACCGCAGCCATCTTACTCCGGGGTGCTGACTGTCAGCCCGGTTGAACGTTGTGTGATCAGTTTTCAGAAAAATACTCATAACTCGATGAAATATTCACGGATTTACAAACGGTTTGCTTTATTACAAACCCTATTATTCACAGGCCTAAGATGAAATACTTACACATGTTGAAATTACCGGGTTTGCTTTCAAAACACGACCTAAGTGTGAATATGTCCCGTTTAGACTATTTCTGAGTTATCAGGGTTGAGATAACAATCTATATTTCTAACAGAGTTCTACAAAACCAACAACGATTTTACAACAACCTAATTTTTATCTAAACGGCTGTCTTTATGGATGTTTTTTTGTTGTTGTTATCAGTAGCTTTTTTTACCCTTTAGATTAGCACACGCTCTGGCTATTTGTTCAAAGTTGCAGCTTCGTTTTAGCAAGATAATGACAGTGTGAGGGAAACCAAATAAAAATAAATAAGTTAATTGCCTTTATATTAAAAATTTTTGTACATAGGAAAATCACAGCAGTGTAACTGGTGTGTGTGTGTCTATTATGTGCCAAGTGAAGTATGTGTGTGACCTATAATAATAAATTGTTGGATCATTTTTTTTCTCTTTTTGTCTGCTACTACTCAGCAAATATATTATCTTATGAATGTGTACTGGAAACCAGAATATCTCCTTTCACAAGATCAATGAAGTATCTATCTTTTTCTAGTTTTCATTATTTCTGAAGTTTTTCGTAAAACAATGACAAAGAGTTTATCAGTAATTTTTATGACAGAATCAAAAGAAAGTTCATAAATAAAGAAAAAAACATTTTAGATATCTAGTCTCCAGTTTTGACCTGGAAGTAATTGTGTTTAAATGTAGAAAAAATTTAAAATACTATCTTGTTAACAATTTTACAGACTATAATTGGTTGATAAGCATATCTTTGTTGACATTAAAACAATTAAATGTAATTAGGTCTATGGGAAATTGACAGCATAAGGAAATGCTGCAATAAAGTGAAGTGAAATAACAGTCAAAACCTATATATTTCACAGCTACGTCTCTGAGGTTTATAAATCGGTTTGAAAATCGGTTAAAACTTTAGCAACTTAGAGGCATTTAAATAGTGCAGGCTCAGTGTTACGAGAGGGGGCAGGACCCCGGAGTAAGATGGCCGCCGTTCAGCTAAGTTGCAGTCCGTAGCGCGAGTGATCCATCTAGTGTTGATATCTATGTCGACAAGCACAGAGCTGTATAGGGTCATTGGACAAGCATAGGGGAGCCACAGTCTCTTCCCCTTCCGGTCGGCCCATGGGTCCCCTGAACGAAAAAATAATGAATGCAAGTCAATGAAGCGATAAAAGTTATTTTCTGGTTCACTTTATCTTACGCCCTGAATCACAAATATACTGAACCGCAATTTAAATGATAAAAAATAATGTACGTTTGACCAGGTCTGTCAAGTGGATTTGGATTTATTTATTTTTAAAAATTCGTAATTAAAATGACTACAACTGGAAAGTCGCATATTGTCACGGCAGAATCTCCCGAGCATATGCTCCCGAGTCTCACTGCTGCCTTTCCCCTCATTTTTACGCGACAATGCCAGTGTGTTTTTGTCATAGACATCAATAGACCCCGCATCCGCGGCTGAGAGGCGTGCCGATAGGGCGGCCATCTTGGGGCAGACCAGGCTGCCGTCAGAGACAGTACACGGATGGAGTGTAAATAGAGTCAGAGCAAAGAAACTAACAGTTCTCACCATGGATGATACATCCATTGTTTTCACTCATTACAAGTGGCTGGCCAGATTTCTAAACCTGCTTTAACCCGGCACCTGCACCTCGCTTTTTGTTATTTATTAAAGTTAATGAAGTGTCAATGAAGCATCATTGTGGATTACAGTAAATAACAGCCACTAAATCACACAGGTGAGGTTTAATATGGTACTTACTATACTGCTTGTTCACAATTCTATAATATTAATTATTTATTTTAAATGAAAATGATTAAAAACACATATAGTTTACTTGCATTATCTAGTGCTGAGGATAAGCTGCACTTGTTAAAATTAATCAAATGCCAAGTTTAAAATAATTCATGTGTCAGAACAAAGTAACTTTTTCACCTGCATAAATACTTTCCCACCTGACCTGTCGGTCTAAATTATGTGTTTATGTAGTGATTTGAAGTTCTATTGATATCAGTTTCTTGATTAAATGCCTGTCAAGAAGCCCCAAAGATATTTAAGCAAGTACTATGGAGATGGGGTGTTATCATATGTGGCAACTATTTGAAATGAATCTATTTGGACTTTTTTCACTGTAGGTTTCCCAAAGATATTGTTCTAAGAAAACAATGTGAGCTGGCTGTGCGACGAGAAGGTTTTGTTGCAACTGACAGATCTATGCTGTGCAGTGAGCACTTCAAAACAGAGGACTTGCAGTTCAAACCGAGCATCAGTATGGGGAAGAAAGGTGATTTGAGTGACTTTGAACGTGGCATGGTTGTTGGTGCCAGAATGGCTGGTCTGAGTATTTCAGAAACTGCTGATCTACTGGGATTTTCACGCACAACCATCTCTAGGGTTTACAGAGAATGGTCCGAAAAAGAAAAAATATCCAGTGAGCGGCAGTTCTGTGGGCGGAAATGCCTTGTTGATGCCAGAGGTCAGAGGAGAATGGCCAGACTGGTTCCAGCTGATAGAAAGGCAACAGTGACTCAAATAACCACTCGTTACAACCAAGGTAGGCAGAAGAGCATCTCTGAACGCACAGTACGTCGAACTTTGAGGCAGATGGGCTACAGCAGCAGAAGACCACGCCGGGTGCCACTCCTTTCAGCTAAGAACAGGAAACTGAGGCTACAATTTGCACAAGCTCATCGAAATTGGACAATAGAAGATTGGAAAAACGTTGCCTGGTCTGATGAGTCTCGATTTCTGCTGCGACATTCGGATGGTAGGGTCAGAATTTGGCGTCAACAACATGAAAGCATGGATCCATCCTGCCTTGTATCAACGGTTCAGGCTGGTGGTGGTGGTGTAATGGTGTGGGGAATATTTTCTTGGCACTCTTTGGGCCCCTTGATACCAATTGAGCATCGTTACAATGCCACAGCCTACCTGAGTATTGTTGCTGACCATGTCCATCCCTTTATGACCACAATGTACCCAACTTCTGATGGCTACTTTCAGCAGGATAATGCACCATGTCATAAAGCTGGAATCATCTCGGACTGCTTTCTTGAACATGACAATGAGTTCACTGTACTCAAATGGCCTCCACAGTCACCAGATCTCAATCCAATAGAGCATCTTTGGGATGTGGTGGAACGGGAGATTCGCATCATGGATGTGCAGCCGACAAATCTGCGCCAACTGTGTGATGCCATCATGTCAATATGGACCAAACTCTCTGAGGAATGCTTCCAGCACCTTGTTGAATCTATGCCACAAAGAATTGAGGCAGTTCTGAAGGCAAAAGGGGGTCCAACCCGTTACTAGCATGGTGTACCTAATAAAGTGACCGGTGAGTGTATATATATAATGTAATGTATGTGTGGGTGTTTGATAAGGATGAGTTTTATGCATGTGTACATGACGTTTGACACCGTTTAAATTGTTAAAATTGTTAAATTAAATTGTTTGGTCTCAAATATTTGGAATCAAAATAAAGAGGTCATCGCACTTTTTCCCCAGTTAAATAGTTGAGGCATGTAAGTGCTTATTGTGAAATTTTATTATGATCAGACCTGTTTTACGTATTTTAAGAATAAGGTCTCAAGTGCCTCCGACTCACTTTAACAGCGACTGTCTGAGCTGCTGGTCTGCCCCAAGATGGCCGCCGTATCGGCACATCAGCCAAGCGGCCGGCAACGTTGAATGCGGGGTCTATTGATGTCTATGGTTTTTGTACCTGGATGTCACCCCAAAACTAGTGGGCTTAATGCTACTTCCTTCATCCTTACAAGTGTATCTGTCTGCAGCCTGCAAGACAGTGGGCGTGTCGTGTAGTGGGCTTGTCGGGTAGTGACGTCACTACACGACACGCCCACTACACAACACGCCGTGGTTTCTTAAAGGTATATGAGCCCAAGTAGCTAGTAATGCAGTTTGCGCTTTCTTTACCTACAATGAATATATTCAAAAGCGTACAAACGTTGATATTCTTTGATGCTGCTACGAGAAAATATCTACAATGAATATATTCAAAAGCGTACAAACGTTGATATTCTTTGATGCTGCCACGAGAAAATACATGAGAATTAATGAGCAAAATAATAATGAATCATGTCGGCCGTTGTGTATAAAATCTTAATGCCCATTTATTTGACGGGCGGGGGAGGAGGGGGGCGGCAGTTATGTGTGATGGCAGTAATTTTATTCAGCCTTAATATAATGGGGAATTCATTTGTGAAATCATTCTGTAGGCTAGAGCAGTGTGATGAGCCTCCGTACTTTCTCTCTGATCACCAGCAGGGTCATCCGCAGCAACCTGAGCTTAGAATGGAAAGTACTTAGATGTGGTGTGCCTCTCCTCAAGCACAGTAGCTGTCCCTCTTACCTGTAACACCTCCTGGCATTTGTTTGGAAGTCTGATTTCTTTATTCCACACACCACCACACATGCACTCACATCACTGATCACACACAACATAACTTTGTGTGCATCTCCCTCCTTTTGTGACAAACAACCATTAAATACTTTCCTTTTTGGTCTGTCAAATGTGTTCATAGTGAAGCGGAAGATCTTAAACCATTAATTTTTAATCTGGTACTTGATGTACATGTTTTTTTTATGAATTTATGTCATGTGAATGACTTTGTGAAATGTAGAAACTGAATATGTTAACTTCCTGTTTTATTTCGGCAGTCTCGCGTGGTTTACCATGATTTCCGCTTCTGTAGCGGGCGTGTCGTGTAGTGGCGTCACTACACGACACGCCCACTACAAGACACGCCTCCGTCTTGCAGGGAGCAGGCAGACCCTCCTCCATCCTTATAGAAGGAGGTGAAGCTCGCTAAACTCACTGCCTTGGTTCTTATTCTGATTTTTTTTTTATTTAATTTAATTTTTTTTAAACTTTATTAAAGTTCAGTACTTTACAACAGAAGATTGGTGAAATGAACAACAGCAAAGAAGAAAAAAAAGACCAGGGGTTTGTTAGAAGGCAGAGAAAAAAAGATTACAATTATTACAATAAAATTGTGTTTTATATAAAATTATTTCAGATCATATCAGAGCTCACAAAATATCAAAGTCTAAAAACACTTCCAAAGTTTTACCAGCTTTAAGGTTTTGTGAAGTAGATAACATATTCAAGTAGAGCTTCATTTCCTTTTTAAGAACAGAAAACAAGGGTTGACTTTTCAAAACTTTGCATTTGTGAATATAGAACTTGGCTAGAAACAAGAGCAGATTAATTACAAAACTAGAAAAGTTCCTGAAGAAACTTTGAGAGGGATTGCCACTCTGTGCGAGACTCTCAAACCCTCAGCCAATCAGAAAGCTGCAATTTCTGACCCTGAGCATATGTGACAGCTGACAGATGCTGCAAACATGATGACAAGGCTGAAAGAGTACACTTAATATGGTAGCGTACTAGGGAAGTGTGATTAACTGACAAATTTTCCCATTGAGTTACAAAGGGGGCGTGGTTTATGGTGGATTCTGTTGCTATGGTAACCTAAAAATCAACACACGCATGATGATTCAGTTCTCCTGGTAGACCCGATCACTTTGATGCATGACATGTGAATCCACATCCCATAGTGTGTGCTGTGAGCTGACCGGGTGCGTTGATGGCGAATGGCGTTGCTATGGCAATACAGTAAGAGATATGTAAAAGTTGCTTCAATATGTTATAGACCAATGTCTACAGAGCACATAAAAGTTGGAATGGCATTTTTAGGTCAAACCATGTCCGCACAGTAAGCGATCAAAAAATGTAAATTTGAGTTAATGCTGTTGCCATGGTAACCCAAAAATTAATGATCACATGATAGGTCACTTCTAATGAACATGCCAATTGCTTTGATATATGACATGAGGTTACAAATCCTATTGTGGGTCCCATAGGCTCACGGGTGTGTTTGATGGCGAATGGCGTTGCCATGGTAACAGATATGTAAAAAAGTTCTCATCTATGTCATAGACATATGTCTACTGATCAGCAATAAGGTGGAACGATGTCTGTAGGTCAAAGTGTATTTGCCCAATAATCTCTCAAAAAGCGTCCATTTAAGTATAATACGGGCCATTTTAACATAGGATTTAAATGGGGGCGTGGTTTTTGGTGGATCCTGTTGCCATGGTAACCCACAATGCTTCAGAACCATGATAGAGCACCTCTGGTCATCAACCTGGTCAGTTTGATGTGTCACACATAGGATTATGTCTGACAGATGGGGCTGTAGGGCATTTCGGGGGGTGTTTTTGGCAAGCTGCGTTGCCATGGTAACCCCAATTTTCACCAAAACCCCATAGTTCACTTCTCCTTTCCAAACCGATCGATTTGATGTATCAGACGTCATCACAGGTGGTTCTGTCTGCCCTGTGTGTAAAACAGGTGCTCCTCATGGCGTTTGGCGTCACCACGGCCACGCGGTCTGAGTTTTGTACGAGATCTTTAAATCCAAGGTAGACCTATCCCTTGTGACCAGATATGAGGTGGAACGGTGTTGGTAGGTGAAAGTATGTGTTCGGAGTAAGCTCTCGAAAAAGGTCACGTTTTTGACATTTTTCGGAGCATTTTCTATTCATTTTCAATGGGAGGCGGGGTTTTTTGTGAATACCGTTGCCATGGCAACCCGAAACGCCACGAAACTTGGATCAGTCAAATCGGGTTTCCAATCCAGTTCGTGTGATATATGATACGCGTCATAAAGTTTTACGGTTTGGGCTGGGGGGCATTTTGGGTGCACGTTTTGGCGTGCTGCGTCACCATGGTAACTCGGATCTGAAATAAAAGTAATTCCACACTTCCCGTTAACGAGCCGGTCGATTTGATGTATGAACCGCCTGGATCCATCGCTCCGTTCGGGCCGCATTAATGTCTACGGAAGAATAATAAATCTATAAATCTAGTCAGAGACTCGTTTAGAGGTGTAGAATAATAGGTTTGCCATTTGAATGGAGTCCTATGCAAATGCATTGCGAAGCATTGCATTGGGACTCCATTCATTATGGCAATCCCTAATTAAGACGGTTGGGGATAGAAGAAAAAATGTATGAATGGATAAAAGATTTTTTGGATAATAGAAATATTCAAGTTAAAATAGGGGATAAATCAAATCAAACTTTATTTGTATAGCACCTTTGCTGCTATTAGCAACACAAAGTGCTTCACATTATAAAAACAATTAAACACAGTCAGACACAAAAACAACAATTCAGACCCCAACTCCCTGCTACCCCCCACCCCATCCCCCACCACCATAAATGTTATCTAGATCTCTAAATTAAAATCTTAATAAATAAACAACTGAATTAAGAATTAACTGAGCAACTGGCTTGACAACACTGTGAGGAAACCATGTATGTATGGGGTTCGTCCACAACTACGAGCACGTCTACCCAGCCCCTGGTTGAAACCACAGAAACTGGATAAAATCATTTAGGACAACACCTACAGTTTCAGTGCAAGTAGAAATGGGAGAGATGCCTTTGAAGCTGAGGTTTAAGTTATTAAAATTGAATTACTGGGTTAATGTACAAGGATGTGAAGAGGATGAACATTTGGTAAAGGGAGAGATGAGAGTAAAAGGAGGACAGGAATATATAAAAAATGAGAGTATGATTCAGGAAGCTAGTACATTGGCAGAGGAATTTAATTTAAATGAGAGGAAAGTAGTTAAAAAGTACTTATAGTCAGTAACACCTCATTGGTTTTTTCCAGCAGTTCTAATAGATTTAAGTATTCAGAATGAAATGGGTAGGAGGGGTAATTGGGATAACATTGTAGGAAATAGGGGAGCATAAGTCATTTGTACCAATATTCACAGATGAGTCAAAAAGTTTAAGGACAGGAAGGACTGGATTTTCCTTATGGATACCATAAATAAATATATTAATCAGAGAACATCTAATGATTTGTCAGTATTCACAGTAGAATTGTTAGCTATAGCTTTTAGTTTACAGTGGTTGGAACAAAATGGAATTAAAAAAGGTTGTCATGTTTTAACGGTTTGTTTGAACTCCAAGAGTGACCCAAACATCAAAACACACACAGAACCAGGGAATCAGTTGAAGTGATTTTAATATGTACAGTGCTAAAGGTTATGTACAACAACAAGAAATGCGCAAAGCTGCTGGAGGGAGGACTGGAACGGATGCTGGGCACAGGCGGAGTCCTGGCAGTGGAGGAGAGACAGGTTAGTGACTGATCCTTCCAGTGTAGATATGACAAGCTGCGGTGTGCTGGGAATGTGCTCAGTGAACTCACGGAGTAAGCGGTGCTGGTGATGTTTGAGGAGGGGTCCAGGGAACCAGCAGTGGTGGTGGTGGTGATCCGGAGGCAGAGGGTGTGAGGCGAGATCCAGTGTGCATTGATGAATCCACAGGAGATGTTGAGGCAGGGGTGACAGCAGACGGCTGTTCCGGGGCAGGTGTGGATTCCAGAGGGGACCAGAGACAGACAGGGAAGCCAGGCAGGGGGATGGTCGTGGGACACACGACTTCAGGAACCCGTGGCAAGAGAGTCCTCCTGACGGCGTGGCAGATGGCCAGCGCAGAGGCACTCAATCCTGGAGGAGCGCTCCAGGTAACGAGACTGAGAGAGGGGAAGGCAGGTTAAACACGAGTATAGATTATCACTTTCAGAACACTAGTTCAGGCCACACGTTACCACGTGAAGTAGTGGAACAAACTGGCGTCTGTCGCTTCTTCTTCTTCTTTTGGAGTGTAATGGCAGCTGGCTCCTAAAACTAGTGCATATGCCGCCACCTACCGGGCTAGTGAGTGATCTTTATGAGATCAGATGGACTATATACGGGGAAGTAAACCAGTTTCTTTTAGATAATGAAACAGTTCCGTTTTAATGCGCTGAGATGGATTCTGTAGCAGATTTACCAATGTAAGGCTCTTCTTCTCTTGATTGAGGGCAGATGAAAGTCTTTTACGCTGTTCACTATAAAAATGGCAATTAATAAGGACATGCTGTACAGTCTCTATATGGTCACAATGAGGGCATGCACCTGTTGGGTGTTTGCGCACCCGTTGGAGGGTGCTGTTCAGGCCTGTGTGCCCAATTCTGAGACTGGACATGATAATTTCCTCCCTCCTCCATCCAGCCACTCTACTTGGAGGATCCACATTCTTTTTGAGATTGTACAAACACCTTCCAGTCTCATTTGAGTCCCAGTATTCTTGCCATATGTTTATAACTTTCTTATTAGTGACATCTTTTGCTTCTATCTTGCACAAGGGAATATCCAGATTGATTTTGTCCAGCTTTAGCGCCTGTTTGGTGAGAATGTCCGCATCTTTGTTCCCCTCAACACCGACATGAGCCGGGACCCAGAGAAAGCAAACGGTCACTTCCTTATTATGCAGCCTCCACAACAGTAAGTATATTTTCTACAACAGCTCTGTCCTGCAGGATTTCCCAGTTTTAATACTAAAGACTGCTGCTTGGCTGTCAGATGCAATAACAACTTTCTGTGGAGCATTTTCTTCTACCCAATTAAGGGCCATTAAAATTGCACAGAGCTCTGTAGTATAGACAGAAACAAAATCAGATGTTCTTTTCTTGATGTTCAATTTAAGTGTGGGAATGAAAAAAGGAGCACCAGTGCGGCCACTCACAGGGTCCTTCGAGCCATCAGTAAATACGAAAAGATAATCCTTATAGTGCTCAAAATGTTTCTGCACATCAAGCCACTCAGCGTTATTTATTTGTCTTCTCTTGCACCCCTGGTGCAAGTCCAGGTCAACCAATGGCAAACAGAACAGCCATGGAGGGACAGAGAGAGAGAGCGGTACAGTAGGGCCAAGCCAAAGATCTGTCAGTCCCATATTCTCAGCTTTAACATTGCCTATCCAGCCAAAACTCCAAAAGTCTTTTTCTTGATGCTCCCAGCAGTCTTGTAGCACAGTTTTAGCAGGGTGCCCTTGTGAATGCCCTTGAAGGTTAACCCAGTAGTTCATCATCAGTTTCAGTCTTCTCAACCTTAGGGGTCTCTCCCATCTCGACTTGAAGCGCTGCCACGGGACTAGTTTTAAAAGCTCCACTGCATGTTCTCAATCCTTGAGCTTGTTCTCTGTCTAATTTAATAAGATGGGACTCTGCAGCTGACATAAACGCCACCGACCCATAATCTAGCATGCTTCTCATGAGGGACTGGTATATATGCAGCAGCGACGTCCTGTCCGCTCCCCAGTCCTGCCCCGACAAACACCGAAGGAGGTGTAGTGGCTAGAGCTTTTAACCACTCAGCTGGGTGAGGGGAAAGATTCCGTTTCTAACGCGCTTCAAAAAAGTCCAAAGAGTCGCTGTCCATGTTGGGTGATGTTCCCATTTATTTTCCATGCTGCTGATAACAATAAGTTGACCGATTGCATTCTTACCAAAATCAAAACGGTGCAAATAACAAAAAAGGGTGAGAGCGGTAAAAACTGTGTCATCCTCCCGCACCCAAGCTAATTAAATGCCCAACATCACCTGCGGCTGCCATTTAATAAACCTGGTGCGCCTCTTTACTGCCACCCACTGTGATAATACAAAACAAAAACACAAATAAAGAAGTAAACGACAAATGGCTCCAACACTCCGTCCCCTAATTGTGAAGACAGGAACAATTACAATCAAAGCACAGGAGCCATAAAGTCCTTTCTTTAACTCGTGATTTTCTTTCCAGCAGAAGTTAGTCCAATGTTAAATCATAACCTCATAAAGCTTCTTGCAGAAGAAAGAGCTTGGATATAGGTCGTTCCATGTGTCCAGTTTTTGTCTTCAGTTGTACTGAACGTACAAATCCAGCTTTGTCTGGGTAAGTCTTGGTAATTCTCCCCATGTTCCATGATCCACGAGGAGCAGTGTGATTCCATGACCATCACAACATCTCCGACACCAAAACTTCTCCGAGGCTTGGTCCACTTTTGCCGTTCTTGTAGCATTGGCTGTCATGATTTCACCACGGAGAACAGGACTCTAAATCAAGCGACAGACTCCAGACCAGGAAACAGGTGGTGAGGGTTCAAAAAGGGAGGATTTATTAAATCAACAGGGGAAAATAACCAGTAGTAGATGTACAACTAAAAATGCCTCCGCGGGTGCAGCAGGAGTCTACGGGGAGCAAGCAGGTGCCAGTCTGCTGAGACAAGGGTGTGAGTGCTGAAAAAAGGGTGGACAGACTCACACTGGAAGCGTTGAGGCGCAGCGCGCCTGGAGTGCGGCCTGGGAGCCGCGAGGCGAAGAGGCGCAGCGTGCCTTGAGTGCGGCCTGGGAGCCGTGGAGCGAAGAGACGCAGCGCGCCTGAAGAGCGGCCTGGGAGCCGCGGAGCAGAGAGAGGCGCCTGGCGTCTGGAGTGCGGCCGCTACTGCTGGCGGAGAGACGGCCGCTGGTGCCGGATGGAGGTCTAGGAGATCTAGGAGGTCTGGGAGGTCTGGAAGGTCTAGGAGGTCTGGGAGGTCTGGGAGGTCTAGGCGGTCCTGGAGTTCTTGAAGGTCTGGGCGGTCTAGGAGGTCTGGCACTGGAGACTGGGGCCAGGTCCCCTGGATGGCTGGAGGCTGATGTGATATGAACTGGAACCGGTACTGATGAGACTGGACCAGGAGCTGATGCTACTGGAGGGCCGTCGCGGACGGCGACGTCCCCGGACCCTGGCGTTGGAGGAGCGTCGCGGACGGCGACGTCCTCGGACCCTGGTGGGGGCGTTGGACGTCCCCAGACCCTGGCGTGTGAGGCGCGTCGCGGACAGCGACGCCCTCGGACCCAGGCGTTGGAGGACCGTCGCAGACGGCGACGTCCCCGGACCCTGGCGTTGGAGGCACGTTGCGGACGGCGACGCCCTCGAAGCCAGGCGCTGGAGGACCTTCGCGGACGGCGACATCCTCGGACCCTGGCGTTGGAGGCGCGTCGCGGACGGCGACGTCCTCGAACCCAGGAGGAAGCGCTGGAGGACCGTCGCGGACGGCGACGTCCTCGGACCCTGGCGTTGGAGGACCATAGCGGACGGCGACGTCCCCGAACCCAGGAGGAGGCGCTGGAGGACCGTCGCGGACTGCGACGTCCTCGGACCCTGGCGTTGGAGGACCGTCGCGGACGACGACGTCCCCGAACCCAGGAGGAGGCGCTTGAGGACCGTCGCGGACGGTGACGTCCTCGGACCCTGGCGTTGGAGGCGCGCCACGGACGGCGACGTCCCCGAACCAAGGAGGAGGTGCTGGAGGACCGTCGCGGACGGCGACGTCCTTGGAACCTGGCGTTGGAGGCACGTCGCGGACGGCGACATCCTCGAACCCAGGAGGAGGTGCTGGAGGCCCGTCGCGGATGGCGACGTCCTCGGACCCTGGCGTTGGAGGCACGTCGCGGACGGCGACGTCCTCGAACCCAGGAGGAGGCGCTGGAGGACCCCCTGGAGGACAGCAGTCGGCGGGATAAGGTAGGATATATTAATGGAAATATCTGAATGTTTATTTAGATTAAGTATGATAAATAGAGAAATTAAATTTATGTGGGTGCCAGCTCATAGGGGGGTTGAAGGTAATGAAATGGCTGATTATTTGTCAGGTTCTTTAAAGGTTTGTATGTGGACTCACGTGTAGTGAGGAGGACAACAAAACTGAAGTATAATCAAGAGTTTAATGAAAACCAAAAATGCTGACGGTGCAGCAAAACAAACTTACATGGGGAATGAGGAGTCCAAAGATGAAAAAACACAAGAGTAATCCATGGGGGGAAAACGTAATCCAGACACAGAGACGAGGGGAGACGGTCGTGTGGAGACACGACAAGGGAACCCGTGAACAAAAGTCCTCAGACTGCGCGGTGGACAGCCAGCGCAGAGGCACCTCGGAACCTGGAGGAACGCTCCAGGAGACGGGACAAGACAGACCCTGTACTGGGAATGAGGCTGGCACAGAGTCGGGATTCATCATGATCGTGGTTTGGCTCAAGGTGCCAGTTCTGTCTGGTGTTACTTCAGTGCTGTTGATGCGGATCAGATGTCCATTCCAGGAGGAACATGATGGGGCTGTTGTGGTGCTGTTTAGCACCCATTTCTTATTCAATCCTTTCCCAGCTTCCTGGATTGGATGCGCTAGGCCCAGAAGGATGCAGAATGTGTCTTCAGCGGCGACTGGTTCTGGTTCAACCAGGGCAGATTGTTGTTGTGATTTCTCCACCTTTCCAGGAGTCCACTTGGTTACCTTTCCATGTGATGACATTGACACGAGGTTTCACTGTTGTCAGGCAGATCTTGAGGGGACAGTGGGGTTGGTC
>SSNP01000057.1:620435-646850 GCA_006937955.1 Pachypanchax playfairii | reverse complement strand
CTTTTGCCGTTCTTGTAGCATTGGCTGTCATGATTTCACCACGGAGAACAGGACTCTAAATCAAGCGACAGACTCCAGACCAGGAAACAGGTGGTGAGGGTTCAAAAAGGGAGGATTTATTAAATCAACAGGGGAAAATAACCAGTAGTAGATGTACAACTAAAAATGCCTCCGCGGGTGCAGCAGGAGTCTACGGGGAGCAAGCAGGTGCCAGTCTGCTGAGACAAGAGTGTGAGTGCTGAAAAAAGGGTGGACAGACTCACACTGGAAGCGTTGAGGCGCAGCGCGCCTGGAGTGCGGCCTGGGAGCCGCGAGGCGAAGAGGCGCAGCGTGCCTTGAGTGCGGCCTGGGAGCCGCGGAGCAGAGAGAGGCGCCTGGCGTCTGGAGTGCGGCCGCTACTGCTGGCGGAGAGACGGCCGCTGGTGCCGGATGGAGGTCTAGGAGATCTAGGAGGTCTGGGAGGTCTGGAAGGTCTAGGAGGTCTGGGAGGTCTGGGAGGTCTAGGCGGTCCTGGAGTTCTTGAAGGTCTGGGCGGTCTAGGAGGTCTGGCACTGGAGACTGGGGCCAGGTCCCCTGGATGGCTGGAGGCTGATGTGATATGAACTGGAACCGGTACTGATGAGACTGGACCAGGAGCTGATGCTACTGGAGGGCCGTCGCGGACGGCGACGTCCCCGGACCCTGGCGCTGGAGGACCGTCGCGGACGGCGACGTCCTCGGACCCTGGCGTTGGAGGACCATAGCGGACGGCGACGTCCCCGAACCCAGGAGGAGGCGCTGGAGGACCGTCGCGGACGGCGACGTCCTCGGACCCTGGCGTTGGAGGACCGTCGCGGACGACGACGTCCCCGAACCCAGGAGGGGGCGCTGGAGGACCGTCGCGGACGGCGACGTCCTCGGACCCTGGCGTTGGAGGACCGTCGCGGACGACGACGTCCCCGAACCCAGGAGGAGGCGCTTGAGGACCGTCGCGGACGGTGACGTCCTCGGACCCTGGCGTTGGAGGCGCGCCACGGACGGCGACGTCCCCGAACCAAGGAGGAGGTGCTGGAGGACCGTCGCGGACGGCGACGTCCTTGGAACCTGGCGTTGGAGGCACGTCGCGGACGGCGACATCCTTGAACCCAGGAGGAGGTGCTGGAGGCCCGTCGCGGATGGCGACGTCCTCGGACCCTGGCGTTGGAGGCACGTCGCGGACGGCGACGTCCTCGAACCCAGGAGGAGGCGCTGGAGGACCCCCTGGAGGACAGCAGTCGGCGGGACCCTCAGGCGGACTGGAGGCGTCGAGACCCTCGAGAGAACTGGAGGCGTCGAGACCCTCGGGAGAACTGGAGGCATCGAGACCCTCGGGAGAACTGGAGGCGTCGAGACCCTCAGGAGAACTGGAGCCCGGTCTGGAACCCGGACCCTCTGGAGGACTAGAGCCCGGTCTGGAACCCGGACCCTCTGGAGGACTGGAGCCCGGTCTGGAACCTGGACCCTCTGGAACTCTGGAACCGGGACCCTCAGGAACTCTGGAACCGGGACCCTCAGGAACTCTGGGACCGGGACCCTCTGGAACTCTGGAACCGGGACCCTCAGGAACTCTGGAACCGGGACCCTCTGGAACTCTGGAACCGGGACCCTCTGGAACTCTAGAACCGGGACCCTCTGGACCTCTGGAACCGGGACCCTCTGAAGAGGCGGGGGAGCAAGGTGGTGATCTGTCCCGGGACCACTGCTGCATCAGCAGCGTCCCCCTGGTCATGACGGTGGCGTTGTAGAGCTGGGAGTATGTAGGAATCTGCAATAGGTGGCGCTCCACGCTCAGCAGATCCACCACAGCTCCGAGCGCCGAGATAGCCTCGTCTGGATCTTGGGAGCGGTTCGCTACCCCAAGAAGGTCCGTCACTCGCAGGAGGATGTCCTGTTGGACCAGAAGCATCTTCTGTTGGGAGAGGTTGGTCTGGAGCTGCGCTGTAGAGTCCAACTGGTCAGATCGTTCTGTCATGATTTCACCACGGAGAACAGGACTCTAAATCAAGCGACAGACTCCAGACCAGGAAACAGGTGGTGAGGGTTCAAAAAGGGAGGATTTATTAAATCAACAGGGGAAAATAACCAGCAGTAGATGTACAACTAAAAATGCCTCCGCGGGTGCAGCAGGAGTCTACGGGGAGCAAGCAGGTGCCAGTCTGCTGAGACAAGAGTGTGAGTGCTGAAAAAAGGGTGGACAGACTCACTCAGAAGCGGACAGGCGGATCCTGCGAGCTGGAGGAAGGGTGCAGAGGCAGGTCAGAAGAGGTGGAGCGTGAGGCAGGGTGGAGACCGGTGTGGAAACCGCCGCCGAGGTCCGGGAGTGGAATGAAAACAGCCTGAGAACTGCCAGGAACAGAGGCTGGACCCAGGGAGGAACACGGTGTGGAAACCGGTACACGTGAAGAAGGTCCAGCTGGATGAGCGGATGGAATGGAATGGAACGGAACGATCTGACGCCTGCTCTCTACCACCACTCCTCTCTTAAGCTCCGCGGCTGATGAGCGTTAACTGGATCCACCTGCCGGTAATTGTCTGTCGCACCCCTGAAACACAAGGGGAAACACTCACACAATCACCAGCAGAATTGACACCCGACATTGGCAGATATTCTCTGATCCACCTTTTCCAAAAAAGATCAGCAAGATACTGAACTTGTCTCCAGCGTCTCTTAATGTATAGATCGTGTTCACTAAAAATTCCAGGAGGTAGAACAGGTTTGCCTGTCAACAAAAGGATATGATTTGGAGTAAGCGCTTCCAAGTCATTAGCATCATCAGACACCTTAGTAATGGGACGATCATTAAGAATGAGCTCTACTTCACACATGATGGTATGAAGGCTTTCGTCATCCAAGGTTTGTTGCTGCAAAACGGAAAACAAGACTTTTCTGACCATTCTGATCATTCGCTCCCATACTCCCCCATGATGGGATGTGGCAGGGGGATTAAATGTCCAATTAATGCCCCTTTGAGCAAGAGTGCTCTGAATCTTGTTGTGATCAACAGCAGCCCAGGCCTGCTTCAACTCCCTTTGTGCTCCAATGAAATTTGTCCCATTGTCTGATCTTATATGACACACTTGTCCTCTGCGACTCGCAAATCTTCTTATGGCATTGATACAAGAGTCGGTTGTCAATGAATGCGCAATCTCCAGATGAACAGCCCTGCTAGCCATGCAGGTAAACAGTACAGGTAAACAGTACACCATACCTTTTGACCTTAGAACGCCCTCTTTTGACCTCAATGGGCCCAAAGTAGTCCACCCCCACGTTGGTAAAAGGAGGCAAGTCTGGAATGACCCTGTCCACTGGCATGTCAGCCATTTTCTGTTCACTTGGTTGTCCTCTGTGTCGCCGACAGATCATACATTCTGATATTATTCTCCTACAGGCGGAATTAGCGCTTGTAATCCAATACTTTCTTCGCAGTGTTGAGAGCATGTGATTTCTGCCAGCATGTCCAACTTGTGTTGTGTTGCAAAATGAGATTGGCTACGTGTTGACCCTTGGAAAGTATTACAGGATGTTTTTGTTCTTCAGGTAGAGCTGCTCTGCTGAGTCTTCCGCCCACTCGCAACATGCCATCCTTCAACACAGGATCAAGTCTGTAAATATCACTGCCCTTTCTCACACCTGATGCTCCATGCTCCAAGAGAGATATTTCATCTTTGTAAGTAGCATGTTGGCTGAAACGGATGATGGCACATTCTGCTCTGAAGAGGTCATCAATGTTAAGAGATGGGCAACCAAGTGCTGGTTTTACCTTCTTCATCTCTCTTTCCACCATGTCTGGTTGTATAGATGAGCCAGCAGCAGCCAAAGAAGCAATAACTTCTTTCCTCTTTCTGCTCAAATCCAGAAGAACATCTCGAAGCCTAAGAATCCAGCCAACAGAGATCTTAAGCTTTGTACAAGAGGAAAAATAATTCACAAGCTTGGCAGTTGCATCGCTGAACTCAGAAGCAACAGCATTAACCATGACGCCCCTTTTGACTTCAGAATCTTCAGAAGAGATGGGTTGCAGAACGAAATCCTTCGGCCAGTTCTCCTTTGGTCTTTGAAGAAAATCTGGGCCTGTGAGCCACCTGCTGGATGCCAAGAGACCTTCAACTGTCAAACCTCTGGAGGCATCATCAGCAGGATTGTTTTGTGAACTGATGTACCTCCATTGCATAACATCTGTAGCCTCTCTTATAGATGCCACTCTATTAGCCACAAAGGTATGAAAGCGTTTACTGTCATTATTGATGTATTTTAACACCGTCTGGCTGTCAATCCAAAAACACGACTTGTCCAACTTCAGAGGCAACTCTTTCTTCAACAGGTTGTCAACTTTGACAGCTAGCACGGCAGCGGTAAGTTCAAGGCGCGGAATGGTTGTCTGCTTCAAAGGAGTAACTCTCGCCTTTCCCATCATAAAAGCGAGATGTACTTTCTGATCTTCATTCTCCAATCTCAGATAAGACACTGTGCCATAACCGCAATTGCTGGCATCAGCAAAGTGATGCAGCTGTGCCTGCAGTGGTCCTCTGAGATCCTTTGGTTTAATGCTGCGATCGACCTTGAAACTCTCCAACTTTGACAAATCCAGCAACCATTTCCTCCACTACTGTAAAAATGTCTGTGGTACTGGATCATCCCAGGACATTTTTCACCGACACATCTCCTGCAACATCAGCTTTGGTACCAAAGTGAACGGTGAAAAAAATCCCAAGGGGTCGTAAATAGAACTAACAATGGAAAGAATGCCACGTCTGGTGCATGGTTGATTTTCCACTTTTGGCTTGAAAATTAACTTGTCACTTTCAGCACACCAATGTAATCCGAGAGCCGTTTCCACAGGCAAATTATCCTGTTCCAGATGGAGCTGTCTGGTTGTTGTGGATCGGTTTTCCTCCGGGATAGACAGCAATACAGCTCGACTATTACTTGTCCACTTTGACAGATGAAATCCTCCCCTTGAACACAAGTCAGTCAAAGTTGTAACCAATTGCATCGCTTGTTGTTCTGTGGGCGAAGACTTCAGACAGTCATCCACATAGAAATTATGGATGGTGTCAATGATTTCCTTTTCAAAATCTGCCTTGTTATCAATTGCTGTTCTTCTCAGTGCGTAATTAGCACAACTAGGTGATGAAACTGCTCCAAAGATGTGCACTTTCATTCTATGTTCAACTGGATCTTTTGATGTATCACCCATTGGCCACCACAAAAAGCGAAGGAAATCCACATGTTTCTTTGACACCTTCACTTGGTGGAACATGGCCTTTATGTCTGCCATCATTGCAACATTTTCTTGTCTGAATCTTGTCAATACACCAAAAAGAGAATTTGCCAAGTCAGGACCTTGTAAAAGGTTGGAATTTAGAGAGGTTCCTTTAAATCCTGCTCCACAATCAAAGACCACCCTCAGGGTTTTCTTCTTGGGGTGGTAAACACCATGATGTGGTAGGTACCACACTTTACCAGCTGTGCATACCATTTCGCTTGGTGGTACTTCTTCTACATAACCACTGTCAATCATGTCACTGATAAACTTGGTGTATTCTTCTTTGTAAGCTTTATCCCTGTCAAACTTGCGTTTCAAGCTCTGAAGGCGCTGTTCAGCTATGCATTGGTTGTTTGGCAAAGAGACATCATCCACTTTGAAAGGCAAGTCCATGCAATAATGACCCTCTTGTAAGAGAGTAGACTTTTCCAAGATGTCCATAAATCTCTTATCCTCCTGTGACATCTGCTTCTCTTTCAGCAACTTCTCATTAAAGTCTTGGTTATACTGGGAAACCAACAACTCCTCAAGTTTGATGATGGATATCCTGTTAGCAGAAACGGTTGAACAGCTTGTCTGACAACCAGAATTGCCCCTTAAAGGACCATTTATGACCCATCCCAATAGGGTCTTCACAGCATATGGTCCATCATCTCTGCTGTTGATTATTTCCCATGGCTCCATGAGTTTTGAAGCATTTGTCCCAATCAACAATTCCACTTCAGCATCCAAGTTTGGGATCCTGATACCTTTAAGATACTCCCATTTTTCAATCTCTTGCTGAGAGGGAACGTTATTTCTTGACACAGGAATTCGTTCTTGTGTGAAAGTCTCTGGAAGATCAAAAAATGTGTTGCTATCCAATGCCGACACCTCAAGCTCTCTGAGGATTTGGCTTTCAACGACCTTCTCCTGACCCATAGTACGTAACAGAATGTTGGTCTTAATACCTTGAAGTTTCAAGTGTTTCATCACACGGTTAGTACAAAAAGTAGCAGTACTTCAATACTTTGTTGCATTTCCTAGATTTCAGTTGAACTGGTACAATTGAGAGCGTAGAATCATGGTCTCCGGCCCCAGTACAACCCCATGCCTGTAGATTGACGAGAGCACTGTTGATTTGTGTTTCTTGATCGTTTACTTTATCTTTATTGATGTGCAAAAGTGTTGGGTGTTTCAGGTTGCATTTGTCACATGTTAAACGCCTTCTGCAATCCTTGCTCATATGACCAGCTTTTAGACATCCGAAACAAATTCCCTTCAGTCGCAGGAATTCAATTTTTTCTCTCTGAGAAACGTCATTCAGTTTTAAGCATCTAAATAAAGGATGTGATCCTTCACAATAAAGACAAGCATCTGAGGGCGACTCTTTGGGTGTTACTGGCTGTGCAGACGCTTTAAGCCCAGTGGATTTAGGAAAGGTGTGTTTTGTAGATCCAACAGATGTAGCGAAACTGGCACCTTTAATGTTATTCTTTGCTGGCGCTTTAAACCTATTAGCAGTCTTTGCTACAGCGCTGCATTTCACATCTGAAATATCTCCAAACAGCGGATGAGACAAAATTCTGACTTGGTTCTCCAAAAAATTCACCAAATCCAGAAATGTTACTCTTGTGCTGTACCGTTCTTGGATTTCACAAGCTGTCGAGCGCCATCTTTCTCGCAGTTTGTATGGCCATTTCATTATAATTTGTCTCATGTTTGATGGAACATTCATTTCCTCCATATACTGTACATCTGCCATAGCATTGCAACATCCTTTCAAGAATAAAGAGAATTCCTGTATTCCCTGGACATCCTCAGCTTTAATGACAGGCCAGCTTAATACTTTGTCCATGTAAGCTGTTGCCAGTTTATATTCATTCCCAAAGTGTTCTCGCAAAAGATGTTTTGCCCTCTCATACCCCTGTTGAGGCGGCATATGCAGACAGCTTCTTACTAGTTCCTTTGGCTGCCCCCTGGTATACTGTTCAAGAAAATACAAGCAGTCTTGATAACTGCTAGTTTTCTCCTCCACACAGTGTTCAAAAGCTCTAATGAAGGAAATAAACTGTAATGGATCTCCATCAAATGGTGATATTTCTCTTTGTGGTAAAGCGTTTGACATGTATTGTTGTACAAGTGTGGTGTTGATTTCATTCTGCTTTTGCAGGAGTTCACACATTGTATCCTGAGACATTGTATTTTGCACAAATGAACTCCTTTGTTGGATGTAATGTTGTCCATGGTCCTTCTTTACAACATCAGACTGAGGGGGTTTAGCTGTAGAAGCTGTAAACACATTTGAAGAATGAGGCCAATGAGTCCTTTGTTGGTTTGGAGCACCATCTTGCACCTGAGTAATTCCATAAGGCTGTCGCTTGTCCTTTGAAAATGCCCCAGTGATTATCTTTGGCCTTACATCCTGTATATATGAGAGAGACTTTCTTTCTGAAACTTTGCCTGAAGTAGGAAGATTTTCCTTTGGCACAAATTCATTAACATTAGGATTTAAGTCGTGTCTTTGTTCCTTTAAGCCTTTGGTTATGTAGGAGTTCATACCATCTGAACCGGCCCTCTCACCAACGTCACTCCCCTCCAGCACAGATAATCTTGCAGCAGCAATGGCAATTTGTGTGTCAAGCTCCATTTGTTCCTTTATTTTCCTCAGTTTCTCTCTTTCTTGTCCAAGTTTCTCCTCTTGAGCCTCCAATTCATGTTTTCTTTTCAGGGCAGCAGCTTGCTCCAATAGCGCTGCTTTTTCAGCTTTTGCTTTTAGACGTGCTGAGGAAATACTAGACACAGATGCACCATAATGGCTTCTTTTACTTGACCTTTTACTTGATATGTTAGACACGCTGTCACCAGGAGCAATATCATCCTGGTACTGTAACTTTTCATTTAAACATTCATCGACAGCAACATTAGCAGAATTGACATCATTATTTGCACTTTCACCGCTATTGGCAACATCACATGAAAACCCTTGTTTCTGTAACCAGGTTGATATTTCTTCCACAAAAGCATCATTACCAGTCCTTTTCAGTTGAAACCAGGTTTCCTGCTTCTTTTGCTCTTCATCAGGAAGAGAAAATTCAGTAAGCAGTGCAGTGTGAACTTCAGCAGCACTTTGACACAAACTTATGAACTTTTTTAACTCTTGTTGCACCATATCAAGGTTTTTCTCTGAAGTCAGCAGAGTGTTGATTTTGGACTTCTTTGAAACAACAACTCCTCTCCTTTTGCAGCTTCTCAATTACCATTGAAATTCCTTTTAAAGTTGGTTTTATTATTCTTTTTTCAGTGGTAATACATTGTTCCTCTTTGGATTCTGTTTCAGCCGCAACATTTAGCATGTTTGAGCTCTTAAGTTCAACAGCAGCAACTGGATTTTCATTCATCATCCACAAAACTTCAGCACAAATGCAACATAAGCAACAGGGTTCAAGCACGGCTTGTGCGCTTCACCAATAACTCCACAGGGTAATCCTTTTGATTTGCGTGTTTCAAATAACCAACACTAGCGTTGGACCATGAATGCAACAGAAGGATCCACTGTCATACGCGGTGACAAGACCGCTCTTTAACCTCTACATCAGGCTTTTATTTCAACCCGGTACCTTTACTCCTACCGGAGGGATGATGGCGATGACTTGATTCCTCCAAAAGATAGGCCTTCGTCGCTCCACAAACGAATCTTTTCTCCAAACAATCCAAGCGGGATCTGCGATCCAGGTAAGAGCAACGTCGTAAATCCACAACTCCACGTCAGATCAGCGTCCAAAAATCCAGGTGAGCGAGGTTTTGCTTTCTCTCAGTGAAACAAGTTTTTACTTTTGTAGTGGCTAGAGCTTTTAACCACTCAGCTGGGTGAGGGGAAAGATTCCGTTTCTAACGCGCTTCAAAAAAGTCCAAAGAGTCGTTGTCCATGTTGGGTGATGTTCCCATTTATTTTCCATGCTGCTGATAACAATAAATTGACCGATTGCATTCTTACCAAAATCAAAACGGTGCAAATAACAAAAAAGGGTGAGAGCGGTAAAAACTGTGTCATCCTCCCGCACCCAAGCTAATTAAATGCCCAACATCACCTGCGGCTGCCATTTAATAAACCTGGTGCGCCTCTTTACTGCCACCCACTGTGATAATACAAAACAAAAACACAAATAAAGAAATAAACGACAAATGGCTCCAACAGGAGGTTATTAGCTTTCTTACACTTCTTCTGCAGATTTTCAATTTGGAATTTCCAATTCAGTTTCTCATCAAAGATGACACCAAGAAATTTTAATTTATCCACCTGTTCAAGAACTTTCAAGTTCCGCCCTCTAACCCACAATGCCCCATCATCAGCATACAGGGACTTTCCAATATTTGTCTCCACATCATCAAAAATATCATTAATCATAATATTGAACAACACCGGGCTACAGACACTTTCTTGTGGTGTTCCGTTTTCAACAACGTAAGGGCTAGACACTTCTGACCCAACTCTAACCTCTATGAACCTCCCCCTCAAAAAATCTCGGACCCAATTATATAATTTGCCATTGACCCCAAATTTATCCAGCTTTATAAGTAAACCTTGTCTCCAAAGCATATCATATGCCTTTTCAACATCAAAGAAGACGGCCACTACATACTCACTATTTACTTGAGCCTTTTTAATCTCTGATTCCAAACAGAGGACAGCGTCCATTGTGCTCCTCCCCCTGCGAAACCCACTCTGAAAAGGACAAAACAAATTATTACTCTCCAGATGATAGTTAAGTCGATTGGTAATCATACGTTCCATTGTTTTCCCCATCTGCGAGGTCAGAGCAATAGGTGTATAATTTGAAGGATCTGATGCCTCCTTTCCTGGCTTTAAAATGGGCACTATAATCGCTTGTTTCCATGAATTGGGGATTCTACCGGACTCCCTTACAGTATTAAACAATTTTAAAATTAATTTTAGAGATGAGTCACTCATGTAGGCAAGCATGGTATACCCTACATCATCTTTTCCAGGGGTTGACTGTCTAGAGTCAATCAGAGCTCTTTTCAATTCAAACAAAGAAAAAGGCAGATCCAGATACTCATTTGATACACTCGTCCCAACACCTGCTTCTGGGTGGAGTGCTAAAGTGCAGTCCCTAGACTCCCTCGCCACACCTGTCAGATTATCTGAACTGTGCACTTTCACCAATGTACTGGCCAGGATTTCTGCCTTATCCTTATTGCTTACAGCTACATTTCCATTTAGTTCCAGGACAGGAAGTGCAACATTTCGTCGTATACCATTCATTTTCCGCACTACTCTCCATACATCTGACAGCCTTATTCTCCTTCCTATATTATTACAATATTGCCTCCAGTATCCTCTTTTAGCAGCCTTAACTGCTCTCCTAACCACCGCTTGAGCCTTTTTATAATGGACAAGCCTCTCCACTGTAAAGCACTTTTTTAACCTCTTAAATGCTTTATTTCTAATTCTAACAGCATCCCCACACTGATCGTTCCACCAGGGAACATTCTTTTTGACTCTGGCTCCCACAGTTCTCGGAATAGCGACTCTTGCGGCTCGAATAATAGCAGCAGTAATCTCCGAATTAAGATGTTCACCCTCTTCTATATTCAACCCCACCAATCTTTGGAACTCTTCTTCTATCACTGCTTGAAACTGTTCCCATTTAGCCTTACCAAACAGCCACAGAGGCATCCTGCCCTCCTCATCATTTGAAACTTGCACCCTCAACATAGTAGTAATGGGATAATGGTCGCTTCCTACTGTTGTCTCCTTAAGCACCTCCCAGTTAGAAGAGCCAGCCACATCGCTGGACACTAAAGTAAGATCTATACAACTTTCCGAATTAGTAATACAATTATACCTAGTGCCCCTTCCATCATTAAGGCAAACCAGATTATTATTCCCCATAAATTCCTCAACAGTGTCTCCATTCACATCTGTGCTCTGACTTCCCCATAGTGAGTTGTGTGCATTAAAATCTCCACACCATAAAACTTTACCTGGTTCAATTCCCCGAACACTATCCAATTCTTGCAGACTTAGTTATTAACTATTATAACCCTTGTAATCAAATAACAATTCAATATTCTCAGACCAAATTTTTACCACAATTGACTCATGCTCTTGCCCTATACCTGCAACTTTATACCGCACACCAGTCTTAATAAAAGTCACCACTCCACCCCCTTGTCCTAATCTCCGGTCATTTCTAATACTCACATAACCTTGCATCACAAAATCCAGCTGTGGTTTAAGCCAGGACTCTTGTACACAAATGACATGCGGTTTAACGTCCATATCGGCAACTAATTTCTTAAACTCTTGACCATTACTAATGAGGCTTCTTGCATTCCACTGCAAGACCACTAACATACAGACGAGGGCGCACCAGAACATGGATGATTACTGCCAAGCTGACTTGTGATTGTTTTCCAACTTAAACCCTGAATGCCCAAGTGCTTTTCAGCTGCTTTCACAATAATAAAAGATTCAGTTTTAGCATTATTAGTGATTAAATCAATGTCAGGAGAGATAAGGTAGGATATATTAATGGAAATATCTGAATGTTTATTTAGATTAAGTATGATAAATAGAGAAATTAAATTTATGTGGGTGCCAGCTCATAGGGGGGTTGAAGGTAATGAAATGGCTGATTATTTGTCAGGTTCTTTAAAGGTTTGTATGTGGACTCACGTGTAGTGAGGAGGACAACAAAACTGAAGTATAATCAAGAGTTTAATGAAAACCAAAAATGCTGACGGTGCAGCAAAACAAACTTACATGGGGAATGAGGAGTCCAAAGATGAAAAAACACAAGAGTAATCCATGGGGGGAAAACGTAATCCAGACACAGAGACGAGGGGAGATGGTCGTGTGGAGACACGACAAGGGAACCCGTGAACAAAAGTCCTCAGACTGCGCGGTGGACAGCCAGCGCAGAGGCACCTCGGAACCTGGAGGAACGCTCCAGGAGACGGGACAAGACAGACCCTGTACTGGGAATGAGGCTGGCACAGAGTCGGGATTCACCATGATCGTGGTTTGGCTCAAGGTGCCAGTTCTGTCTGGTGTTACTTCAGTGCTGTTGATGCGGATCAGATGTCCATTCCAGGAGGAACATGATGGGGCTGTTGTGGTGCTGTTTAGCACCCATTTCTTATTCAATCCTTTCCCAGCTTCCTGGATTGGATGCGCTAGGCCCAGAAGGATGCAGAATGTGTCTTCAGCGGCGACTGGTTCTGGTTCAACCAGGGCAGATTGTTGTTGTGATTTCTCCACCTTTCCAGGAGTCCACTTGGTTACCTTTCCATGTGATGACATTGACACGAGGTTTCACTGTTGTCAGGCAGATCTTGAGGGGCCAGTGGGGTTGGTCAGTGACCCAGGCAGAGAGCATGAAGTCGTGGCACGTTCCTGCCTGTCCTATCATGTCCCTCACAACCAGGGTTAGGGCTGAGAAGGATGCTGTCAGTGAGAGCTTGCTTCTCCATGCTCTGGCTTTGGGGCCTGGGGCCCAGAAGGGTTGGTTGGGATTGGCTGATCTTCTGGTCTCAGTAGTGGAGCTTCCCGTCCCATGTGGAGGAAGACAGCTGCCACAGGGCAATTAAACACGCTACTGTCACAACACAGCCAAAGATCCACCTGGCATGTGGAGTCCCCATTGCTGCTAGGTTACAGAGCCACCAACGCCCCTAGACTAAGACATACTGAGTGTTGTTGGTTTCTTCACCTACGTTGAGATGAGTGACCGCTAAAAGGCCAAACCCCTTTGTACTAGGACTTCACCACAGTGTGCTCTAAGGTTTTGGCACTCTCTGCAACTTACCGTGACTGAGATGTATCCAGCTGATCCAGGGCCTCCTCATAGGAGTTCTTCATCTTGAACAGCTCAGAGAACGAGCCTCCTTTTGAGCTCCTTCAAGCTCTGCCTGACTCTCCTCATACTTCTGCTTCCATTCTGCCAGCACCTTGTCAAAGTTCCTCTGCTTCTTGTTAAGGTTGGCAGCTCTCTCCACATCAATCATGAGGTCCTCTACCTCACCCTGCAGCCTCTGCTTGGTCTTCTCCAAAGAGGCACACTTGGAGTTCACAGCCTCAATGGATTCCTCAGCCTCTTGCAGGCGCTGGGCAAGCTTTATTTGGCCTTGACCTCCTCTTCCACGTGTCTCTTGAGCTCCTCAATCTGCTGAGTGAAGGCCTGTTTGCCTCTTGTCAGCTGAGAAACAAGAGCTTCTTTCTCCTCAAGTTGGCGACCCAGTTCACCATTCTCTGTCTGAAGTCTTGCCTTCTGTGCATTAATGTCATTCAGCTGGCGAACATTCTCATAATTTTTGGCTTTGATTTCACTCAGTTGGTCCTCAAGAGTTCTGCACAGTTTCTCCAAGTTGCCCTTGGATTTGGCAACAGCTTCCATGTTGCTTGAGAGGTCATCAATCTCCATCTTGTACTCGCTCTTCTCCTTTTCCAACTTCTGTTTGACGCGCTGCAGGTTGTCAATCTGCTCTCCCACTTCTGCAACACTGTCGGCCTGTTTCTTGCGGAGAGCTGCTGCAGTAGCTTCATGCTGCAAGGTGGACTCTTCAAGATCATGACGCAGCTTCTGGAACCCAGCCTCACGCTTCTTGTTCATCTCAATCTGAGCAGCTGTTGCTCCACCAGCTTCCTCGAGCCTCTCACTGATTTCCTCAAGCTCCCTGGAGAGGTCAGCTCTCTGCTTCTCTGCTTTAGCACGGGCAGACCTCTCAGCCTCATTCTGATGTGATTCAACCAAACAGCTTTAAAACGTTACTGATTCAAGTATGTTGTTTTAAACATCTTTAGGTATAAATGCAAAACACATAAATATAAAACCATCATACAAGCTTTTAAACAGAGAAAAATGTAAAACTCTAAAATTAAACAAAAGATCTTTAAATAAGCCAAGATGATCTGTGTTTCATGGGCGTGGCAGCCATCATCGGCAGGTGGATCCAGTTACCATCATCAGCCTCTGGGCTTAACAGGGGAGCCGTTGCAGAGAGCAGGCACCAGATCGTTCCACTCTGCTTAGTGGTAAAAAGTGACTCAGAACCTACAAAGTGCATTTTAGAAGTTGTGTTGTGCTTAAGACTTAGCGCTCATCCTGACCTGTACTCTCCTCCAGGATCTCCTCAGCCGGACCTCCCTCCCCACCACAGTTTCAATACTGTGGTCTCCGTGGTCCAGCTTCTCTCTCCTCCTTCCTGGAGACGTTCCCACACCGGTCTCCTCCCCATCTCTCTCTGGACCTCCTCTGGCTTGCTTCTGCGCCGCTCCTCCAGCTCTCAGGATCCACCTGCCACACTCAGAGCTTGTCTGTCCGCCCGCCACTGACACTCACACGCCAGCCTCAGCAGACTGGCACCTGCATGCTCCTCCAGGACTCCTGCAATTCATCGCCACATTAAGCCGCTCCTCCTCATCATTACTCCTCACCTCTCTTTGCCATATAGTCACTAACCTCTGCTCTCTTCCACCTGTCCAGACCGGACCATTCCTGTCAGCGGCTGCTGACCCGCTCCTGCTGCACCCACAGAAGCATATTTAGTTTTTGTATAATTTTAACTGTGACTCTGTTTCCTCTGTGCCAGAATAATTTAAATTCTCCCTTTTGAACTCTCACCTCCTGTTCCCTGGTCTGGAGTCTGTTGCTTGATTTAGAGTCCATTAACAGAAACTGATAAATCATGACAATTTCATGTCCTTCAATAAATAAATAAATAAATACATAAATAAAAGTCTTTAACCAATAAAGTTGTGAGTTTGATTAATGAATGATTAAACTGCGTATTTCTGGGACCGGAGCTGGTCTGGGGTCTGCGTCTGATCAGCTTTTGGACTTAAGCTCAAAGATGCTGAAACCAACTTCCTGTCTGACTTAATCCACAACGTTGGGGGGAAAATATTTGCTAATTACAGGATGATGGGGGTCCCTAAAGGGGTAATAGGCCAAGTGTGTTTGCTGTGGCTTTGTGTGAATTTGTGTGGGAAGTTCACAAGGATCTGATGTGTGTGTAGAACAGACACTTGCTGTGGGTCTGTTAAGACAATCTGTGAGCATTTTCTCAAGTCAAAGTTCAGCATGGATGAGAGTTGATGAATCTGTATGAATATGAGTGATTCTGAGAGGATCTGCTTGGAAATGTGAGTTTGAACGAGCGTGAACTCTGAGTGAAGAGGGGATTAAACTGTTTGTGTTTCTCATTGAGAAAGCTGAGAGTTTCATCCATCTTTGACCCTCCCAAATTTGTTAAGTGTGTTGCTGTGCTTTGAGTCAGCATAGTGGCTGATGGGGAGAGTTGGATTGTTTTGTCTGAAGGAGTTCAGATAACAGGAGAGTGGAGCTTGATATTTGGATGAACCAAATTCCTGGGACTCTTGCTGTGGTGTGACCATAAACAAAGATCCAGGGTCAGGCGTGTGCACAGAGAAAACATCTAAGAGGAAAAAATATTTTATGGGTAAAATAATGTACACAAAAATACACCTTGCCTGACTGGAAAATAAAATAGGGGGAAAAAGTTGAATGAGAAGAACCTTTAGGATACTATTGAGTGATTTTAGGGATTTATTTGAAAATAAGTCTAAGTATTTTAAAATCCAAATATCTTAAAATCCACTTGTTCTCCAAATTTCAATACTTTCAGGTAAATAAACCAGTAATCTTGTTCTTCACTCTTTAGAGGATAAGAACAACCAAGTTAACTAAATTTGACCTGATAACGTTTTATTAGTTAACAGGAAACTCAGTAATATAGCTTAATTTGTCTCAATTATTAAACTTTAAAAAATATCTTTTAGAGTTATGATTTACACTTGTGCTATAGTGAATGAGTTGGAATTTTATTGAAGAATTATTGTTTGTTAGTTCTGAATCACTCACTCTCAAATAACTTCTGCAGTGTTTTTGTTTCATGTACTGACTCCAAGGTCATATGGAGGCGCTTATCAGCATGTTTGAAGAGTGAAAACTTCCCCATGAGAGCAGGACACAGACACAGCAGAGACACAGATTAAAGCTAATTCACTGACCTCATAAAGAGAAACTAAAAAAAAAAAATGCATTCATTTTAAAACACCTACAAGTCTACACAAAGATTTTATATTTCCAAACAGATCCTGTTGAAGAACATTATTAAAATTCAATTTATTAAGTATTGTGTTTTGTACTAACAGAACAAGATAAACAAGCACAAAAAATTGTATCGTTAATTTGGAGTACTTTCTGGAACCATAATGGCAAAAGTCTCTTTTACTAAATACCTATACAGTCCCACCTCTTGAGCTATTGAAAGCCTAGGGGTGAAATATCAGTAATTATTATTAATATTGCCAAATCAACCATATCTTTGACACTATATAACGTATGTCAGACAGATGAAAGACTTTCATATATTGAAGTATTTAAAGGTTTAGTGAGCGTGTTATAGTTTGTTATTAAATTAGAATCAAAATTTGTCAACTCTTAAAGACATCATCTATTGTTAGTTCTATTTTTAGTTATGTTGCTACTAATAACACACATATAGGCTAAACTTTCCATCAGTTTTATGTAGTTCTTCGCATCAACTCCCAGTGATGGATTTTATTTTAATACGAGCTTGTTATTATTCTGATTATATATACAGGCCTTTATATATATATATATATATATATATATATATATATATATATAATTATTTTCCTCCTCAGAATCAGGCGAACTAGTTTGTATGACATTCACCTAAGTTCAACTAATCGTCTCCACTGTTGCTGACACAGACAGAAGCACACACACACACACACAGACTGTGGTACTGTCAGGATCTCAGCAGCTGGTGTGTGGTGTTTGTTTTGGATTGCACTAACTCTCATTGCAGGGCGTGGCAGCAGCTGATGAGTGGCTGCAGGTGTGGCTCGTATTTAACCAGAGGAGGAACTAGAGACTGACGGCAGTTTGTTCCACAACCTTAACGTGGTAACGAGTGGCCTTAGCGAGTGTTCTAACAGTGATTACAGTTATTGGTGTTTAACCTGCCCCCTCCTTCCCCTCTTCTAGTCCCGTCTCCTGGAGCGTCTCTCCAGGTTCCGAGGTGCATCTGCACTGGCCATCTGCTGCGCTGTCTAAGGACTTCGTACACGGGCTGTCCAGTCGTGTGTCACCACGACCGTCTCCCTTGCTCCCTGTCTGTCTCTGGTCCACTCTGACGTCCACACCTGCCCTGGTTCCAACTCAAGTTGTCACCCCTGCTTCTTCATTTCCCGTGGATTACATTACTCTCTCTGGACCTTTTTCAACCAACCACAACCTCTGGATTACCACCGCCGCTGCTGGCTCATCGAACCCCTCCTCACACTCTTCACCATCTCAGCTCCCGAAAGTTCTCTGGGCACACTCCCAGCACACTGCAGAATCCACAATCTATCCCTGGAACTATCTGCCACTAACCTGCCTCTCCTCCACTGCCAGGACTCCTCCTGCGCTCCTGTGCCCGTTCCTGGATTGCCTCCTGCTGCTCGTGCACATTCATTGCCACTGTATATATTATCACCCGCACTGTGTATAATAAATCACCTTCAACTGATTTCCGTATTCTGTGTGTTGGTCTGGAGTGAGGGTTTACTTTGGAGTTCGAAAAAACCTACAAATCATGACAGAATTTAGTAAAAGATAGAAAGTAGGTACTTCACATTTTGACTCACACTCCCATGCAGTGGGGGCAGAAATGCACCTAATAGTTGGTTGCCACCCGCCATAAAACAAGAATGAAGAAGAAGAAACGGACGCCAGTTAGTTCCACAACGTACTGTGGTAACGTGGTCAGTTTAGAGCTTGCTCTATACATTGGGATTTATCTAAGACTTACCTCGCTGTGTACTCCTTCTCCTCCTAGAACCTCCTCCCTCGCTGGATTCCGCTCCAGTTCTCCTGAGCGCCTCTAACTCTCTGGCCATCTCGCTGTGCCGTCCAGAGGGCTCTCTCCTCCTGATCCTGACGCGCTCTGCTGTGTCCAACCTCCTGATTCCCTGGTCCGTCTCCGTCCTGGATCTCTGCCCACCTGCTCCTGGAACCATCACTGATCTGTCCACCCTCCATCATCATCTCCACTGCAAATTCGTCTACCGGATCACTCCAACACCACCACCGCTGCTGTCACCAACCTTCCCCTCCAACCAGCCAGTCCAAATGTGAGATCTCTTTGCTAACAAGATGGATGAACTTGAAACTCTGTTGAAGACCCAGCCAGAGTATCGAGATTGCAGCATGTGTTTTACTGAGACATGGCTAAAAAAAACATATCCCGGACTCCACCGTGTCTCTGCCTGGGTTTCAAACAATATGGGCAGACAGAGATTTGAAGAGGAGTGGCAAAAGAAGAGGAGTTTGTCAGCTGATCACATCTGCAGTCACTTGTTGGGGAAGCAGCATCAGAGCAATTGACATGAAGAGGCTGAACATATTGATAAGGAGGACTGATTCTGTCCTGGAGACTGAACTGGAGTCTCTTGAGTTGATTGTCCAAAGGATGAAAAACATGATGGAAAACCCTCATTATCCTCTTCAGAACACAGTAACTCAACAACAGAGTTCCTCAGTTAGAAGATTGTTCATAGTCTGTTGTAGCACAGAACGCTATAAGAGATCCTTCCTGTCCACAGCTAGAACCCTCTACAGGAGATCCTTCCTGTCCACAGCTAGAACCTTCTATAATGGCTCCCTGAAGAAGAACTGAGCTACAACAACACTTAATTTCCCTTCGGGGATTAATAAAGTATTTTTGATTTGATTTGATAACACTGACCAAGTCAAGACATGTTCAATTGATGTCACAACATAGTTGTTTGTTTTCCCTTACCTTTTTAAGTGGTTTAAACACACACCTTTATGTATCAACAAAACTACTACGTGATAAAATACATTCTTTGTTTTAAATTAAAGGTGGGATGTGGAAGTTGGAACACAATAACATGGCACAAAGCCTTCAGCCATCTGGGTGCCAGGCTTGTTTACCTCCACGCGCGCACGCACGCTCCGATGCTCAGGCCGAATATTCCTCACCAAACCCACCCTGATCCACGATCTGAATAAAATATCATGAGTTCAGTTCACTAATCATGCTCTCCAGCCCCACTGATCACACACTGACTCTGATAAAAGCAGCTCCTACCTGTTTGAAGCTCAGTCATCGATTCAGTTCGTGGTAAAGAGTTCATAGTTGCACCGCAGCTCCAAAACTTCCTGCAGCCCCTCTTAAGATCATCTCTCCTCCCCACACACCATCCTGCATGCCTCACTTATCCAATAAACCAAAAAAAAGGCAATAAAATCCTCTGTGGTGTGTCTTCCAGTCCAAAAAGTGGCCTGAAGCTCCTCCACTTCACCAACATGTTAGCTTAGCAGCTAATGAAAAACGTTTCCACACAGATCCTGCTCGTCACATGAGAAACACCCTATGGCAAGCAAATAAGGTATATAATCACCACATATCCCTGGTGCTTCCAGCTGCTTGATCTGCAAACTCCCCAGCACCAGCCTCGCTGTGCTGCAGTATTTACAATATTAGACAACCCAAAAAGGTGCCCGCTGCTCTGCCAGCTACTGGCTGGTAGTGTCAGGTCTCAGCAGCTGGTGAGTGGTGTGTTGTTGTGTTTAGAAACTGACCATGTCATTGCAGGGTGTGACAGAGCAGCTGAGGTGAATCCAGCTGATCAGGCGCAAGTGTGGTTCATTACCCAGCCCCGCCTGGGCTGGGTTAAAAGCCCTGGAGGAACCAGAGACAGACGCCAGTTTGTTCCGCTATCTACGTGGTAACGTTTCGGCATCCTAGTCCTAGTGATTTATTTAGCAGCACGTTACTGCAGCAGCCCGTCTCGAACGCGTATTCTGCTGCTCGGTCCTTTCCACCAGGTGCGTATCAGATGCGTAGCAGCAGGGAAGCAACCGTCATTGAAAGAGCACGAAGTCACGCGAGATTAGCAAAATCACGCGTGACTTCGTCAGTATACACAACAACAAGCAGAAAAAAACTACAACATGACTCCAAAAGGTTTGTGTTTTATGTTCTGTCCGTTTTATGTAAATATGAGGGACATTTAAAGATCCATCGGAGCATATTTCGGTTTTGAAAAAGTTTACAGCGGGGGTCTACAAAACCCAGTAGTGGAGTGCCATTGTTCAGCAGTTGTCTCTGCTTCACCACACCTCAGTCAAACAAGGTTGTGAGAAACTGTTTTTCAACTGTTTTCAACTATTTTTCAACCTCAATCTTCAAGCCAGACATCTTCCTCTTTCCAAAATATCAAACTTGTGGCGCGTTTCAGACGCGTAGCGCGTAAAAAATAGAACCGGCGCGTATGTGCCGCGAGATGTTGCTCCTGAGACGCGTTCGACTCGTGCTGCTGACAGATGCAGTGGAAAGGGTTCTATTAACTACAGCGGTATGTGTCAGCTGCGTATGACGTGCTGCTGCAGTAACGGCTGCTGACGCGTCCGGTGGAAAGAAGGGGTTAGACACCACAAGGCAGCTGTATTTGTACTGACATTAGATTATACACAGGTGCACTCTATTTAGTCATTAGCACTTATCAGGCAATGCCTATGGGCAACTGACTGCACTCAGACCAAAGGGGGCTGAATAATTATGCACACACCACTTTTCAGTTCTTTATTTGTAAAAAATGTTTGGAATCATGTATGATTTTTGTTCCACTTCTCACATGTACACCACTTTGTATTGGTCTTTCACTTGGAATTCCAATAAAATTTATTCATGTTTGTGGCCGTAATGTGACAAAATGTGGAAAAGTTCAAGGGGGCCGAATACTTTTGCAAGCCACTGTATGACAAGGCCATTTCTTGAGTTTAGGAGCCTCTTTAATTCCTAACTGAATACTAGGTCAGCGACAGGTGGCTTAAAAAAAAAACATTCATCTGAAAATAATCAGGTACTAGACTGAAAACGAATTTGAAAAATCAGCAAAAGCCAAAAGAACAACTGATCAAGGGCTATATTAAATGTTATGACTGGCTCCTTGGAAAAAAAATGTTGATAAACAAGGGATGGCTCACACTACAGAACCTCTTCATTTTAAATAAAATAAAATGTGAAACAAAATTAATCAAATCTTTAACTGCTTTGTTAAACAAAAATATGCATTCTTATTCTCATAATTTATTTTGTTTGTTTGCTCTTCAAACAGTTAAGATGTTCAAATTATTCCAATCTGATGTAATGTTTCATAAACTATCAGAAAATGTGCCATTCAACATGTATATCATTCAGAATTTTGGCCCGAATATCATTACAAACCATAGCACAGACAATAACAGATTTTTTACAGTCATTTTCAATATCCAACATGAACTAGAACTACAATTTTTGGGTGGTTTCCTGAGTTACCCTTATAACTGGAGAAACCACCTGAAAATGGCAGCTCTAAAAGTAAAATCAGACTTTAGTTTTATGAATTTTTTATTTGCTTGTGTCCAATTCTACAATGTTAAGCATTATTACACTTACTCTTCATTCTCCTCTTGTCATGGCCGTTTGTGTGTTGTTCGAACCCTCTTACAAGCACAACCCCAGGACGACAAAAACAGTTTTAAGGTGTTTAATGACAGGAGAAAAACAACAGCCAGGCACGAGGTTCCTGTGCAGCTGGCGGAGCAGGAACTGGGCCTCACAGGAGGAACCGACTGTATCTGGGTGTGGAGAACACAGGTTAGTGAACTGGTGGGTAGCAGGGAGGAACAAGCATGAGAATGACTGAGAGAGAGCTTACGGTGATGGCGCTGATGCTGGTGGTTGTGAGGAGGAGGAGTGGTTGGAGGCTGAGAATAGCGACTGTGGGTCCGGTAGGAGGTGTGCAGGTGCTGGAGGGTGAACAGATCAGCTCTGGGTCTGTGTGTGTCCAACAGGTGCAGCTCCAGGGAGGACGAGAGACAGGCAGAGAGCAGGTCCGGGAAAACCAAGCCTGGTATGAGAACCGTGGAATCGGACTGCTCCCCAGGATAGGAGGTACGGATCTGCGGGAAGGCGTCAGGTCCGGGTGAGACTCCTGGAAGGAAGGAAGAAATAGACCAAGCGTTATAAAGCTCATCTATAGGGAAAAATCAGGTTAGTAATTAGCCACTCTACCACAAGGAAGGAGAGAACTATCTGGCGCCTGTCTCGTGTTGATCCTCCCCTTAAATCTTGACTCAGGTGATGAGGAGATGAGCCACACCTGCGCTCCAGAGCTGATCCACCTGTGAGAAGGTAATTAGATGCACCCACACACACAATCACACCCACAGGCAGCTCAGCCACACAACAGTACCCCCCCCCTTAACGACCGCCTCCAGGCGGTCTAGCAGAGGATGATGGGAGGGAGGAGGACGAGGAGGCAGAGGATGCTTCGAAGTCCTCGATGAGGGAGGGATCAAGAATGAAGGACCACGGCACCCAGGACCGGTCCTCCGGGCCATAACCCTCCCAATCTACCAGATACTGGAAACCCCGCCCCCGGGGACGGACACCCACAATCCGCCGGACTGTGAAAGCCGGGTGTCCGTCAATCATACGGGCGGGCGGGGGGGAACTCAGTGGAGGACAGAGAGGGCTGGAGACGATGGGCTTGACCTTGGAGACGTGGAAAACTGGGTGCACACGGAGGTGGGACGGGAGCTTGAGCTTGACAGTGGTCGGACTGGGGATGGCCTCAACGGTGAATGGGCCCAAGAACCGGGGGGAAAGCTTCCGGGCCGACGCCTTGAGGGGAAAGTCCTTGGAAGAGAGCCAGACCGTCTGTCCAGGAGAGTATGTAGGAGCCGGGATGCGCTTGCGGTCCGCACCCGCCTTAGTCTTCACCGCAGTGCGCTCCAGCGCATGCTTCGTACATGACCAGATGCGGCGGATCTGGCGGATGTGGGTGCGGACTGTGGGGATGACGGGCTCTGGGCAGGAGGAAGGGAGGAGAGTGGGCTGGTAGCCAAGGGAGCACTCGAAGGGTGAGAGCCCCGTGGCAGACGAGGTATGGGAGTTGTGGGCGTACTCAACCCAGGAGAGATGCTGACACCATGTGGCAGGGTTTTCGTCGCACACACAGCGCAGCATGCTTTCCATCTCCTGGTTGAGCCGCTCACACTGCCCATTCGTCTGCGGATGGAACCCAGAGGAAAAGCGGGGCGTGGCTCCCAGCATCCCACAGAACTCTCTCCAGACCCTGGCCGTGAACTGTGAGCCCTGATCCGAGAGGACCTCCGTCGGGATGTCATGCAGACGGAACACATGGCGGAACAGGAGGCGGGCGGTCTCAGGGGTTGACGGGAGCTTGGGAAGAGCAATTAGGTGGCATGCTTTAGAAAAACGGTCTATGACAGTGAGTATGACGGACTTGCCTTTGGAGGTGGGAAGGCCGGTGACGAAGTCCAGAGCAATGTGGGACCAGGGTCTGGATGGCACAGGCAAAGGCTGCAGGAGTCCAGCTGGAGGTCAGTGGGATGGTTTGCTGCGGGCACACACAGGACAAGCAGACACAAATTCCCCTACATCTTTGTGGATTGATGGCCACCAGAAATACCTCTGCAGGAGGGCGATGGTTCTGCTGGTGCCAGGATGGCAGGAGAACCGTGTGTTGTGCCCCCAGCAGATCACCTGCGCCCGGACGGAGGACGGGACGTAGAGACGGTTGGGAGGTCCTCCTCCAGGGTCTGGCTCAGCCTCCTGCGCTCGGCGAATCAGCCCCTCGATGTCCCAGGTGAGTGAGCGAACGAAGCAGGACCCAGGTAGAATGGTGTCCGTCCGCTCCTCCGGGAGCTCGGGCTGGTAGAGGCGCGAGAGCGCGTCGGGTTTCTGGTTCTTGGACCCTGGCCGGTAAGAGATGGAGAGGTGGAACCTGGAAAAGAAAAGGGACCAGCGAAACTGGCGGGGGTTGAGGCGCTTGGCAGTTTGGAGGTATATGAGGTTCTTGTGATCAGTCTAAATAATAACAGGGAGTACGGTACCTTCAAGCCAATGTCTCCACTCCTCCAGAGCCAGCTTGATGGCTAGGAGCTCCCGGTCCCCGATGTTGTAGTTGCGCTCGGCCGGCGTGAAGCGCTTTGAAAAGAACGCGCAGGGATGGAGCTTGTTGTCTGCCGCCGAGCGCTGGGACAGGACCGCTCCCACACCTTCCTCTGATGCATCCACCTCCAGCATGAATTGAGCGCCTGTGTCCGGGTGAATGAGGATGGGAGCCTCTGTGAAGCACTGCTGCAGGTTCCTGAAGGCGGCTTCAGCCTCCGGGCCCCAGTGAAAAGGCACCTTGGGAGATGTCAGGGCCGTAAGGGGTCCCACAATGAGGCTAAAGCCGCGGATAAACCTGCGGTAGAAGTTTGAGAAGCCCAGGAACCGCTGCAGCTGCTTCCGGCAGGTGGGAACCGGCCAATCCTCCACTGCCTTAGTCTTGGCTGGGTCCGGTCTGATCTGTCCACCCTCTAAAATGAAGCCCAAAAAAGATTGTGTGTGGAACTCACATTTTTCAGCCTTGATGTAGAGCCGGTTCTCCAGGAGCCGTTGGAGGACCAGCCGGACGTGTTTCCGATGTTCCTGTGGGTCTGAGGAAAAAATTAGGATGTCGTCTAAGTAGACAAAAACAAACTGATGGAAGAAGTCTCTGAGAACATCATTAATAAGGTTCTGAAACACGGCTGGTGCGTTTGTCAGTCCGAAGGGCATGACCAAATACTCGAAGTGGCCAATGTGAGTTTTGAAGGCCGTCTTCCACTCATCACCCGCCCGAATGCGGACGAGGTGATAAGCGTTTCTGAGGTCGAGTTTGGTGAATATGGTGGCTTTTTGTACTGGCTCGAAAGCGGACGAGAGCAGCGGGAGTGAGTATTTGTTTTTGACAGTTATCTGATTCAGTCCTCTATAGTCAATACAGGGGCGGAGTGTGCCGTCTTTTTTGGCCACGAAGAAGAAACCCGCTCCTAGGGGAGATGAAGAAGAACGAATGATACCAGCCTTCAGAGAGTCCTTGATATATTGTTCCATGGCTTCTCTCTCTGCTCGGGAAAGATTAAACAAACGGCCCGCCGGGAGAGGTGCACCGGGCAGCAGATCGATAGAACAATCGTAAGGCCGGTGAGGCGGGAGAGAGAGAGCCAAGTCCTTATTAAAAGCCTCCCCCAGGTCATGATATTCGGGGGGAACTTTGGTTAGGTCCGGAGGTTGCTGTGGGGCCACACACACAATCACACCCACAGGCAGCTCAGCCACACAACACCTCTCTGCATTAGTTTTATCATTTTCATTTAATGTCTCTACTTCTTGCCTCTGTAAATAAGTTTTTAAAAGCCACAGTTAATGTTTTATTTCGTTCCAACAACTGAAAGCACTCAAGGATAAATTCATTTACTCCATGTTGTGGTACAGTGAGTGACCTGATAATGCACGTAATGATTTTTCACATCCCAAAGAACACAATCGCATTAAAGGTACACCTCAGGTTGTTCCATGATATTAATTAACCCATTAAGGTCTGGCATATTTGCTCAGCCATCTGTAAGCTCTCTCAATTGGGAAAAAAAGCAGATTAACTAAAGTTGTTGGTAATTGTTTAATCTGGGAGAGCAAGTCCCATGTCTTTGTTTGATAGCATGATGGATGACTAACAGCAAACAGAGAATTTCAGTGTCTGGACACAGGTTTCCTCTTTACTGTGTTAAAACTTTGTTGTTTTTGACTATGTTATTATTTTTATTGTTATTATCTGGTTTCCTTTTATTTTTATGGTCTTTTTAGCCAATTTTACAAACAAAAACAAGTTAGTACTTACACTTAGGTACTTGTTTATGTAAGGGCAAATATTGAAATCTTAGCACATTCAAAAAGTTAAAATATAGAGATTTCATACAGTGCAAAGGCCCATGTTTATTAGTTTTTGTGAAATCTAAATATTTGTCATATTTTTTGCTTTTTAAAACCTAAAAAGAAAAGGAAGAATATTTGCAACATTGCTTTATACTCAGGCCGGGAATTTTGGTATCATCCCCGGCCATTGGGGGTGCAACGGTTCATAAATGATCCATGATCCGCATGGATCTCTATCTACGATTCAGCACGCACATGGTCAATGGATTGGTCCGTGGATGGATGGACAGAATATCTGGAGTTTGTAACA
>SSNP01000057.1:571194-620425 GCA_006937955.1 Pachypanchax playfairii | reverse complement strand
AAAACAAACTGATGGAAGAAGTCTCTGAGAACATCATTAATAAGGTTCTGAAACACGGCTGGTGCGTTTGTCAGTCCGAAGGGCATGACCAAATACTCGAAGTGGCCAATGTGAGTTTTGAAGGCCGTCTTCCACTCATCACCCGCCCGAATGCGGACGAGGTGATAAGCGTTTCTGAGGTCGAGTTTGGTGAATATGGTGGCTTTTTGTACTGGCTCGAAAGCGGACGAGAGCAGCGGGAGTGAGTATTTGTTTTTGACAGTTATCTGATTCAGTCCTCTATAGTCAATACAGGGGCGGAGTGTGCCGTCTTTTTTGGCCACGAAGAAGAAACCCGCTCCTAGGGGAGATGAAGAAGAACGAATGATACCAGCCTTCAGAGAGTCCTTGATATATTGTTCCATGGCTTCTCTCTCTGCTCGGGAAAGATTAAACAAACGGCCCGCCGGGAGAGGTGCACCGGGCAGCAGATCGATAGAACAATCGTAAGGCCGGTGAGGCGGGAGAGAGAGAGCCAAGTCCTTATTAAAAGCCTCCCCCAGGTCATGATATTCAGGTTGTTCCATGATATTAATTAACCCATTAAGGTCTGGCATATTTGCTCAGCCATCTGTAAGCTCTCTCAATTGGGAAAAAAAGCAGATTAACTAAAGTTGTTGGTAATTGTTTAATCTGGGAGAGCAAGTCCCATGTCTTTGTTTGATAGCATGATGGATGACTAACAGCAAACAGAGAATTTCAGTGTCTGGACACAGGTTTCCTCTTTACTGTGTTAAAACTTTGTTGTTTTTGACTATGTTATTATTTTTATTGTTATTATCTGGTTTCCTTTTATTTTTATGGTCTTTTTAGCCAATTTTACAAACAAAAACAAGTTAGTACTTACACTTAGGTACTTGTTTATGTAAGGGCAAATATTGAAATCTTAGCACATTCAAAAAGTTAAAATATAGAGATTTCATACAGTGCAAAGGCCCATGTTTATTAGTTTTTGTGAAATCTAAATATTTGTCATATTTTTTGCTTTTTAAAACCTAAAAAGAAAAGGAAGAATATTTGCAACATTGCTTTATACTCAGGCCGGGAATTTTGGTATCATCCCCGGCCATTGGGGGTGCAACGGTTCATAAATGATCCATGATCCGCATGGATCTCTATCTACGATTCAGCACGCACATGGTCAATGGATTGGTCCGTGGATGGATGGACAGAATATCTGGAGTTTGTAACAAAAAATACAATCCTTTTTGGATTTGGCTCTCAATTCAGGTGCCCTACTTTTTAAAAACCATAATATGGTCACCCTATACAACTTTCTCGGTATATAACTATTAGAAAGTCAAAGTGATAGTACTGTACTTTGGGTATGTTTGCTGTTTGTGTAAATGAAAGCAGCTTCTTGTTGTCACGTTTGAGGTTGTAATGCTGGACCCAGGTGCAGTGAGTGTGGGAGGGAAAACACAACTGAACGGGAATAGGAACAAAAGAAGATTTTTATGAAGAAAATAAAATGCTGACGGGGCAGCAAAATAACTTACATAAGGGGTGAGGAGTCCAAAGGGTAAACAACACAAAAGTAATCCAGGGTAACGGAGGGAAGGAACAGAACAGAACCAAGCTAATCACGGAGACGGGGCTAAGACATAGGCTGAGGCTGGGGTGCTGATAACAACAAGAGACAGAGGGTCACGACTAAGAGCTACGGCGGGGAATGACTGCGGTGCTGACAGTGAAAACAAACCGACACTGACTGAAAAACACATGGGACTTAAATACAAACACCAAACTGATTACAAACGCAGAACACCTGGGAACACTGGGAGAGAATGAAACAGAGGAACTAATCAATAACACGACACACCTGAATGGAAAAACACTAGACTGGAGAGAAGCTGAGCTGACACATGAGGAGAACAGGAAGCACAGACATGAACAAAATAAAAGCGAAACAGGAAACTGAATGACTAAGGAAAATAAAAGCATAACATGGCCTAAGAATTGAATCAGAACCAAAAGGGAAAACAACTACTGCAAAACCCCTGAAGTACAGAACATAATAAACAAAACCCCAAGACCTGACACTTGTTGTATCTTCATGGTGCTGCCTGGCAGCAAACACCTGTTTTCCCCACTCCTCTACCATTCTGATCTCAAAAGGAGGTTCTCAGCTATCACACTTTCCTGTTACTTGTAACTTTCTAAGGTGACCCTTCTAAGGCGACCCATCAGACTTTTATCTATCCTATGTTGTGGACCTAATTATTTTAGTGGCTTACATTCCCTGGAGCTGTCCAGACAGAGTGAGACCAACATCTTGCTGTAAATTATGGATTTTGTGCATGTAGAAAGCCATCAAAGGTAGGAAAACTTAACTTTTAAAGTCTTTGTTTTTTTGTAAAAAGGCTTTAGTGTCAGTGCTGTGGTTGTTGAATGTCAAAATGGTTTATATAATCGGAAAGATGAGAATCTGCGCTTTCATGTGATATTTAGATTGCCATGGTGCCATCACATACGGGTCCCGCACATGGCTGTACGTGTACATGTTTACTGGGACCGGCTGGGAGGTCTGCATGCCAGCGGTTTTTAACGCGCATAACTCTTTACACCATCTCCCAGCATCAGAACCACTTTGAGTTAAGTTTTATTTCTTACTGGTAATGTGCCCGAATTTGTGGAAAAAGTGGTTTATTGTTTGTGCCAAACTTCAAAGGGGAGTGCTTCCAAAGCAGGGGTGGGCAACTCCAGGCCTCGAGGGCCACTATCCTGCACATTTTAGATGTTCCCCTGTTTCACCACACCTGATTCAAATCTGCAACCTCTCAGCAAGTCCTATAGAAGCCTGTTAACGACCTGTTCATCTGCAGCAAGGGGAGTTGTTCTGGGCTGGTGTTGAGAGGGATGTTGAAAGGTCTGGTCCGCAGGCCCAACGTCATGGGCGGGCCTGGGCCCAGCTTAGAAGTGTGGCTCAGAAGTGTGATGTGAAAGTCGTACCTCATCCACATTCATATGCATTAGCAAAAAGCTATAGGCAAGCAAGCTGGCTGTTTAACAACTGAATACCAGAAGAACATGGAGGTTGAGATCAATTTAACAAACTAAAAGCAGATCTATGCAGAGTTCATATCAGTTACCCAGTCAGGTTTGAGTCATGGTTGCCAAAAACTGTAGAAGAACGACTGACTTTAGTGATGTAGTAGGTGTAAAATATTCAATAAAATGTTGTGCTGCATGACTGTCTTTATTTTCCCTCTCACATGTAGCATTATGATGTGGAAATTTACAACTGAATCACCGATTTCAGCTTTAGGTACATTGTGGATAAAACTCGTCACCACCCATCTACCACCATCATTTGAATGACATTCTTCACCTCAAGCAAGTTAGACATGCTGCATACTAATATAGTCATACAACCAAACAAAAAAGTGCATGGATGAATGATTACAGCTACAAGTAAGAAAAGTACAAATTTGTGTTTTCCTTTTGTAATTTTTTTTTAATTTGGTGTACTAGACAGAGAGCTTACCTTGTTCTTAAGTTACTCCTCACAGCCACCTTCAGGTCCCTCACCACGGCAGAGTCTCCAGGGCTCGGGGTGAAAGCCACCTGCAGCAGGGCGAGAAGCGGTGTGATGACGGACAGAGTTGGTTGCTTGTCCTCCGACATTGCGAGTGTAGCTTATTTCATTGGTTTCAAGACCCGTACCAAATCTTCAGCAATCGTTACATCCTCCTCTGTTAAGATGTCTATCCTCCTAACAAGAGTTATTTGTTAAATGTCAGAAGAACACATTGTGTGCAGCATCTGCACTGGATCCTCGCTTTAAGGCCCTACCATTCCTGTCTGCTGAAGAGCGAGATGACACGCTCTCCAGACTGAAGACCAAGGCTGCCAATGCTACACCTGAGGTAAGGATTTTGAAGAAAAAACATGTTCAGTTTAATAAGAATGTTTCTTTGAGAATTATAAGATTTTCGGATGGATCAGGAATGTTGTACTTAATAAAAATCATGCTGTTTTTCTATCTATTTATTTCTGTGTTGCCCCATCCTCTTATTCATTGGCTAAAATACTGATGGTAAGGATGTTGATGAAGGAGCTGAGGAGATGGGGGATGAAACTTCGTCCAAAAAGCGCAAGATGTCCAGCACCTTGGAGTCTCTCCTTGGGGCAGTCTACTTGCCAACAACAGTAAAGGAACATGGCCATAAAACTCCAGCAATGAGGGCTGAAGAGGAAATTAGAAGATACATGGCAGAGGATCAAGCTGGACTGAATGGCAATCCTCTGACCTGGTTGAGGTCAAATGACAGGGAGTATCCACTTTTGGCTTGCCTTGCAAAGCAATACCTTTGTGTCCCAGGGACCAGTATTGCGTCGGAAAGGATGTTTTGAACAGCGGGCCATATTGTCACTGCAAAAAGAAGCTGCCTAACCCCAGATTATGTTAATGAGCTCCTTTTCCTGCACAATAATCTCAAAGTTGGTGAGAAGTGACTGGGACTTAAGACAGTTTGGTTTACAGTTCATGTTTAAACTGGACAATTTACAAGTTTTGCACTTATTTGTTGAATTTTGAAGACCATTGTGTCCAAAAAGAGACTAAAGATACCAGGATGTGTCAAATTATAGGAGGATAATGAGGTCCTTTTCCTGCACAAGAAGCTCAAAGTTGGTGAGAAGTGACTGACAATTAAGACAGTTTTGTTTACAGTTTATGTTTAAACTGCACAATTTACAATTTTTGCACTTATTTGTTGAAGTTTGAAGACTGCTGTGTCCAAGGGACTAAAGAGATACCAGAATGTGTCAAATTATAAGATGATGCCTTTGCTTAAAAGCTTGGTCTGCGACAGTAAAGCAATTCTGTCACTACTACACACATAGTTTTTCTTTTTTTGAAAATGCCATTCTGTTAATATGCACAGAATTGTTATTGAGTTCCTCTCATATACCTACAAGCAGCAATGTACATAAAAATATAAAAAAATAGTATTAAAGGGACTTAAGGCAGCTTTACAAAATCTGACTCAGTGCTGCCGCGACAGGCGCTGTGGCTAACTGCAGCCACCAGCCAAGCCGGCACGGGAGCGCGCACAGACACTTTACAGACTGTTCGTCTTCACAGCACTGCACCGGGGAGGCTAACATACTTCACGTCAGGTCTCTCCACTCTGTTATTTGATTTGATCTCATCATTTTCATACTGTATCAGGCTCTAAACACGACCTATAATGTTTTCTCACCTGGTCACAAGGAAATGAGCCATGTCAGCATCCGTTTTCACTCCCAAATGCAGCTGAAGTTCCCTCCATGAACCGAACGCATATCCAATATTTATGCGGGTGCCTGCCCGGCTTCGGTCATATTTTTTTTTAGACTCACGAGATGCTGCTGATAAAGTCTTTTTTTTCTTCGTGGTGCCACCTTTTTGGGGGGTGAGAGTGGATGCAGGTCGTTTGCTGGCTGCAGAAACATCCATAAGTATACCTTCAGTGTTTGAATCCAAGTCCACGGCGGCCATGTTCTTCCTGTTCAAGAGCTGTTGGCAACGCGCATGCAGCGTCAATTTACGTCACATCCCTACAACTGCGCGGGAAATTCGGACGTCGAACTGCAGCACATTATGTAGCACACAGCGTGTCCAAGGCAACAGACATATATGCGGATGGCCTCGTTATTTTGGGTTTTTAATGCTTCATGACCCATTAGCATTGAATAAACTGGAAATGCATGTGTAGTTTTTCACAAATCTTGCCTTAAGTCCCTTTAACAAAAAATTTAAAACCTGTCAAAAATCAAAATGACAACAAGGCTAATGACAAGAACATAAACTTGTGACCAGAACTGTGTGTTATAGTAATTCTAAAATACTTCCTGTTAGGGTCCCAGTTTTTGTTTCTGACCTATGCTGTGTCCAAATTCAGGGTCTGCATACTTCGAAGGACCCAGTCTACCCGGTCGACGTGGGCCGCGTACTTCTTCGACCGGGTAGACCGGATGTTAACGGCTGTGAATTGGGACAGGTCTAGCCTTCAGATGAACTCCCGCCCCCACCCCCGCGAATGTACTGTCACCTAGCAACTGTGACGACTCTGGCTTGAACAGTTAGAACTGCTTAAAAATGTTTGAAGAAACGGTCTTTAGTTGGTTAATCCTGCAATAAATATGTACACTGTTATTTTGTTTTTCTTTTTTATGAGGAAAAATAAGGCTCTTCTGCCGTCTGTATTTTTATTAATTCATATTTACCTTGAATATTTGTTCATAGCTTAGAAATTAATGTAGCGGGTTTATATATGTTTAAAAATCATCTCTGGTTGCACCTCTCGATTCACTGTTTGACATAACCCTACTTATAAAAAAATCTCCCGTTTGACCCGCAATGCATAAGGGAATATGTCGGCCGGCGAAGGATACGCCAGACCCAGCCTTCAAATCGGGGGAAAAAAGGCTGGATTCGTCTGCTGCATTCGAAGGAGTCTTCGAATTGGAACAGGCCTAGTTGTGGTGCCATGACGTAAACGGCCGACGAATCCAGCTTTCAAAGTATGCAGACCTTGAATTTGGACACAGCCCTAGTTTTTCTTTGTGGTCTGGTTTTTTACCTTAAAGATCCCCATCTTGCCTCAGAAAGAATACCATCTTCCACTGGATCTCTGCCTCTCACTAACCTCTATACCTCTATTTGGGATTGAAGCTTTGTGAATGCCTCAGTTTGTTTTTTGTTAAAAAAACTGTTTCTGGTGAAGAAAAAGTAAAGTACATTTGTATTTTAAAATGCAGTTGAGCCATTTTAATTATTTAAGACCAGACTGAATTGAATCGAATCACGATTAATCGATACAGAACCTTATGAATCAAAATCGAATAGTTTACATGTGACTTCGAAAATCGATTTATTGAAAGAAGTGTGCTCACCACCGCTACGGTAGGTGGCGCCATGCGACCCTTCAGAGGGGTGTTCTTCCGGTTTGGGTCAAAAAAAGAAACAGTTGCGTTAGTGAAAAAATGTAAAATGTACTGATCCTCCACTTACACTTGAGTTAGCCGCCGTCTTCGTCTTCTTCTTCGTTTACTGTTTTGCTGTTTATAGCGGTGCTGTCGTCAATATCATTTCCTGAAGGGGCAGGCCAGATAGCTCGACTAAGCAGCCAGAGCGTTTATATGCAGAGAAATTCAATTTTGAATCGCATTATCTGGGTAGCTTAGTCGGACTAGTTAAAGTCCAGTTCGGTTCGATTTCAGTCCAACTAAGCCGTTTACATGTGTTTCAGAAGTCCGATTTCAGTTGGATTAAGGCAATAATTCAAATTTCTATGGCTGCATGTAAACAAACTGACTAAGTAAGGAGTCTGGGAGTGTCCACTCCACACACAGTATCTGGTCGGCAAGTGTGCGCTTTGTATGTATTGGCTGTGGTGGGGATGTAAACACCAACCAGAATGAATGAAGTGAACTCAGAAAGGGAGAGCAGTGCTGCTGACTCCCTGTCACGTTGTTACACCAGCAACAGTTGATATAAAAACAAATTCCTCCACCCTTATTCCTCGAGAGTTGCATATCACAGTCTGCTCTGAGCAGCTGGAAGATAAGATATGATATACTTTATTAATCCCTCGGGAAGGTTCCCTTCGGGGAATAAATGGCAGCTGACACCAAACAGAGTGTCTTGTTTACACAAACGGGAATTTGATTGTGTGGCCTCCAGGCCAATCCAAAGATTAGGGGCAGACTGCAGAATTCCATCAGCCTTGAAGGTCTCTCTTGGGTCCCTCGTTGGTGAATCCGAAAAAAAAAGAGTGCAGTAAATTAGCTAATAGCTATGTGTCTGTGAAGCACAGTGTGGATGATCTCGTTAAGTTCCTGTTTTTTCCCACCAGTAGCTGGAGTTTGTCTAGTTTGTTGCACAGTGAGTGCAAATTAGAAAGAAATATTCCAGGCGCACAAGCATTCCTGCTCGTTTTCCTCTTCTCCTCCTGCGCTTGACTGCATGAGTGCGCTCTTCTTTGACTAAGATGTCTGTTAATTCCGTTCTTTGAGTAAAATATTTTGGGACCAGGGTCCCTGATATGTAGGAGCTCATTGGAGCTCATTCCTGGTGTATGATCTCTGAGAGGTGCCGGAAAACATATTAAGATAGTAAAAATCAACTCACTCCTTCATGTTTACATTGTACACAGCTGACTATAAGCAGAGTTTCCCAGCTTGTCATTTACAAAAGTTTTCTGACGACACTGCCCTGTAGGACCTGATCTCTTGAGGTGATGACCAGGCTTACAGGGAGGAAGTTAATTCCTTTGTTTGGTGGCGCAATGAGAATTTTTACAACCAAATGTTGGCAAAACACAAGAGGTTATCATTGATTTCAGAAAGGAAAAAAAAACATTCTCTCCAGTGATCATCAAAGGACAACCTATTGAAATTGTTGAAACCTACAAATATTTAGGGGTGTACCTTGACAGTAAGTTAAACTTGAAAAGGAACAGTGATTATCTTGTTAAAAAAGGCTCAGTCCAGACTGTTTTTTTCTTAGGGAGCTGAGATCGTTTGACATAAACAGGAGGCTCCTGAATACGTTCTATCAGGGGATTATACCCAGTGTATTGTTTTATGCTGTATTGTGTTGGGGCCGGAGTCTCACTGTTGAGGACTACTACTGTCATTTAGCAGACGCTTTTATCCAAAGCGGACAAAGAGGACAAAAACAGACTCAACAAACTGATCAAAAAAGGTGGCTCAGTGGGTGGACTAAGTCTGGACTCAGTGGACATCATCATGGACAAAAGGATGATGAGTAAACTTAAGACTGTGTTGTCTCTCAAGGATCACCCTCTCCACAGTGTTTTTAATGAACTCCGGAATTCTTTTAGTGGGCAAATGATAATGCCCCATTGTTCTACTGAATGTTTTAGAAACTCTTATTCCTGCTGCTGTGTGTTTTTATAATGATCACTTTGTATGATTTTATATTTGATATTAATATTTCTGTTTTTATAACATTGTGCCACTTTGGTCGTGGTCTGTAGCTGAGTTCAGTGTGAGTGTGTTTTTTATATGTCCATGACAATCTAAATTACCCTTTGGGGATTAATAAAGCAAACCATGGACCTTGGACCTCCTACACACCGAGGCAGCCATCTGCAGCGCCATCTTAGGTCAAATATAGATCAAACATTTCTCCTTTAACTAACAAATTCAGTAACATTTTGAATCTTAATTATTAAACAGAAATTAACAACTTGTTAGGGTCCCTAGTTTTTTGTTGACATTTCCCTGCTCCCCTGTTTCTTCATGTGTAATCTGTGTATCTCGTCTCTTTGTGTTTCCTGTTTTATTTTGGTGGTGTCCTGTGTTTCCTGTTTTCCCTTGTGTGCGCCTCAGTAGCTTAATTTCTTCCCCATAGCTGTTTTGATTTAAGTAATTTACTTCCCTTGTGTTTCTCTGTAGGCTGCGTCATTTTCTGTTTAGTTGCTGAGTGTTGTCTTCCCTTGTCATCCCATGTCGAGTGTCTGCCTCCCCTGTATTTCCGGAACCTGTGAGTTTTTTGCTGCCTTGTCAACTTTTTTGATTTTCTCTGTTTATTAAAAGGATTATTTTAGCACTTTAAGCTTCTTGTGTCTCCCTTTATCTTGGGTCCTGCTCTGAGTCACTGTGAAACATGACACAACTGCCAATTGACAGTTACACAAGACAAGAAATTAACATTCATGGGAAAATTTTAATTATTAGACACTGAACATTTCTGAGATATTTCAACTTTAATGGAAATGCTAACATATAAATTCTTTTGAGTGTGAGGAAGAAAATTATACATCCAGACACATGCCCTCAACTCAGACTGCTCATTGGTAAAGTCCTGGACTCTGGTTAGAGCAAAAAGGACAGACAGGTCTTAAACCAGATTTAGAGGACAGGAAGAGATCCACACTTTAATAGAAGCAGTTACACTTGTTGACATGTGTGGAAACTAAGTCATTAGTAATCCCTCCGGAAAGAAGGTTCACCCCAGGGCACAGGATTTTTGGCCCACCTTAAAGGCTGCAGCAAACGTCACATTTCTTATGGCTAGGGAAAAGTAGGAGAGGGAACACGTCCTGACTGTGTGGCTGTAATGTCACAACATTAAGGTCATGTCCTTGTTATCTGTCTTGGGTTGGTGGGCAGATGAATGCTTTTAGGAAAACAAATATAATGGTACAAAAACAGAAATGTGAGCAGTGAGGCTGTCACAGTGTAAAAATATATATTTAGAAAGTTACACAACTAAATATATTTATTTTATTTTTTATTTTTAGGTAACATATATGGGCCACAAGAAAAATGCCACAAAACAAATACACTCAAACTTTTCATAACAATTTGAACAGTGCTTTTTCACAAGGAAAGGATTTTTCATTCATAATATCCTATTTTAATCTCTTCTTCTGAAACATAGAATGTGTTTCAACAGAGCTGTGTGTTGGATGAAAACAATGAGAGGAAGAAAAATCAATTTGAGATAAGTGACACTATGGAAAAATCCAGGTGATAATGTTTCTTCTAGCTGCTTTTGAGGTTTTTTTGTTGTTATTTTTAATAATTGGCATTTAGATGGTGCTGATGTGTGCCTCTAAGTACAGTGGCCAATAGTTATATGCACAAAACTTCTGGGCACGTTCCTGTGTAATAGAGAATCCATACACTTACATTCACAGCACATATGCACAAAACATTTTGAGGTATCATACATGCATCCCACTTAGGACTTTAAGTTTGTACCTGTAACTTAAGTTTGTACATGTAACTTTTGGTTTCGTACACATAACTTATGCTTTATACTTTTAACTTAAGTGGGGGCTACAACGCATGCTTACTACTCGAAAAACGACAAACTGCTGATGTTGATATGTTGATGTCAAAGGTCAGAGGAAAATGACCAGACTAGTTTGAGCTGATAAAATGGCAACAGTAACTCAAACAACCACTCGTTACAACCAAATATGCATCAACAAGGCATTTTTACCCACAGAACTGCTGCTCATTAGATATTTTCCCTTTTTCAGACCATTCTCTGTAAAGCCTACAGTAATCCGGCCTGTCCTTGTGATTCTGTTTTGTAAGTGCTTTCTCAGCCTTTTCTTTTTCATTTTTAAAAGTATTTTATTTCATTAACCCTCAAGACACTAAAGCCCATTTAAGAAATTATATACTTGTTTTTCAATTCAGAAAGGTGTGTGATTTTTTTTTCAACATTGTAGATATATACTATTTAACTAGTTGATGGAATGTGTACCTAAGTAGGTTTCTTTTAGTTATTTTTTGTAGCTATATCATTTTCTAGTTTTAAATGTGATGAAATGTTTGCAGTGTCTCTTTTAAAATAGTGAAATGAACACTTGTCAATAAAAAAGACAAAAAGCATAGTTTATAGAATGCGTTATATTTTATATTTAATTCAAAAAAGACCAGAAATACATTTATACATAAAACACTGACTTTAGGTAGATTTTTTTCAATTTGCCATAAAGCTATATTCATCAAAAGAAGACAAATAATTTTGTACAGATGAAAGTATTGTTTTACAAAATGGAAAACATGAATTGTTTATGCAGGAGCCACAGAGGAGACCTCTGTCTTTGATGTAGACACTTCAGAACCATCATCCACTTGTTTGCCAAACAGCTGCATGATGCATGAGCGGAACTGAAGGGAAAAGAATGAAAACATGGGTTATAAATAATGGATATTTCACATGTTTAATTAAAAGTATGATCACGACAATGTTTTGCCCACCTGCCGGTTCATAAAGACATAGATGATTGGATTGTAGATGGTGGCGCTCTTTGCAAAGTATGCAGGCATGGCAGCAGCCAAAGGATGGAAGGCGTATCCAGGATTGGCCGCAGCAAAGCAGGCGAAAAAGGTGTAAGGTCCCCAGCACACAATGTAAGCCACAATCATGACAACAACCATCCTTGACACTTCTCTCTCAGCCTTCTGGGTGGACTCAGATTCCTTCTGCTGCATGGCAACCTGTGGTCCACAAATCAACAGGGTAAAATTTTGCCAGGTTTTAATTAACAAAAAAAAGGGGGAAAAAAACAACTAATAAACTTAAAACAAAACTCACAGCACGGATGGCCAGCCACACAGCAAGGTAGCACAAGATGATGATAGCCAGAGGAATGATACAACATGTAATCATCAAAACAATCATGTAGGATTGGACTCCAGGGTCCTCGCTTCCACTGAATACATCTGGTCCACAGGAAGTTTTCAGTCCATGGGGCCAGTACCTTTTGCAATAAAAATAAATGTTCTTACTTGGTTCACATTCCAATACCCAAGTTGTTCTATTTTCACAACTCATCAAAATGTTATATTGGGATATTACAAACTAAACCAACCAAAGAACCAACAGTTACCTGCTCCATCCAAACATAGGAGGAGCACACCATGCAGCAGCCCAGACCCAAGAAAACACAATTCCAGCTGTAGCCCATTTGGCATCAAACTTGACATTTCCAAAAGGCTTGCATACAACTATCCATCTCTCCCAAGAGATTATAGTAAGGGACCAAAGAGCAGTAATGCCTGTAGAAAAAAAGAAATGACAATCCATAGATTCCGTAATCATGATTTAGCATTACAACCAACAAAGACATTCATTACAAAATTTGACAGCTGTACTGTGACCACTTACCACAAACTGAGACAGTATAGCCCTCAAAGACGCACATTGGGTGTCCCAGAATGAAATATCCAAAGAACTGGTTGCAAACACTGATAGTGCTGGCAAAAACTGTCTCTCCGAGATCAGCAATTGCAAGATTGACCAAAATCCAGTTCAGAGGATGACGGAGTTTTTTGAACTTTGCTGTGGCCACCAAGACCAGACCATTGGTGAAAACTGATGCAATGACCACAAAAAACATCCAGACTGTTGCAAGGTTGTAAACCCATCGAGGAGCAATGTGGTAGTTGGGTCCCTCAAAAGGATCTAAAAAAATATTTTATTACATAACTATTTTGTTATCACTCTTATATACCATTATATTTCAATTATTATATTATAACTATCCAATAACTATTAATTATATGACTATTAGAAAGTCAAAGTGATAGTACTGTACCTCGGGTATTATTGCTGTTTGTGTAAACGAAGGCAGCTTCTCTTGTTGTATCTTCATGGTGCCTCCTGGCAGAAAACACCTGTTTTCCCCACTCCTCTGCCATTCTGATCTCAAAAGGAGGTTCTCAGCTGTCACTCTTTCCTGTCACTTGTAACCTTCTGGGACGACCTGTGCTTCCCGTCAGACTTTAGCTTTTATACTGATGCTTCAGCGACCTCTGATAGGATTACTTTACAATCATATTACAGCCATGGTGTGCCACTTGGCTGTGATACTAAAAGGCAAAGCAATGCTCTTTTTTCAACTGCAATTAAAACCACTAATGAGGTTAGGACACTGAGTGGATTTCCGTAGACTCATTTAATTTTAGGATTAGCTTTGAGACCTTTAACTAACACATAAAGTATTTTTCCTGAGAAGACAATGATGTATATTTCTTAAAACTGTTGCTGGGTAGAAATGAAAACAAATAGTGTAGTACTGTTATTCTCAGTTAAAGGGTATTTCATCTTACAAACAATTGCTGTTACTTTCTTATTTGCTTGTGTGTAAGAGTAATAATAATACATCAAGTTATACACATTAATTATTGTATTAGGTCAAAATTGTACCTTAAAATTATGTTTATTATAATGATTTCAGGTAAAAAAATATGCTTTGGTGTTTCTAGTCATAGTATCCATGTGTGGAAAGTGGATACCTTGACAGGACAGACAGGTATTGAACCAGATTTAGAGGACAAGGGGAGATCCGCATCATCTTAACTGTGACACTGGTAATTGTTGACATGTGAGGCAAGTAAGACCCTTTTAATCCCTCCGGAAAGAAGATTTGCTCCAGAACATAGGATTTTTTAACTCACCTTTGAGCCTGCTGCTTACGTCACACTCATAATTGCATTGAACCCATTAGGCCTTTACAAGAAAAGTGGGTGTTTTAGTTCATTTTTGGGGTCATATTATGAAACTCTTTTGTTTAAATAGTTTAAAGTTTTAGTGTTACAACCTATTGATTTTTCTTTCTTTGCTTTAACAGTTTAACAGCTTTTCAGCAAAAGCTAAATGGGATATAGCTAATGGTTACGTGGATGGATGTTCCGGCGACTTGTTATTTAAACTGGGTCAATCTGCTGTAACTCTCAATATGTTCCTTGATGTTTACACCACAACTTGATCTTATTTGGCACATAGCCTTATCTAATCGGGATGACCAGCAATTACATTTGTATTTTATTTTATTTTTTGTAGATTATTCAGCTTATATTTGAAATGGGTCAGAAAAGATCTCTAGGTATGATGTTGGAACCAAGTTATATGTCTGTGGAGAAATGCTTTCCACCGAACATTAAACTAAACATGAGAACAGAGCATGTGGGGATGAAAGGACTAAATAGTTCAACCCAGCTGTTTCAAGGTAAGGTAGCATCTCACTGGGCTGCAGCTGTTGGTGACTAGTTAGAGATTCAAAATTGCAGGATCATTGCGAGAATGTAACACATTTTCAGTTGCCATCCTTTTAAATTGATGCATACATGACATTTTTGTAACCTGTTCTACAATAGCCAATCATGAAGGGCATGTGAGATAAATGCAAACAAATTACTGCAGTCTTGCAACTACCGTGTTAATTTCCTTGTTGCAGTTTAATCACAAAGCATCCTAATTATATCCCAGTTTTGTCATGTCCAGTGCTTTGTGCGACTGTGTGTTTTTGTGTGTTGGGTGAGTTCTCTTCGCAGAGTGACATATATGCTGGAGAGTGGTGCGGGCTGATTGACATCAGCTGGAGAAGATCAGACTGATGAGGAGCAGGCAAGGGCCTGGTTTGATATGATATAATGGGGGTTCAATGCGAGGCCCGAAGGGCCAAAGCACTAGCGGCCGGGGGTCTGGGGGCCGCTTAAGGCCCCCAAGCCAACGACTAACAGATGGCCGGAGGCGATTTTTGAAGCATTTCTGACTGCATATTTCATGATATATTTGTCTACCATAGTCCTGCAAAAAAAGTAGAAAAAAGGGCATTTCTTGGAAAAAATGCAGTCGCAGGTCCCCCATGCAGGCCAAGGGAAAGGTTCTGTTAAATTTATTATAAATCAGCATCATTGTCACTGAATCCATTCTTTGTGAAATCACAAAGTGAAAAGGTTGAACACAGACAAGACAGACAACACAATTCACAAAAATAGGACTTCGATTCTGTCCTAATCTTAGATGCATACTTCATATATGCAGTTAGAAATGGTTTATTAACATTTACATAAGAAAACAAGAAAGTAACTTAAAAAAAGAGAAAATTCAACACTGTCACTGGCAGAGGACTTTTATAAGAAACTAGCGAATTTCCACTTTTTATTTTGTTTTGTTCATCAAAACATGGGGGGGACATGTCCCCCCTGTCCCCCCCATAAACAAGGCCCATGGGAGCAGGAGCCCTATAAACAGCAGGCAGACCTCCAATCGCCCTAAATGGTATCAAACCACAAGCCACTTTTCCGAGTTTTTTCCGAGTGTTTTTGATATGTATTTTTCCTGTGTTTCCGAGTAACCCTGTCTTCTCCTCAGACCACCTGCGTTCCTGCTCCTCCAGTCCTCCCGAGTCTCCTTGTGAACCTGATCCCGAGCCTCCTGTGTCTCCCCGTGTACCTCCCGAGCCCCGATCTCCGCCGTCAGCTTGCCCGATATCTAGCGGCTCACCTGACACACACCCCTGGACTTCATCCCTCCACAGTCGCATCCCTGGACATTCCTCCTCCTCATGCTCTTCGTTGTCTTCCTCCCCATGAGTCTCTGTTCCTCCCGAGCACTTCTGACAGTTCCGTATATACAGTGACTAACCTTTCATCTCTTCTCTAGTACCGGACCTTCACCTGCACATTTTTGTATCACTGTTTCACCTTTTGCCCCTGTGCTTGTGTCTGAGTTTGAGTTCTGCATTTGGGTCGCACTGCTTCTTGCGAGCTCATGACAAGTTTCTTTGTAGAATAGCTTCATTTTATTTTGATCATCAACCCCTTTCATATTTTCTCGTATTTCTAACACTGAAACTAAGTTAATAAGTCACTGAAAAGAGTTCCAGACACATTGCATTTTTTGAACAAGTTGAAAATCCAAGCAACATTTCTGCAAGGCTCTTTAGCAGAATGACACCCAGCTCCAAACCATTCCTTACTTTGTTCATGCAAACATTCCATTCACACATACACAAATAGATGGAAACACTGTCAAACACAAATACACCCACACACATACAAACAAATAACCAGTCTTGGTGTAGAATTTCTAAATCAAAACCTATTTATGCATAACCATTGTAGTGTTATTCACCTTCATCTTTGTTCTGATCAACCTTTGGAAATAATTTCCTAATATAACAGACATGAAGTGTCATTTTCTACTTGTACCTAAGTGGCCAGTTATGATCAAATCAAATCAAATCAAAAATACTTTATTAATCCCCAAAGGGAAATTAAGTGTTGTTGTAGCTCAGTTCTTTTTCAGGGAGCCATTATAGAAGGTTCTAGCTGTGGACAGGAAGGATCTCCTGTAGCGGTCTGTGCTGCAGCGGATTATGAAGAATCTTCTGGCTGAAGACACTCTGTTTTAAACTTGTTCTTGCAAAAGACCAAAATGTCAGTTTCAAATAAATGCTGGTTAACAATTACCTCATCAAGCTTTTATTTGCCTTCTATTGTATTACACTTGTTTCAAACACATATTCTAGATTATAGAACACTAAATTATAGCATCATATTGAAAATATTTTATGGTCGCAGTTCTTGGCAGAGCTGCATGGAACCTCTACCCTCTTGATTTGACCCAGTGAAACACAAGCATCTCCTGCCTCAGCAGGCCAAAGCAGATTATACGGACAACTCAGGTTCCTCCATAAAACAGCTTAACATAGAGTAATTACTTTTGGCATGCTCACTCCGTAAAGACTTTAATCTCTCCGGAATGACAGGTCACTTTAGGGCGAAGCTGAGACTAATCAAAGCCTCTTCAAGCCTATTTTTTTGGTCAGATTCACTTCTTGCTCAGGTAGCTGGCTCACAGGTTTAGTAAGAACTCCATGTTGGACTTCGAGGACTTTTAAATCAGGAAGATGATGGACCTCAAACTGAAGGAATCTGTACATTTTTCTCCCATTTTAATTTTTTTTTTTTTTTACAAATCTGTCTGCAGTTAGGTATTTAAAACTATGGATTTTTTTTTTTAAATCATACATGGTGAGACAGTGTTGTATTTTAATACAAAACTTTAGATCTTACAAGTGCTGCAATTTTTTGTCAACTTGTGTTTTCTAAATCCTGTTTCCATGTGATGCTTTGATAATTCGAGGGTAGGTCTGGAATTCCGCTAGTTCTGAACTATTCATGTTTGGTAAAAGTTCACTACTAGCAGAACTCGGATTTGCTCCCGACTACCGACGGGAACCTTTCTGAGCACCATGACCGTGGAGAAGGTCCATTCAGCCATAGTCGTGATCAGCAGGTGGTCAACATGTATAGCGGCAGCTTGCTGGAAACTATTATCCTGATGAGAAGTGAGCCAAATCCATGCTGGTAACTCTGATGATCTTGTGTTCACTTAACGTCAGATAATATGTTCTCAGACATGGTTATTACCTTGATGGTGTTCTTTTTAGTAACCAGCATATTTATTTTCTTTTTATTTTCATTTGCAGTAGACAAAGTAATAGACAAATCAGACTTGTTAAAACATAACGAGCAGAGAGCATCTAAATTCATAGTTCATTTTCCTAGTTTTCGGATTTATAGTTTACTGTATGTACTTTTCTTTATGCAAGAAACCGTTTTTGACATTGTCGTTACTATTTAACTTTGAAAAATATCAGATATAATTTCCAAATGTATCAATCATAATTTTTTAAGGTAACTTTTTTTCTGGAAATCATCTTCAGTAAACTTTAAGCAAAGTCAATTTTATTAAAGTATTAGGAATTCTTATGGGCATATTCACCCATGAATATGAAAATCAATATGACCTCTGAAATGTGTCAATCTTGTTTGTTGCTTTTGCAGGACCTGCATATAACCATTTGCATGAATGATACTGTAACTCTAAACATCTTAGTTGAAACAATAAATAAATTATATTATCTTTTATTATGAACTTATTACAACTCTAATCTGTTAATCCATTTATGTATTTTGTAATATTATATTTTAAAAGTAATATTTATAGCTATCAGACGGACCAATAAATCATCATCGATCCATTTGATAGCTGTTTTAGCAGCTATAGTCCTCTACTTTAGGGTATTTACTTTGGTAGATAAAGATCCTTGTGCTGAGTTTCACATCAAAGTAATGTAAAAGATATCCACCTGAAGCTGCAGCTTTTAACTCTTTCATAGTTCACATAGTTCAACTTCTAGATGGGCAATTAATGGAGGCAAATCAGTTTTTATTTTTACTGGCTCCGAAAAATGGACAGTGGATCAACTTTAAACCTAAATTGCATCATTCCCAACTTGAGAGATTTTGTGAAAAAAAAAAACAATCAAAAACTTCTAACTGCTATTCTTGTTTAGAATATGTCAGAATGTGTATTTATTCTGTCAATGGACCAAAGGAAAAACATTTTCAGAGTTGTATCCTAAGATTTTTGTGTGACAGGTTTGCTTTTTCAGTGTGTCACCATTCATAGGCCCGGAGTAGGATATTTACTGAAAGGTTTGGGTCCCGGACTAGCTTGCGTGCCATTTTCATCCCCCCAATGGAAAACGTGAGAAGATTTTTAAAACCAAAAATAAGATCATGAAAACCTCATGAAGGTTTTATAATAAAAGTGGGACAGAACAAACAACCAAAATGTCTAATTCTGTAGTGCTTGTTTCCCAGAAAAGGACAGGTGTTAAAAGCTTGGTGGCCCCATGTTTTTTATGTACTTCATTTTGAACCTGACTTATAGAAATAATTTTTATCTCCCTACTGAAACTAAATACTTTGTTGGTATATATTTTCTAAAATGTCAAACTAAATATAAGAACTGCAACATTTTTACCTCTGCCAAGGAGGTAATATTTTCATCAGGGTTTGTTTGTCTCTCTGTCTGTTAGCAGGATAATTCAAAAACTAGAGGATGGATTTTGATGAAATTTTCAGTTGGTGGAGGATTGCGCTCTCTGAGTGCTTTTCTAGTTTATGATGTCTCTATTTGATTGTCTTGAGTTGCAACAGTCCCTACAATAAATTATTAGCATAAATGTTAGCTTTTGCTTTCTACCTAAATTGGTCAACACCACTGTCATTTATATAATCAAGTGTCTGTGCATTTTTTCCTTTACATTTTATGAAGAAAAAAAACAACCAATAAAATGAAACCACCAACCCAAGACATGTTTTACTGTTATAAATTTGTAGACATCAAGTATACACACTTTTCATTGATCTAACGGCACTTTTTTAGATTTATGCTTTAATAAGGTGTAAGCTTCAAAGTTAATTTCTCTTTATTAATTGCTTTTTACTACATATATACAAGTTTATACTTACAAGCCATGACATGTAGGACAACTTATTGACAGAGGTGTCAGATGTACTACAAGCATGTCTTGTGAATTTAATGGGTTTCAGTGACCTTCATTGTTTGTTTGAGAAGAATAATTCACATTTTCTTGTTTGAACAAAAAATATGAATTATCTTATATTTATAGCCATGTACAGTAAATAACTGACAAAAATATTTTATCACTTTTTTTTACATTTTTCTTTGCAAAATGCTAGTTGTAAGAACAGTAAAATACTGTAATTCATGATTTGTTATATAAATAATCCTTTCTAGTTTAATTTCATCCAAATCAAGCTGAAACAACTTAAGATGGTCCAACTTTTGAGACTTCAGTGACCGATTGACTTGTAGTTGACTCTTCATCATCCCCTCCACTCATTCCCATCATTTTCCTCATGCAAGAGCGGAACTGAAAGACAAGATTCCATTGAATTAGTTTTATTTATTCTGTGTATTTCAATTCTTATTCTTATGGCATTATTTAGATAATAATAATATTAGTGAAAACAAATAAATAATGTGGCCATATATGGTGTTACATGTTGTTTAGGGAATATAGCTCAAACTTGTTGCGCATCTCTCATTTTAAATTTATTAAATTATTCTGTGTCCTGTTAGGGTTGTAATACAGCCTGCTTTCTTTTACAACCTGATTTTTGTTTTTCTAAAAAAAGAAAACTACTGATATTGCATATCATTCATTTTCATGATACATAAATATCTAAATCAATAATAGATCTTCCTGACAATAGTAAAAAGCATGAAAGACCTTGAAATCTGGGATTTCAGCTTAATCGTATTGTTACTAACAGGTCAAACAGTTGCTTCTGAAACAACCGGCAGATGGCATTGGCGATCTTTCCATTGGCAGTTTCTAATAAACAAAATGTCCACTTTTAGTCATTCCTACTCAGCTCAAAAGCATAAAAACAATGGTATTCTTCCTCCTTTTAAAACATTTCAACCTTTTCCAAGCCCACCTGTTTATTAAGGAGAACGTAAATAACCGGATTGTAGACAGTGGAGGCCTTGGAGACACAGGAGGGTATAGTTGCCAGTCTTAAGTCAAACGTCTGGCCGCGGTTGTTGACAATCCAAAGAGCAAAGGAGGCATATGGCACATAGCACACCAGGAAGCCCAGCACCATGACAACCACCATTCTGGTTACCTCCTTTTCTGCCTTCTGGGTGGAGGCAGACTCGGCTTGGGCCTTTGCTGCCTATTAATACATACTGAGTGTCAAAATTATCACTAAAATTATGCATGAGCAAAGAAAGTTGAAACAACACTTTAAAGATTTTAAGGCAGTTTCATACAGTGAACCTAAATTTTGGCAACCCATAACATATTTCCTACCGATTTTAATGTGAAAAGCAGCTGTGAATAGCAGAAGACGATGACAGAGAAAGGGACAGCAAAGCAGAAGCAGAAGAGATACATCACAAAGGACTCAGTGTTATACTTGTTGCCTGTTGTATACCAGTCTGGTCCACAGGAACATTGCATTCCTTCGGGGATATACCTGGAGAGACCGACAAGCCATTCATTGGAGTATTACAATTACATTTTTAATGTAATAAAACAGGTTATTACACATTGGTTATGTACTCACCTACTCCATCCAACAAGAGGAGGAACTGCAGCACACAAAGCAAAGAACCAAGTAAGTGCACAGAAGAATAAAGCATGCTCCGACTTGAAGGCAAAGTTCCCAAGGGGCTTGCAGATGATCAGCCATCGTTCAAATGCAATCACAGCAAGAGACCAAAGGCTCACCATGCCTGAGAAAAGATTAATCAAACTTACTAATAATACATACTGATGACATCGTAATCATGCTGGTGTTGTTTGTTGGAAATTTCGTCCTTTTGAAAGAAGAGGGGTTGGACATAAATTACAAAATCTATAGATGTCTTGTGTTATATTTGTTTTTACGCAGTAAAATTTCTCAAATTCAGTGCAGTCCTTACCACCAATAGCTGCAGTAAATCCTTCAATCTTGCAGCCCAGTGGACCAAGAGCCATATATCTGAAGGCAAAACAATAGAAGCAAGTGAAGGAGCCCATGGAAGAAACAATGAGGTTTGCCACAGCCATGTTGACCAGGATATAATTCAGGTGAGAGCGGAGTTTCTTGTATTGAACAGTACATGCAATAGTGAGGACATTGATGATCGTGCCAGCCACAAACAAGATGAACATGAATGCTGACAGGGAATAAAAGAGTGCCCGGCTTCCTAAATGGTCTTGTGGGACCAAGTATGGGCTGAGGGCTGTGATATTGTTGGTCTCCAGAGGTATGGGAATCCAGAAGTCCTCTTGGAACTCCTCAACACGATTTCCCCTCATTTTGTTTTCTTTGGTGTGTCAAATGAAAAACTTAAGCTTTTTTTTAAAAAAAAAAGAAAAAAAAAGAAGCAAATAAAGGGAAATAAATATTGAAAATCTTATGTTACACAGCAGTGTAATACTTCATGTTGTTCCTGTCTTCCAAAAGAGGTGTGACTCTCTCTCTCTTTCTCTGAAAGCAAGGTACTGAAAAGCTGCATTTATAGGAACTTTTAAACATTACTGTGGCTCAACTTAATTAGCTCAAAGGTAGGATTTAAAGCTTTACATCAATTCCCATGACAACTTACACCACCTTGTAGCTAAAGCTGAGATTAGTGTCTTAGTGTCAGAGGTCAGAGTTGGACAGTAACTTCTCACTGCTTACCAATGTCTGAGCCCTGGGAAAGACCTAATCTGTTTGCCTTAACCATACAGATTAAGTTGTTCCCCTGCACGCAGATTTCCTGATTGCCCTTATTTTTAATCTGTTTCCAAGCAAAGCATTTTTTTAGTTCAAGAATGTGCCTGTCTGTTATAGTTGCATGGTTTTGTCAGAGAAATTTAAATATGCAGTGATATAGAAGAATCCGAGTACCATGGTGCAGGATGTCACTGTGAACAACAAAACAAGGACAAGATGACTTAAACTGAAAGTTAGTACTTCTACAAATATTCTTTTTTACCTGATGTTTTTGAAGATGAAAAACTGGAAGAGTATGAGAGAACTATGGTAAGACATTCAGCTAGAGCTTTTTTGGGCCTATTTGAGATCATTATCTTGCCATAAATCTTTCCTCTTTTCACCAACAGTTTTTGTTCCAATACTGTATTGATCTTTTGATTTTTTTCTGGAATCAATTCATCCATATTTAATCAATTTATTTTTCTTTAAAAGCCACGGTAGTGTCTTTGAGTCACTACATTTTTTTGTCAAAGATTGTTGGTGTAATTTATCAATTATAAGCCCTTCTTGCCAAAGATATCTTCAGATGTTTTCATGCATATAGTGGTTACAGTATTTTTGATCAAGGAAATTCATAAATGTTTACTTTCTTATGACAAAAAGAATGGCCAAAAAAGTGCAAATTAACAGTTTTCTGTTTAAAGGCACACTGTCCACAACAGAAAAAAAACAACAAATTTGCTTTATACTTTATTTAATTAATTTAGACAATTTTTAGAATATCTTACTATATCACAATGTTTTGTCTTTTTTCACAATGCAAAACATGCTTGCATCCATCATTGCTGATCTAAGCAGGCCCAACTTTGGAGACTTCAGTCACTGACTGTGTTGTGGAGGTATCTTCCTCTCCATCGCCAAACCCCAGCATTGATAATATGCATGCACGGAACTGAGGGCAAAAGACAAAAAAATTTAATGGATCTGTGGAACAGCAAGTCACTGAGGTTAATGCATAAGAATGATGGAACAGCCTATATATAACTGGTGTGTGCAAACAAACTGTTATTTATCACAATATTTGAATAACTTTTTTAAATATTTTTGTGGTGAGTTATTGTACAGTCAGCTTACTTGCTTATTGAAGAGTATGTAGATGATAGGATTGTAGACAGTGGAGGCCTTAGAGAAGCAGGAGGGTATGGTTGCCAATCTCAGGTCAAATGTCCGGCCACGATTGTTGACAACCCAAAGAGCAAAAGAGGCATATGGCACATAGCACACCAGGAAACCCAGCACCATGATGACCACCATCTTGGTTACTTCTTTTTCTGCTTTCTGGGTGGAGGCAGACTCAGCCTGGGTTTTTACTGCCTATTTAAAAGAGGAGAGGCAGGTTTATCTGCATTGTAACTCAACAGTAAGGGTGATAGTATTGGATTATTCTTTCTAATGAGAGAGGCTGGATTTAATTATAATATTTATCAAAGACAGAAGGAGTGCTAAAGCCTAATCTCAATTTAATCATTAAACTTTGGATATGTTTTTTCCACCCCACCATTTTTAACGTAATGAGCAGCTGAGAATAGCAAAAGATGATTGTGGTGAATGGAACCACAAAGCAGAAGCAGAAGAGGAACATCACGTAGGATTCGTTGTTATATTCGTTGTTAGTGGTGTACCAGTCTGGTCCACAGGAGCACTGTAGTCCTTCAGGGATGTACCTGGAGAAATAATCCTTGAATGTCGAATGAGTTAGGTCTACCTACGTATTTAGGATAACAAAGTTTTATATTATGTCAAAGTCTTGCTTACCTACTCCATCCAAAGAGGGGAGGAACCGAGGCTATCAGTGCAAATACCCAAGTAAATACACAGCAAGCTGCAGCATGTTCAGCCTTGAAAACAAAGTTACCGAGTGGCTTGCAGATAACCAGCCATCTTTCAAATGCAATCACAGCAAGAGACCACAGGCTTACCATACCTGCAGCAAACAAAGAGTAACTTTAAACTGCAGTGTATTGCAGTCATGTGAAGGAAAGACAGGTTTAGGGGAATTTAAATATTAGTTATAACCTAAGTCTTACCACCAAGTGTTGCCAAAAAGCCTTCAATTTTGCATGCTAGGGGTCCAAAGATGAAATATCTGGATGCAAAAGAGCAACAGGCTGTAAAAGAGCCCACAGCAGCGACCAGAAGGTTTGCCGCTGCCAAGTTCATCAAGATATAGTTGAGGTGGGATCGCAACTTCTTATATCGAATGGTACAGGCAATGGTGAGAGCATTGATGGATGTGCCAATCAGAAATAAGAAGAACATAAATCCTGCCATAGCATAGAAGGTACCCAAATTCCCCAAGTGGTCCTGAGGAACCAGGAAAGGGCTAAGGGAAGTTATGTTATTAGTGTCCAAAGAAACTGGTATCCAGAAGTCTTTTGGTAGCTCTGAAGAACGGGTGGACCACATCTTGCTCTGTTTCTGTAGATGTTGCCCTCACCAATTTGTGTCAAAAACTACTTATAATAACTTAGTAGGAAGCAGACATGAATGCTGCCATGTACAGATTTCAAATATTCTTACTTTGTCCCCACAGACATTTATAAACAACCTGAGATTGACTTGGTACCTTGTAGTAAATTGATTTGATAATTGAATAATTGATTCTGTATTTTTTTCATTAACTGATCTAAGTTACTTAGTGATTCCCCATCTGTGTTGCATGCTGGGAGGCTGCACATCGCATAAATTGTGCACAAAACAACTTGTGCTGTTTAAGAAGAACAAATATTCAACACCATTCTCCCAAAAAACTCTGTTTTTTAACTGTGTCATTTTTTTATTGCCATCACAGCAACAAAAGAAAACCAAAAAATGTGCTAATGCTTGTTCAATTGTTGCTCACGAGACAATACAGATCTATATACTCATAACATTCTTCCATACATATGTTTATATGATTGGGTTTTAAGTAAACGTGTTCATAAAAAAGTCTGCTCATACCACAAAAACAGTTTAACAGGTTAAGTCCACTTTCTGGAGGAAGTACTCAGCAGGTCATTGCCTGCTAATCTGGTTTTCTATAACATCATGTCTGATAATCTCATGCAAAGTACAGGATAATCTCTTCCACTGCTTTATCTGTTTGTGTTAACTCTTTGGCACTTAGCCTTTGTCACAGAGCTTAAAGGATTTCTTCTGACAGTGTAATCATAGAAGTCTCAGCCCACAATCCAGTGGAGTAGACACCATTTGCAATAATGTCTAGGGAAGGTAAATGTACTTTTTGTAAAACTATAAAGATAAATGTAAGTATTACTGTTGTTATTTAAAAAAGGTAGTAAATTATTCAAATTAAGTAAAAAATACAACTAAATGTCCAGAACCCCCCTGAGTATATACACACAAATCATCATATGACATGATAACCAGTCTGAAAAACTGTTGAACTTTCTCTACATTCACTCTCCCATCAACAAAACTGACTGATGTTTGTCAGCAACAGATCAGTCAACAAAGTTTTTCTTTCTTAGCTCCCATCACCTTCATCATGCAGGGTCAGAACTCAAAGATAAAACAGGATTAGGATAATCCTTAACAGAAAGCACTAACAGTTCATGCCAATTTATATTTCTATTTAACCTGTTTCTATGCATTTTAATACATGTAGTAGGTAAGTAAACTGTATTTCAGTGGCAGCTTTAACAGATAAAACCAGTGGCAGCTGGTGAGATGTTTTTTAGGTGGGGCTGCATAAATCCAATTAAGTGATGGTCAATAAAACATTTGTAAAGATGAGTTAATGTAAACCCTATATTAAAAATCATTTTCAACTTCAGTTAAATATTTAAAGGGACATAAGGCAAGATTTGTAAAAAACTACACATGCATTTCCAGTTTATACAATGCTAATGGGTCATGAAGCATTAAAAACCCAAAATAACGAGGCCATCCGCATATATGTCTGTTGCCTTGGAAACGCTGTTACATAATGCTCTGCAGTTCGACGTCCGAATTTCCCGCGCAGTTGTAGGGATGTGGCGTAAATTGACGCTGCATGCGCGTTGTCGACAGCTCTTGAACAGGAAGAACATGGCCGCCGTGGACTTGGATTCAAACACTGAAGGTATAATTATGGATGTTTCTGCAGCCATCAAACGACCTGCATCCACTCTCACCCCCCAAAAAAGTGGCACCACGAAGAAAAAAAAGACTTTATCAGCGGCACCTCGTGAGTCAAAAAAAAAACATGACCGAAGCCGGGCAGGCACCCGCATAAATATTGGATATGCGTTTGGTTCATGGAGGGAACTTCAGCTGCATTTGGGAGTGAAAACGGATGCTGACATGGCTCATTTCCTTGTGACCAGGTGAGAAAACATTATAGGTCGTGTTTAGAGCCTGATACAGTATGAAAATGATGAGATCAAATCAAATAACAGAGTGGAGAGACCTGACGTGAAGTATGTTAGCCTCCCCGGTGCAGTGCTGTGAAGACGAACAGTCTGTAAAGTGTCTGTGCGCGCTCCCGTGCCGGCTTGGCTGGTGGCTGCAGTTAGCCACAGCGCCTGTCGCGGCAGCACTGAGTCAGATTTTGTAAAGCTGCCTTAAGTCCCTTTAACAAATACTTTATTCAATTTTGAAATAAAAAAATAATCACCAGAACAAGTTAATCTAGTAAGCCAAACAGACAAATTTTGTGTATTAACATTATATTTTTTGTTTTAAGTAATATGTAATACAATATAAACATTTAATATGTTGGATCTGTTTAATTGTCCAGCACTGGATAAACCTCCAAAGTTGTGACCAGTGTGTCTCAGGAAACCTCCCACTGTGCTGAAGAAACAGTTCTATTTCGTATAGGCTTCGCCCTTTAAGGGCTATCGCTAGAGGGTCTACCCCTTGGCACGCAGCGCCGCACTGAAAACTTTAGTCCACACCCACGGGGCCCCACCCCACTCTAGTATAAATAACAGTGAGGCCGGGTAATCGGCTCCCCTTTTTTATTCAGCGCTTTTTAAAATGTCCAATGTCATCCGCCTGTGCCTGTCCTGCCTGACCGGCTACATAATGAGCTACGACCCGCACCGCATCTGCGAGGGCTGCCTCAGTCTGCAGCATGCTGACCTCGCCCTCGCCCACCTGTCACTGCTGTCGGTTCCTTACTATGGAGGAGAAGCAGCGGAGATCAGCCTTTTTCAAGGCTGCAGTAAGAAGGCGTTCCCGTCGGCGGATTATCCCCTGGAGGAAGCCATCGAGATCTTTGATGGTGGGCGGGAATCGAACGATTCTGTCCACGAGGAAGCTAGCGGCAACAGCCCTGCTACGACTTCCCAGCCAGGGAGCCCAGCAGAGGAGAGGTCTCCGCAAGTCGGTGACAAAACCTCTTCTGGTGGTGGGCATGCTCCACCTGGATCTCCTGGCTGTCATCCAGGAAGCAGTGAGGGAGAAGGGGCTTTCCATTCTCTAACCTGCTTCTCCCCCACAATCGGACGATCTGGCGGACAGGAGATACACAGCAGCTAGCCCCCGCCGCCCAGACTGTCCTCGTCGTCAGAGCAGCAACAACGCCAACCCAGGGCTCAAGTCTTCCGAGGCTTTTACTCCAGTTACTTCATGGTTCCGAAGAAAACGTTAGGAATGAGGCCCATTCTCAACCTGTCCCTGTTCAACAGATCGAGCATGGAGAGACAGTTCTTCATGCTAACCATCAGACAGCTGCTGTTCGCCTGAAAGACTGGTTCATCTACATAGGGGCAAATTAGAAAAACTACATCTGAAATTAGCGCGTCTGAAGAACCATCACCGTTTCAATCTACGATGCTGGGACGAAGGAATTACACCCAAAAGTTTGCAACTAAAGACTCCGATCAAGACAAAAACGGCACACAATATGATGGAAAAAACCAAGAAAGCACTGCTCAAGGAAAGGATAAGGAACATCATAACCAAACAAAAACAAGTGTAAAACGAACTGGACAACAAACAGCTGGACTTAAAGAGGAATTACAATTTGAACGAGACAACAACAACGCAAATCAGAGAACACATGATAAGAAAACAAGAAGAAAAGTTCAACAAGGTAAAACAAAGACACTTTAAGAAATTAGAAAAATTAATGGACCATAAAAGGAAAATGGACAAACGGAACAATAACACACAGGACACATGGATATGTAATCTTTCACAATACAAATTATCACAAACAGAAGAAAATATACTGAAAAAAGGATTAAATTACTCCCTAACACCAAGAAAGATGCCAAACGAAGAATTCATAGTAGCAACGGAATTAGCTTGTCAACACATCAAAGACGAAAGTAAGAAAGCCGAACTAAGAAACAGCGTCGTGGGAATACTAAAAAACAGCAAGATACAACACAGCAATATCACAAAAGAAGAAAGAGTAGCCATCACAACACTAGCCAAAAACCAACAAATCATCATTTTACCAGCAGACAAAGGAAGAACCACAGTGATTATGGACAAAGACAAGTACAAACAACAGATGGAACAAATGCTGGAAGACAAAAACACATACAAAACAATAAAAAAAGACCCAACCAAAATTAGCGATCAATAATTCAAACTGCATTTTCATTTTCTTTTTCAAGACTGATCCTTTTGTAACTTAATTGAAATGAAAAAGAAAAGGATATTTAAGATTTAATTTTCAAACGATGCTCCAGCAAATAGGTATCAAAATTCAATTTGAAATGTCAATTTTGAAAATTAAAATCCATTAGCAGAAAGGATTTTTCATTTTAAGGTCATAGCTGCATCATTTGACTCATAAATAAAATAAGTAATGAATAATTTAAAATGCATTTTCATTTTCTACTTCATAACTGCTCAATTTGAAACTTTATTAAAATGATAAAGAAAAGGATATTTAAGATTTAATTTTCAAAAGAAACTCCAGTAAATTATTTCCATAATTCAATGTGAAATTTCAAATTTGAAAATTAAAATGCATTAGCAGAAAGGCTTTTTCATTTCAAAGTCTTATCTGCATTATTTGACTCAGAAATTAAATGAGTAATGAATAATCCAAAATACATTTTCATTTTCTTCTTAAGACTACTCTTTTTGTGACACAAAGGCATCGGCCGAATAACAGGGAGCGGACAATGACGTCATCATCCTGCGCCACTGTCAGATTGCGAATCCACATTGAATTATGAGACACTTTGAGCGGGGCGGCCATGAAAACGAAAATGCAATCTTCTCTTTCTTTTCTTTTTAGTTGTGTCACAAAAAGAGTAGACATGACGACTGGCCTAAATACATCTGTGTTTGTCTGTGTCTCTTTCCTGTCAGCTCAGACCCCAGTCGGCTAAGGCAGAAGGCCGCCCATCCTGAGCCGGGTTCTGCTAGAGGTTTCTTCCTGTTAAAAGGGAGTCGTTCCTTTCCACTGTCGCCAATCGTGCTTGCTCAGGATGGGGGATTGTGCTGAAATAACAATTCAGCCCAATCGGCTGGTTCCTTAGATAGAAAATGTTTTATTATTAATTGATTGATTTTTCTGTGAAGTGCCTTGAAATGACTTTGTCATGAACTGGCGCTTTATAAATAAATAAACTTGAAACTTGAAACTTGTCTTTCCGGTGGAAAAAAAAGTAAACAAACTCTGTGCTTTCTGCACGTCTTTCCCGCCCCATCGTGTGCTCGATCTGACTCACGTTATCCCCAATATGGACCTTCTGCGGGTGATTACCGTTATGTTTGGGTTTTTACTGGTCGCATTAACCAAGCTAGAGGCTGAATACATATTTCTACTGCTCCTCCACCACAGGAGAGGAGAGCAGGATGACAGGATGACTGCACCAGCAGACCACTTCTGTTTACTTCCCGCTATGTTTTCTACTTGGGTCTGTGAAAGCAGAAAGATAACAAGCTGAAGTTGTACGCATGCGCAGTGGGCTCTTTTCACCCCTTTATTCCGAATGGGTGTATACATGCACGTCTATCTGAATGAAGATCGGACAAAACCACCCATCTCGATCGGAAGGAAATTTAATTCTGATTAGGCTGCATCAGATCAAAACATTCTGATTGACATGTTTACATGACGTATTTTTGTTCCGATTGGGCATTTATTCCAATTAAATGTGCCCATGTAAACGTAGCTACTGTCACTTGCAGAGGATTTTTATAAGAAACTAGCGAATTTCCACTTTTTACTTTGTTTTGTTCAGCAAAACATGGGGGGGGACAAAGCACATTTTGTCCCCTTTTGCCCCCCCTCTCAAAAACATGGGGGGGGGGGACATGTCCCCCGTCCCCCCCATAAACAAGGCCCATGTGAGTGAGTGAGTGAGTGAGTGAGTGAGTGAGTGAGTGAGTGAGTGAGTGAGTGAGTGAGTGAGTGAGTGAGTGAGTGAGTGAGTGAGTGAGTGAGTGAGTGAGTGAGTGAGTGAGTGAGTGAGTGAGTGAGCGATAGCCATTTAATTGTGTAAAAGAAAATATTCTGAAATTTGACTTTAAACTAACCAAATTCCTGTGAAAAAGATGTGGCTCAGCCTCGAAAATGGATAGTAGAAATGCTTTCAAATAGCGCCGAGTGGTGGCTGAGTAGGTACCAGTGAAAAGGTGGCTTAATCCTGCTCTCCTGTCACTGCACTTACACCAGGTTCTTGTTCGTCACCAGGTCCCAGAGGTCTTTCTGCTCAAGCACAATTTTAATAAAACATGTTATTTCTTGCCAAAATTGAGTTGTGGTGCTTTTTGGGTTCAACCAAATAAGTCAGACATTATAGCAACATTGGTAACTCTGTGAAAGATTTCTCTGTGGATTTTGGTCTCTTTTCTTTCTCTACTGCCTCTGATCTGGCTGTTTATCTGTGACATTCATTGGCATCCACAATGACACTGACACTGACTATGGTTGACCTGTGGAACTGATTTTGGCTCCAACATATACAGCTGTGCAAATCAAAACTTGTTCTCTTCATAATGTTTCTTCTCCCGGGTCATTGAATTTTCATTCAAAAAGAGACAAACTTTGCCTTGTACTGCAAGACGGATTCTTGCAAGATTTGGAGTTTTCCAAACCCGCAAAAATCCGTCTTGTACCGCACCATTGAAAACTGTCTATTTCCGTCCAAAAAAATGTTCAGACCAATCATGTGTTAACATTGTGCTTTGGGGTGGGTGTTCAGGTATGATTGGCAGCAAGTGCCAGGCAGGCAAAGCAAAACAAACATGGCTGCGCCGGTGGATGTGCGCATAAAAGCAGCTATTGAATCTGTTTTAGGAGAACTAGAGATGATATCTTCATTGAAATTGTGCAAAGGTAAGAACTTTGTGCATTTCTTGATGGTAAAGATTTTGCTTTTCTTAGTGGTAAGAAAGTGTGTGTTTTTCTCCCAAATGGATTTGCAAGAGCTTGATTTACTGTGATTGGCTAAAGACAAATCATCAAAGGGAGACATTTGCTGGCATGTCCTCCAATCAGCTTAAAATATTATGCCAGATGTCCCTCCCTTTTATAGACGGTTTCAAATGGAGGGGTTCCAGATGTATGTGTCCCCAACTTGACAAGAAGTGGGGACACACATAGATCTGGCAGAGCCGGGTTAAGACAAATCCCCTGAGCTGAAAGATTCTTGATCTGATTCTCCATGTTCTGCCATAATTTCTTCCATGGTAATCACTTTGTTTTTATCTCCCATTCCATGTTTCTCAAAATTGTGTAGCAATATTCCATAAATATGCATATTTGAGACTGGAAATCTGTGCACCCCAGTTTATGAGAAACTGTCCACTGGGCACAAATGTGATAGAAAATAGCAAAACAATACAAACATCACATGTCAGAGACACTTTAATGTGAACATATGAAATTTGTGTTTTTTCTGTAAGTCATTAATTTACATCTTTTAATGAATGATTTAAATCATTCTTTTTTTCCAGAATGTAATATACAGCATACAACAGGACCTGAAATTGACAGCCAACATAGATGGCCATCACACTCATTAACAAAGTCCAGTAGAGGTTGTACATCCTGCTGCAGCTCAAGAAGTTTAACCTGCCACAGGAGCTGCTGGTGAACTTCTACAGAGCCATTATTGAGTCGGTCTTCTGCTAGTCGATCATGGTCTGGTTTGGCTTAGCAACCAAACTAGACAGTCTGCAGAGAACTATAAAGACCACATAGAGGATCACAGGTGCTAATCTGTTCTCCATGCAGAATCTGTACTCCTCCAGAATGAGGAAAAGGGAAAGTAGCATCAGCAGGGACCTTTTCACCCAGGATCTCTTCTCTTTATCTGCTACAGATCACTGTATGCCAAAACCACAAGACACAAAAACTGTTTCTTTCCTGAGGCAGTCAACGAGCATGTTTACACCCTTAATAAAAAAATTACATATTTTCACATGGAAACAAGTACATTTTATCTGTATATACAGACTTCAAACACCAGTCAAGTGGAATGTGCAGCTAAATGTGTTGTTTGTCTATAAGTACAAGAGCAAATATGAACCAAAGCCACATTGCTTGAGTAAACCTGGTACTGATTCTGACATACTTTAGGAATGATTTTTAAAAACAAGAATTGCGAACAAGGAGTGCTGAAAGGTATACAAGTAGATTTAAATAATCAGTTAAAATAATTGTACAAGTTATTCAGATGTATCAACATTTTCTCAAAGTTTGGAAGAAGACCTCAGAGTTCACCCTCAAGTGAAATTAAGCCATTTAAGGCATGCAGGAACAACCGGAACCACCAAGGTTCAAGCCTATCATAATCTGGATGATGCTAGAACACCAATGTCACTTTCCACTGTGAACCAAGATTTACATCACCATGTAAGATAAGATAAGAAATACTTTATTAATCCCTCGGGAAGGTTCCCTTTGGGAATTTAAATAACTGTACTAACAGGGTGGGAAAAAGCCGTGTGCAGGGACTCACTGGCTCAAGTCAGATTCATTTTATGGAAAGGATTAATGGCCAGATGAGACAATGAAGGAAGTATGTTTGGAAGATTCAATGAGGCTTTTTAAACCTAAGAGCATTGTACCAACTGTCAAAGATTATGGTGGTAACATCATACTGTGGTACTGATGTGTTCCTCAAAGTAGATGGGAAAATAAACATGAAAGATTGAAACATTTTTTTAGATTTACTCGAAAACATCAGCTAGATGGTTGAAACCTGGACCCACTTGGGTGTTCCAACCAGCAACTTGATAGATCAGATGTCTCTGCCTTTTTCCACAGTAGAAAAGTAAAGCTGTAATGTCCTGTCAAAAAGTCGCTGACATGCTCTAACGGGTTCCATACTGGCAAGTGCTGCTAATCAGGTATAAATAATCCACCTGACTGTCAGCACCTGGTTTATCAGAAGCTCTAAACAAAAGTCAAAAGCAGAACAAACTGTTTATGCTGGCAGAGAAGATTTAGCAAGTTTTCCATAGGCATAACACACATACTTAATTCTGCTGCTGAAACCAAAACTTTATTTTCTTTGCATATGTGGCACCATTTAAAAGGGGAAATAATCAGGCATTCCAAGAATATAAGATTTATTGCAAAGAAATGTTGTTAGAACCAAAAATAATCAACCTCAACTAAAATTTTTTGTACAGTAGTTTAGTTTCAGCTGAAGGCTTTTGCTTACACTCTAAGTGCAGAAGGTGGTTAAATTAGCTCCTTATGGGAATAAGACTCGGAATCAGCTAATCCAATCCTCAATACAATTACGCCCACTAATCACATTCGGTCTGCTCTCAGTTAACCTCCTTTCTATCAGCATTAGGATGGATGATCTCTACCTTAATTATTTTATCTGGATCAAGAGAGGATCACGCCATGTGGTGTGTAGACCTCATCATAGACCAGTTTATTGCACTTTTCTGGGTTTGAATGAAAGATTGTGGGACAAGGTTGGTTGAAAGCTGTTTGAGTGGACATAGATGGGTACTGACACATACTGAACCAACGTTTTAATTTGTTTATGATTGTGGGGTTTATTGCTTTACTTTAAGTCAGCCCATCCTGTGCCAAAAAAGAAAAATGGCCAATTAAATAAACAGTAAACACACACAAAACAATTGCAAGTGAAATTGCCTCTGATTTCTTCAGACTTTACTTTTTATCACTGCAGTCACTTGCACCATGAATGCACCTAGAAAATAAGCTCACAGTCTAGCAGAGGCAACGTTTGAACGTTTAAAAACAGTATCAGATACAGTAGTACAAAAAAAAGCCGCCCCTAATTTTTTTATATTTTGCTTTCAAGGAGCCTGACTTCATTGAAAGCTTTAAAAATGGTTTTGACTAATAGTTCCTCCGACTTTAAGGTTTTCTTTGACTTTGAGTGCTTTACCCCTTATTTTTAGCACAGTAGCCTGAATATTAAGTCACTTAAGTTTGAACAATTAAACATTCAGGAGTAAAAAGGCTCCTAAACTTTTTTGGCAATTTAACGCAAGAAGTTTGTTCCAGAGGCCCAGTCAAAATACCAAACATAAAACAGGATGAACAAAAATACGTTGGTGTGGGAAATGATAATTTATGATAGGTTGTTTGCGTAATAGTTGACATACAGTATAAAATTAAATGAAGGATGAAGCATCTCTCAGGTCCTGTTTCAGGTCTGGATTTACTGGATTTTTTCCCTGCTTCTTAAAGATATGACTTTAAGATACAGTTTATCCATTATACATATTTTTATTAGAACTGCCACTTCTTCCCTTACCTTCCTTTATCACTTTCCTGATTTTTTTTATCACAGGCATAACATTTTCAAAAAAAGTAACGAGTATCCCAAAACAAAACTCTGAAAAGACTTTCAGAAAGCTTGAAAAACTATTGTCCAAAACCACTTAAATTTTTTTTTTATTAAATCTGGTTGCCAGCAACAAAATAAATAATATTATGGATTAATGGCATGCTCTGCTTGCCATTTTTCACTGTACAACTTAAATTCACAAGAGTTTATAAAATGTGGTGGGGACTATAGGATAAAATAGCAAACAAGTTTAAATAAAATTTATGAAAAATATATCCATTAAGGAATGTTTTGAGCTACAAATACTAATTTGACAACTTTTCTCTCAATTACAGCCTGTTTCTTTCCTTTTTATTGATGTTACTTTTTAACTGCCTAGTTCTTGGTTTTGAACATCTGGAACTGACATGGAAATTTGCTCAAATTTCTGGTCCAAAATTCCTAATGTACCTTAAGACATGTTAAAGATCTTAAAGATTTTTGGACTACATTTGACCTGTCCAAGAAGTACTTTGTCTCTCGTCTATTAACTGCTGTAATTAGCACCAGACAAATTGCCTGAATTATGCCCACTGTCATGACTAAGGTTATGTGACATAAAAACTACATGGGCAAAAATCTCAATTATCATATTCAAAGAAGCAAAGATGGACAAAAATCTACCTCAACAAAAATGCTGGGAAACAACATTTTGTGATTTTTTTCACAAGTTTGTACTACATTCATAATGTCTTAAGTATAACTGTTTTGTTTTGTTTTAGTTTTAACCTTTTAAAACTTCGCCAACTTGACTCTTCTCCTGACTTATTGAGCTCAAAATAGTCTGAAAAATGGGAAAGCAAAAAGTTAGAATAATAAAATTGTTCATTAAACAGGCTGACATACTGATGTGGAACTTCCACAGAAAAACTGGCTGCTGCAATAAGCCCTGAACTATGCCAAGGATTATAGCAGACTTCTTTACATTAGGACTTCTTAAAGCTCTTAAAGTGCAGATTTCCAGTCAGTTGCTAAGACTCTTATAGGTTGCTAACACGTAGAGAAGATAGAGGTATTTGTCTAACCTCCAGTGAACGCACTTTTGTGTTCACTCAATGTGGGTTAGCACTGGTGGATAATCTACGGCTTTATAATTAAAAGCCATAATGCTGAAATCTCCAATTTAAATCTCTGTTTCATAGAACAACATTAACATATTGTGGGAATGATGCCAAATTTTATTGACAACTTCTTGTGGTGCTAGTGAAAACAAGTACAGGAGGAAGTCAAAGGAAGCAATTAGAAAGAGAAACCAGTAGTGTTGAAAACATTTTGTTCACTTTAAGTCTTTATTGAATAAGAATGAAGAATATATAATTTACCGAAATAAGTGTAGGAATTTAATCGCATTCAATTTCTGATATGTTTTTTAAAGATACATTAATCATCAATTCTAATCAAGGTAGAAGCATTGAAATAATTAAAATCTTTGAAACATTGGAATTTTGTATTTAAAGATGTAAAAAAAAAAAAATTATTTGAATTTCAACAGTAACAGTAACCCTCTCTGTAAAAGGTTAATATTTTTAAATATGTGCACTATTTTTTTTTTTTGCCTTTTTTCTTTAGACAGACAACTCTTGAGTAGTGCTACCACTTCTTGAAATTTCCCCCATTTCATTTACCCATTCATTCCTGTGATGATGCACCTAACTGATCCCCTGTCTTATTTTGTGTCTTTTGAGATGTAGTTCTTTTCCTGTCACATATGTGGTTTGCATGCTAAAATGTTTCCACCATCTTCAGTTTATTATTCTTGGCATCTACTTAATTTAGAATTGTTTTTATTAAATAAAGCATGAAACTAGCTGCAATTGTTGAGTCCTGGGGCCACAATTTAGTGGGAAAACTATACTTTTCAAACTTCACAGATCAAAAGGAATGTTTTCTGTCTTTGATCCTGTAAAAGAGCAGAGGTAGCAAAATACCAGTATATTCCATATGGTTGGTTTTGATTCTCTATCACAGGCTTATATTTATATATTATATATTAATATATTTATATATAATAATATTCTTTCAAATTAAAGGGACAGTTCATGCTGATTACAAAATGAAAAAATCTCTGGTTGTGCCTGTGTATGAAGGTTAGTGTACAGTGTATGAACAGCTTTTCATTGTGAGGGGTTGACTAGCAAAAAGAGTGCAAGTCTGCCATCTAATGGAAAACAAACATATTGCAATCAAAGATGACAGACGATTAAAAGGGTTTGAACTGTATTTTAAAAATGGGAATCCAGTTTTACAAATTTCCAATTAACTCATTTCCATCAGCAAAGAACTGTGACTCATCAGTCACTAAAAGACTGGGGCTGAAAATCTGAAAACATTTTAATAGGTGTCACATACACTCACCTAAAGGATTATTAGGAACACCTGTTCAATTTCTTCTTAATGCAATTATCTAATCAACCAATCACATGGCAGTTGCTTGAATGCATTTAGGGGTGTGGTCCTGGTCAAGACAATCCCCTGAACTCCAAACTGAATGTCAGAATGGGAAAGAAAGGTGATTTAAGTAATTTTGAACGTGGCATGGTTGTTGGTGCCAGACAGGCCTCTCTGAGTATTTCACAATCTGCTCAGTTACTAGGATTTTCACGCACAACCATTTCTAGGGTTTACAAAGAATGGTGTGAAAAGGGAAAAACATCCAGTATGCAGCAGTCCTGTGGGTGAAAATGCCTTGTTGATGCGAGAGGTCAGAGGAGAACGGGCCGACTGATTCAAGCTGATAGAAGAGCAACTTTGACTGAAATAATCACTCATTACAACTGAGGAATGCAGCAAAGCATTTGTGAAGCCAAGGGCCTTGTTTGATATGCTATAATGGGGGGTCAATGCGAGGCCCGAAGGGCCGAAGCACTAGCAGCCTTAAGTGGCCCCCAGAAGCCAACTACTTACAGATGGCCGGAGGCGATTTTTGAAGCATTTCTGACTGCATATTTCATGATATATTTGTCTACCATAGTCCTGCAAAAAAGTAGAAAAAGGGCATTTCTTGGAAAAAATGCAGTCGCAGGTCCCCCATGCAGGCCAAGGGAAAGGTTCTGTTAAATTTATACATCAGCGTCATTGTCACTGAATCCATTCTTTGTGAGATCACAAAGTGAAAAGGTTGAACACAGACAAGACAGAAAACACAATTGAAGAAAAGATATGTATTTCATAACAAAAGTTTACAAAACTTGCAATTAGACTAATTGCAAGTTTTGTAAACTTTTGGTTTATTAACATTTACATAAACATGCAAATCTCAAAGAGTAAGGAACAAAGTGAAAACAAGATAGTAACTTACAAAAGAGAAAATTCAACACTAGCTACGTTTACATGCGCCAAATTTCCCCAATCTGATTAAAATCTTGGTCGATCGGAATTCCCAAATCCCTGTTTACATGGACACTAACTGAAACGATCTGATCATGTCATGAGTGCACATGCACCGAGCACTCAGTCAGGTTAAATGAGTTGAGCATGCGCACAGCGAGTTGTCTTTCCAGGGTGAAAAAAAAAAAGTAAACAAACTCCGTCCTTTCTGCACGTCTTTCCCGCCCCATTGTGTGCTCGAGCTGACTCACGTTTTCCCCTATATGGACCTTCTGCAGGTGATTACCTTTATGTTTGGGTTTTTACTGGTCGCATTAACCAAGCTAGAGGCTGAATACATATTGCTGCTGCTCCTCCGCCACAGGAGAGGAGAGCAGGATGACAGGATGACTGCACCAGCAGACCACTTCTGTTTACCTCCCGCCATGTTTTCTACTTGGGTCTGCGAAAGCTGAAAGACGTCACGCTGAAGTTGTACGCATGCGCAGTGGGCTTTTTTCAGCCCTTCATTCCGAATGGGTGTATACATGCACGTCTATCCGAATGAAGATCGGACAAAACCACCCCTCTAGATCGGAAGGAAATTTCATTCTGATTAGGCTGCATCGAATCAAAACATTGTGATTGACATGTTTACATGATGTGTTTTTGTTTCGATTGGGCGTTTATTCCGATTAAATGTGCCCATGTAAACGTAGCTACTGGATTTTTATAAGAAACTAGCGAATTTCCACTTTTTACTTTGTTTTGTTCAGCAAAACATGGGGGGACAAAATGGGCTTTGTCCCCCCCTCTCAAAAACATGGGGGGGACATGTCCCCCCTGTCCCCCATAAACAAGGCCCATGTGTGAAGCCACAACAAGTGTAACCCTGAGGCGGATAGGTTAAAACAACAGAAGACGCCACTGGGTACCACTCATGTCCACTACAATTAGGAAAAAGAGGCTACAATTTGCACAATCTTACCAAAATTGGACAGTTGAAGACTGGAAAAATGTTGCCTGGTCTGATGAGTCTTGATTTCTGTTGAGACATTCAAATGATAGAGTCAGAATTTGGTGTAAAATCAGTTGTTGCCAAAGCCAGCCTAATCTTCACGCACAGACAGATTTAAAGGTCTGTTAATCTGTGTTTCCTAAAATTTTTTAGATGTGAAATGTTTCATAAATAACAACTTCATGAAATTTTAAGGAAATTATTAAGGTTTTTAAATAAGCTTGATATTAGTTTTTTCTTATTTTCTGTGTTATGAGTGTGTTTATAAACTTTTCTGGTATCACTCATTTAAATAGGAAGCTTTTAATATCTTGTATGTTATACCTTCTTTCATTGTAATCATAATTTTTATTGTTGACAAGCAAACCACATCCATCCCCCACACTTTTGAAAAGCTTGCTACACCTTTGCCCTGGCGTACTCATCAAGGTTTTCAGTGGTCATGATTCAACTGCTGATTGGTCCTCCTCCTCATAGATTTCTTGCTGATTACAAAAAGAACATCCCTCCTCAGCGGTTTGATCCAAATGAGACCTGTGTCTGTTCATGGCCATTGATCTATGTTAAACCCTCCATTGGAGGTTGCCAACCAATTTTTCAACAGGTGGCTTATACAGGAGGCTCCAGTTACCTTTAGGGGTAAAACCTGACCCAAAAACCTGTGTACACATCAACTCTCTCAAACCAACCAAAGAACCAATGTTTAGCATTTTGACAGCTTTAGTAAAGCTGCTTCTACCCACAAGGCTGAGATCACCAAACACAGATTTTCTCAAGGACAAAAGCAGTCTGAAGAGTAGAGTAGAGCCTTCTGTGCAGACTGACACTTCTTTGACAGCAGCTTTTCCAAACCGAGAGGTCCATCTGCCCCAGGTGTCAGCAGGAGAGCCACCTCAAGGAGCTCTTGGACACCCAGCTGAACCTCAATCTCCATTACAACTGCCTGTACAACCTCAGCTGCAGATGGCAGAAGGTGCTCCAGCACAAAGAGTGGACAGGATCCGTGGAGGTGAACCTAGAATACCTGATTTCAAGGAAGGTGAGGATCCTGAGAACTTCTTTGTACGATTTGAGTGCATCGCTAAGACATGGGGATGGCAACCAGCTGAATGGGCTGCTAGAGTAGTCACATGACTGGAAAAGCTCTTGAGGCTTATGCGGGCATGGATGAAGATCAGTCTGATTCATATGATGCTATTAAACCTGCTGTGTTGTCTAAGTTCAATGTGACAGAGGAGACCTACAGATACCGGTTTCGAAGCACCAGTGTACCTGTGGGAGAGACTGTACGGGAAACCTACAATCGTATAAAGGGACTCTACAAGCGGTGGATGCGGCCTGACAGTCGCAGTAAAGAAGAGATTGGAGAAACTATCATCTTGGAGCAGTATCTGCGTGTGCTTCAACCAGACGTCCGCACCTGAGTGAAGGAGAACAATCCCAAGACAGCAGAGGAAGCAACAAATCTGGCTGAATGAATGAAAAAAAAAAAAAATTTTTATACACTTGATGTATCAGCGTCGGAATTAAACTGGACTCCAAACAGTCCGCCTCCTTATATATTTTCCTTCTCTTTGAATTCTTGCTTGTATGTTCTCTCAATGTAAGTCGCTTTGGATAAAAGCGTCTGCTAAATGACAGTAGTAGTAGTAGTAGTAGTAGTAGTGTCATGACCTTTTTTGTGATGCTAGAACCCTCTTACAAGCACAACTCCAGGACGACAAAAACGGAGTTTAAGATGTTTTAATGATACTGGAAACAAAAGGGAGAAAACAACAGCCAGGCACTAAGTCCCTGTGCGGCTGGCAGTACAGGAACCGGGCCTCACTGGAGGGAACGGGTGGATCTACAGTGGGGCAAAAAAGTATTTAGTCAGCCACCAATTGTGTAAGTTCTCCCACTTAAAAAGATCAGAGAGGCCTGTAATTTTCATCATAGGTATACCTCAACTATGAGAGACAAAATGAGGAAAGAAAAAACAAGAAAATCACATTGTCTGATTTTTAAAGAATTTATTTGCAAATTATGGTGGAAAATAAGTATTTGGTCAATATCAAAAGTTAATCTCAATACTTTGTTATATACAGCCTTTGTTGGCAATGACAGAGGTCAAATGTTTTCTGTAAGTCTTCACAAGGTTTTCACACACTGTTGCTGGTATTTTGGCCCATTCCTCCATGCAGCTCTCCTCTAGAGCAGTGATGTTTTGGGGCTGACGCTGGGCAACACGGACTTTCAATTCCCTCCAGAGATTTTCTATGGGGTTGAGATCTGGAGACTGGTTAGGCCACTCCAGGACCTTGAAATGCTTCTTACGAAGCCACTCCTTCGTTGCCCGGGCGGTGTGTTTGGGATCATTGTCATGCTGAAAGACCCAGCCACGTCTCATTTTCAATGCCCTTGCTGATGGAAGGAGGTTTTCACTCAAAATCTTACGACACATGGCCCCATTCATTCTTTCCTTTACATGGATCAGTCCTCCTGGTCCCCTTGCAGAAAAACAGCCCCAAAGCATGATGTTTCCACCCCCATGCTTTACAGTAGGTATGGTGTTCTCTGGATCCAACTCAGCATTCTTTCCCCTCCAAACACGACAAGTTGAGTTTCTACCAAAAAGTTCTATTTTGGTTTCATCTGACCATATGATGTTCTCCCAATCCTCTTCTGGATCATCCAAATGCTCTCTAGCAAACCGCAGACGGGCCTGGACGTGTCCTGGCTTCAGCAGGGGGACACGTCTAGCACTGCAGGATTTGAGTCCCTGGCGGCGTAGTGTGTTACTGATGGTAGCCTTTGTTACTTTGGTCCCAGCTCTCTGCAGGTCATTCACTAGGTCCCTCCGTGTGGTTCTGGGATTTTTGCTCACCGTTCTTGTGATCATTTTGACCCCACGGGGTGAGATCTTGCGTGGAGCCCCAGATCGAGGGAGATTATCAGTGGTCTTGTATGTCTTCCATTTTCTAATAATTGCTCCCACAGTTGATTTCTTCACACCAAGCTGCTTACCTATTGCAGATTCAGTCTTCCCAGCCTGGTGAAGGTCTACAATTTTGTTTCTGGTGTCCTTTGACAGTTCTTTGGTCTTGGCCATAGTGGAGTTTGGAGCGTGACTGTTTGAGGTTGTGGACAGGTGTCTTTTATACTGATAACGAGTTCACACAGGTGCCATTAATACAGGTAACGAGTGGAGGACCGAGGAGCCTCTTAAAGAAGTTACAGGTCTGTGAAAGCCAGAAATCTTACTTGTTTGTAGGTGACCAAATACTTATTTTCCACCATAATTTGCAAATAAATTCTTTAAAAATCAGACAATGTGATTTTCTGGATTTTTTTTCCTCATTTTGTCTCTCATAGTTGAGGTATACCTATGATGAAAATTACAGGCCTCTCTGATCTTTTTAAGTGGGAGAACTTACACAATTGGTGGCTGACTAAATACTTTTTTGCCCCACTGTATGTGTGGAGAAGACAGGTTAGTGGACTGGTTGGTAGCAGGGATGAGCAAGCATGAATGTGGAGAGAGAGAGCTTACGGAGAGGTCGATGGTGCTGGTGGTTGTGAGGAGGAGGAGTGGTTGGAGGCTGAGAGCTAAGACTGTGGGTCCGGTAGAAGGTGTGCAGGTGCTGGAGGGTGGACAGATCAGCTCAGGCAGGTTTGATGGTCCAGCAGGTGCAGCTCCGGGGAGGACGAGAGACGGGCTAGGAGCAGATCCGGGAAACCAAACAAGGTATGAGAACCGTGGATCGGACTGCTCCCCAGGATAGGAGGTACGGATCTGCGGGAAGGCGTCAGGTCCGGGTGGAGATCCTGGAAGGAAAGGATAAAGAGACCAAGCGTTACAAGGCTCAGCAAAGAGAAGAATCAGGTTTGTAATGCAGCCACTCTACCACGAAGGAAGTAGAACTATCTGGCCCCCCGTCTCATGTTGATCCTCCCCTTAAATCTCAGCTCCGGTGATGAGGAGATGAGCCACACCTGCGCTCCAGAGCTGATCCACCTGTGAGGAGGTAAGCACAACACACCCACACACACAGCCACACCCACAGGCAGCTCAGCCACACAACACCTAGCTGCTCACCGGGAATCAGCAAAGTCAAGGACTGCTGTGGGAAGACCAAGGTTTGTGGAGGTTAAACCTCGAGGTATACCTAGTGTGGAAAGCTTGGACATTAAAGGTGGTAAGAAGCCTACTTATTCCAGTCCAAAGTTTAACCTCATTTGTTATCACTGTCAGCAGCCTGGTCACAAAGCTTCTTTGTGTCCCCTAAGGAAACCAAAAATGGTAGAGCTATGTGTGGTACCTGCCAAACAACATGATCAGGAACTGTCTGATAGTTTGATTCCACATAAGCATATGGTGGAGGTGAAAGTAAATGGCAGAGCAGTAAAGGCTCTAGCTGACACTGGTAGTTCACAAACTTTGGTAAAATTGTCTATGTTGAACAATGTACTGCCTGACTTCAATAGGCCTGTAAACATTACCTGTGTTCATGGATGTCAGAAAGATTACCCTACTGGAGATGTTACCATAGAAGTAGAGGGCCAAGTCTTTATGTTAACTGTTGGGGTTTCAAACCAGTTAGCATATGATGTAGTTCTTGGGGAAGACTTGCCAATCTTAGACAGCTTGGTTTACCAGAACTCTGCGGCATTATCCTGTGCAGTCATTACTTAAGCCATGAAAAGGGTTTAGAGCAGGGGTCTCAAACTCCAGGCCTCGAGGGCCACTATGCTGCATGTTTTAGATGTTTCCCTGCTTCAACACACCTGATTCAAATGAACAAGTTGTTAACAGGCTTCTGCAGGACTTGTTGAAATACAGAGGATTTGAATCAGGTGTGTTGAAACAGGGAAACATCTAAAACATGCAGGATAGTGGCCCTCGAGGCCTGGAGTTTGAGACCCCTGGTTTAGAGCCACTGCCAGATGCAGAGGATGGTTTGTATGAATGGGGGAGTAAACCCAGGAAAACAAAATGACAAAGGAGACAGGAGAAAAAAAAGTACAAGGGTAGGTCAACACTTGCTGAACCTGCCTTGCCTATTACTTCATCGATTGATCTCAGTGGTAAATACCCAATAACTTTAAAGAAAGACAAGAAAACGATTCTTCTTTAAAACCTCTTTTTCTCAAAGCCCATAAAGTAGATGAATTAAGTGCTGTGGGGGTCAAAAGTTTAGATAGAGAACCTTTTATCGTAAAGGATAAACTTTTGTATCTTGCTGATATTGAGGAACCCAGACTGGTGGTGCCTAAAGAGTACCGTTCAGTAATCTTACATTTGGGTCACACTGTACCTTGGTCAGGGCATCTCGGACAGACCAAGACATATAATCGTATTGCTCAGTGGTTCTATTGGCCAGGACTGTAAAAAAAGATGTTGCTGATTATTGCAAAACCTGTCATGACTGTCAACTTGTTGCTCCCACAAGAGTGTCAGACAGAGCCCAGCTACAATGTTTACCAATAATGGATGTACCTTATAAGAGAATAGCCATGGATATCATCGGTCCATTACCCAAGAGCAGTAGTGGGCATAAATTTGCATTAGTCATTTGTGATTATGCAACCAGATATCCAGATGTCTATCCATTACGTTCCCGTCAGGTCAAACACATTGTCCGGTGTTTGGTAGATCTTTTTTCCAGAGTTGGCATCCCAGAGGAGATTCTCACAGATCAAGGTACTAGTTTCATGTCACACTTGATCAAAACCCTGTATAACCAACTTGGTATCAAAGGTATTCGAACATCTCCATACCATCCAGAAACAGACTGGTTAGTGGAACGATCTACGCAGGTGGCAATAACACCCGAGTTGTCCTGAGTTTGAACAGCCTGTACTTGTTTCGTCACAACTCCTTTGTTCGTTAGTATTTGGCAGCTCCCGGAGTTAAAACCACGCCTAGCATGCTGCTCAATAAAAGCTGTAGCATAAGACCTATCAAACAGGAAAAGAAAAGGTCTGCTGTTGCCATGTGCAGCGGGTCAGGAAACAGTATACCTTGCTCTCATAGACTAGTTTGTTAGCCAATCAGAGTCCAGCAAATTCAAATAATGAGTATGAACGAGCTGCTGCTGAAGCCTGATGGAACCAGACAAATTTTAATGCAGACAGATTGAAAGGTCTGTTAATCAGTGTTTCCTAACGTTTTTTAGATATAAAATATCTCATATTACTGGTTAGTTAAAGAGGCCATTTCACACAAATTTCAGGACTTTGTGGTTATTTCTTAAGTATTAAAGGTGGGATATGGAAGTCGAAACACAATAATAAGGCACAAAGCCTTCAGCCATCTGGGTGCCAGGCTCGTTTGCCCCCCGCTCGTGCACGCTCCGATGCTCAGGCCGGATATTCCCCACCAAACCCACTCTGATCCACGATCCGAATAAAATATCATGAGTTCAGCTCACTAATCATGCTCTCCATTCCCGCTGATCACACACTGACTCTGATAAAAGCAGCTCCTACCTGTTTGAAGCTCAGTCATCGATTCAGTTCGTGGCAAAGAGTTCATAGTTCCACCGCAGTTCCAAAACTTCCTGCAGCCCCTCTTAAAGAGCAACTCACCCCCTCTAAATTATCTTCCTGCTTTCTAACTGCTCTTTTGAAAAATGCACTCTCTGTACCGAAGTAGACGTCACTTTAAGAGGCGGGCCTAAGCTGTGATTGATGGGTAGCACTCCTCCTTGTTTAGATTTGCTTCAGTGTGACTCTGCCGTGTTGTTGACTTGTAACCCGACCATGATGAGAATATAACGTCTATAAATCACATCCACACAATCACAACCACTGCAGGGAAGTCTTTGCCCTGATTTAATTATTATTTTACTGATAATAGTTATTCTCTATGTTGTAATTTTCAGAGTAGTTTACCAATTGATTGTTGTTAGCTATGATGCTAAAGCTATTGCTGTATTGCTGAGAGGGGTCTGAGTAAATGTCTGAATAGCAATATAACATGCACAAATCACATCCACACAATCACTGCCGTAAAATAAAGTCTTTGTCCAGATTTTAATGATATTAGTTATTCTGTTTGTCGTAGTTTTCAGCCAGTTGCTCTTAATCCATCTGTGAAGCTTTGGTTAGAAGCTGGAGACAGCGGGCGGGTGCAAGCCTAGGGTTGCCAACCGTCCCTTAAAAAACGGAATCGTCCTTTATTTAGAAAAAATGTTACACGTTCCGTATGGAACTGATAAGGAACGCTATTTGTTCCGTATTTTCGAGAGAATTAAATATTCCTCACAAAATAAATCAATGTCATGTAAATGGACGGTAATCTTGTCACTCTGTTTATTCTTTTTTTTCGTTTTGGTCACCAATGAGCTAACAATACACTCGAAGGGGGTGGATCAATAAACGTGTCGTATCAGCTCATTGGTCAAGGTGGGCCACTGTTACTGGAAACACAGGACAGCGGAAACAAAGCAGCACATGGATGTTGCCGGCTTAGACTCCGAGCGCTTTTTTGACGACAATGAGGCTCCCACAAGCAGTAATGCGACGACACCCCCCAAAAAGAAGAAAAGACGATTACAAAAATACAGACAAGAGTGGGAAAAAGACCACACGTGGTTGACTAAGCACAACCAGTATTTGTTGAGGAAAGATTTTGAATTTTTTTTTTCCACTGAATAAATTGTGGAATAATTGTTTTATGTGCATTTGTTTTACACATGCATTAAATTTAAGTTGATTAAACATCCTGAGTTGGGGAAAAAAAAACACCAAGTGGGTTGATGTGGATGTGTGCGGGGGGGGGGGGTGTGTTCCTTATTTTTTTTCCAGGGAGTTGGCAACCCTATGCAAGCCTGTCTGTTGAGAGATGGTTTTATACTCCAGGAGGTGTGTCTTAGAGACGATGTTGACGTCTATGAACAGCTTTCAGCCAATCACAAAATTCAAATGCAGTACCCACCTTTCAACCCTAAGAGGGCAGCACTAGAGGCCTGCGCGGGACAGAATTTCCAGTCCCGCTCCCGCATAGTACAGTCCCGCTCCCGCCCCGCGCCCGCAAAGGACTATGATTTTAAGTCCCGCTCCCGCCCGCTCCTGCCATATTTTGTCCCGCTCCCGCCCGCAATTCCCGCATGATTCAGACGTTCCCGTTATTTCTCACGAAAGTTCTTGTCTTTGGCTTGGGTAATTAAATGCTGAGCTTAGAGCATACCACTGACCGATCATTCACCAAGGGCAGTGGGGAAGGAACGCATTGCCAACTTGGCAAGTGGCAAGCACAGCTGAGGCAATCCCCAACACACATCTGGAGACAACAGATTATTGAGATGGATGGTCGTGAGGGAGCTGGAGCTGCTGGTTGTCACAGAACCATCACAGCACAAAAAAACCAAACATTCAATCAGACTCCTGCTCACTCATTGCATAAATTTAGACTCAATCAGCCTGATATTGTACTTATTATTGTGTTGTTTGGACTGTGGGACGAAGCCGGGAGAGAGTACACATTGTGTATTTTAGTTTTATTTTTAGTTTGCGGGACTGCAGCTTATCACCGCTCCGCCCGCTCCCGCATTGTGCACTCCCGCGCTGAAGTTGTATGCATGCGCTGTGGGCTCTCTGAAGATCGGCCAAAACCACCCATCTCGATCGGAAGGAAATTTAATTCTGATTAGGCTGCATCAGATCAAAACATTCTGATTGACATGTTTACATGACGTATTTTTGTTCCGATTGGGCATTTATTCCAATTAAATGTGCCCATGTAAACGTAGCTACTGTCACTTGCAGAGGATTTTTATAAGAAACTAGCGAATTTCCACTTTTTACTTTGTTTTGTTCAGCAAAACATTGGGGGGGACAAAGCACATTTTGTCCCCTTTTGCCCCCCCTCTCAAAAACATGGGGGGGGGGACATGTCCCCCGTCCCCCCCATAAACAAGGCCCATGTGAACATGTAAACATGTCAATCAGAATGTTTTGATCCGATGCAGCCTGGTCCGAAAGAAATTTACTTCCGATCGAGAGGGGTAGTTTTGTCCGATCTTCATTCGGATAGACGTGCATGTACACACCCATTCGGAAAGAAAGGGTGAAAAGAGCCGTTTGCGCATGCGTACAACTTCAGCGTGACGTCTTTCCGCTTTCGCAGACCCAAGTAGAAAACATAGCGTGAAGTAAACAGAAGTGGTCTGCTGGTGCAGTCATCCTGTCATCCTGCTCTCCTCTCCTGTGGTGGAGGAGCAGTAGCAATATGTATTCAGCCGCTAGCTTGGTTAATGCGACCAGTAAAAACCCAAACATAACGGTAATCACCCGCAGAGGGTCCATATTGGGGATAACGTGAGTCAGATCGAGCACACGATGGGGCAGGAAAGACGTGCAGAAAGGACGGAGTTTGTTTACTTTTTTTTCTTCCCCCGGAAAGACAACTCGCTGTGCGCATGCTCAACTCATTTAACCTGATTGAGTGCTTGGTGCATGTGTACTCATGGCATGATCAGATCATTTCAGTTACTGTCCATGTAAACAGGGATTTGGGAATTCCGATTGACCAAGATTTTAATCAGATTGGGGAAATTTGGCGCATGTAAACGTAGCTACTAGCTTCCGATTAAATGTTAAATTTAATCGGAATAAACGCCCAATCGGATAAAAAAGACGTCATGTAAACATGTCAATCAGAATGTTTTGATCCGATGCAGCCTGATCCGAAAGAAATTTACTTCCGATCGAGAGGGGTGGTTTTGTCCGATCTTCATTCGGATAGACGTGCATGTAC
>SSNP01000057.1:546242-568979 GCA_006937955.1 Pachypanchax playfairii | reverse complement strand
TATTTGTGCAATATACACCATGTAATGCTGGCTTCAAGTAGCATGGGAAAGATAAACTTCCCCAGTTGTGAAGAGGAGATTACCAGTGTGTGTGCCTTTGTTGAATTGTAACACTGGAGGCTATCCTCAACTGACTGCGAGCTAGCATCTGCTCTAAAGAGGTGAAACCAATCACAGTATTTTTAAAGGCAACACTAACAACAACAACACAATTTTTTTATATACTCAATTAATCCTATCAATTAGAACCATTAGAACACAGAACATCTCCAGAGAGCAGAGGGCAGCTACTCAAAGCACCCAGGGAGCAGTGGGTGGGGGTTAAAGATCTTGCTCGGCACCTGGATGAACCACTTTGGGCGCTTGAGCAAGGTCCTTAACCCCCACTCACTGCTCCCTGGGTGCTTTAAATAGCTGCCTTCTGCTCTCTGGAGATGTTCTGTGTTCTAATTGGTTCTAATGTTCTGTGTTCCTCCAGAGATGGGTAAAATGCAGTGATTTGAATTTCCCCGGTTGAGGATTTATTGAGTATAAAAAAAAAAATTGAAATTACAATGTTATGAATATATGTTTTAAAAAAATCTGTATGCCATTTCACTGCATGGTGTAGGCTGTAAACTAACCATTTAACAACAACAGTAAAGAACTTTTAACACAACCCTCAGGATATTGACCTCGCCATGTTGAAAGGTTATCTCATCTCAGCACTGCCTGAGCTGACAAGTCGGGTATCATAACATTTTTTTCTGTTTTCCGGTGGAAAATAAAACGTGAGTAGGGTTCATGTGCGATTTCAACGTCAATATTTGGTATTTATCATAATTACGATACGACCTGAAGGCAGCATAAGTTGTTTGTGGACGCCATGCTGCCACAGCAAAGATTATCCAGCAGAAGAAGAAGTGGGGACCCATGAAGACCAGCTAATAGTTAAGAGGAAAATGCTCAAATCGACACACACGTATGTATATGTGTGTGTCTGTGTATATAGATATAGTACTGGTACTTGTCATTCTCAACTGTGTTAGTTGTCATTTTCAGTTGACCCCCCAGAGATATCCTTGGCCCCCCCATGGCCCCCCCAACGATAAAAGTCTAGCTCCGCCACTGTGCGCATGCATACAACTTCAGCGTGACGTCTTTCTGCTTTCGCAGACCCAAGTAGAAAACATAGCGGGAAGTAAACAGAAGTGGTCTGCTGGTGCAGTCATCCTGTCATCCTGCTCTCCTCTCCTGTGGTGGAGGAGCAGTAGCAATATGTATTCAGCCTCTAGCTTGGTTAATGCGACCAGTAAAAACCCAAACATAAAGGTAATCACCCGCAGAAGGTTCATATTGGGGAAAACGTGAGTCAGCTCGAGCACACGATGGGGCGGGAAAGACGTGCAGAAAAGACGGAGTTTGTTTACTTTTTTTTCTTCCCCCAGAAAGACAACTCGTTGTGCGCATGCTCAACTCATTTAACCTGATTGAGTGCTTGGTGCATGTGTACTCATGGCATGATCAGATCATTTCAGTTAGTGTCCATGTAAACAGGGATTTGGGAATTCCGATCGACCAAGATTTTAATCAGATTGGGGAAATTTGGCGCATGTAAACGTAGCCACTGTCAGGTTCTTGGAACTAGGCTGCCCTGGCATCCACGCACACGTGTCTTGTTCTGTTACTTACAGTGTCATAGTGTTTCTGCTCTACAAGTATAACTGGGTTTGTTTGAGTGTTTTGTTATTTGGTTAATTTGTGGTGGAATCGTGGCTTTCTTTTACCCAGTTACATTGTAATTGTGTTTTTACATAATTTCTAATTATCTGTTATCAATACCAAACACTGTGTTTACAGTCCAAATGACTGCCAAAGGATAAATACACAAAACTGCTGGGCACTGAGGTTGTGTATTAAAACCGTTGGCCACTGTATCTCTATAACATTTGCTGTTTTTGAGAACAGAGAAATTGAACTCATCTTTCAAGATGTAATACACCACAGTTAATTTATGTTTGGGGGGACAATGACTGTTTCACACCAGACCATGTTAGTTGGGATTACCCCCTCTTCATTACACACACATTTGTTTAAAAACTGCATTTTGTATTTATACTTGTATTATCTTTATCAAGTATTTACATTTGTTTGATAACTTGAAACATTTACGTGGCAATCATACAAAAAATATACAAATGGGGCAAACAGTTTTTCACACCACTGTAAGTAGTAAGTGAATGATCCATCACATCACCATTTTGACATGAGCAAAAACTAGTTCATGTTCAAATACTTTTCAGTATTGCTGAATTAAACAGTTGTTGCAAATTCTTTTTTGCAGTTACTGGTATCAGTTGTAGCATAATGCTCTAATTAACCCCCTAAACGCAACTAATTTTTCACATAGGACCAGGTTTGGAAAAGCTTTTTTCCACTTGAAAAATGAAATAATTTTGTAAAAACTGCAGTTACTTGGGCAGTCTTTAGTTGACATTTAAATTGATTTGCTCATCATTTGGGATTTTTGCTGAATGTGGCTAAAAAAACAAACAGAAGGACTATATGAAGTGGCAAATTCTATACAAACACACGTCACGTACATGGACAAACAAATGTGTGCGTGAGTGTGTGTGTCTGTCTGGAGAGCGCGCTAACGGTTTACGTGGGTGTGTCAACATCAAAATTTGTAAACTTTAATTATGTCAATTGAGTCGCATAAATATCTTAGTGAGTGCACAAGGCTCTGTAAGTGGAGTTGGGGGGAGAATAAAAAACATCACCCTAGATAATAAAATAAAAAGGTCTCCATTACGGATGTCGCCATCTTTAGTAAGGGACAATAACCCTCCCGCTATAACACAAGTTGATATAATTTCATATTTTTTCCACTTATATTTATATTATGAAGATTTTTTAAGTGTTTGTTTAAGCGTATCCCTATCCCTAAACCACATACTAACTTACTTCGCCAAATTAATGAAAACAGTATGTCTGGACTAGACTGTGAAGTTGTTATCGAGCGGGTTTGTATCTCCATGTTTACTTTGGGTGACTCTCTTCCATTTTCCTCCGCCTCTGGTTGTCAAGAAGATGGCAGCTTCCAGGCAGGCATGAGAGCAAATACTTCTGTACAGATCGAATGAATTTGGATTATTAACAGAAGATTAGAGCACATACCAGTGTTTTTACAATTACTGCATCGGTCTAAAGTAAGTAAAACATTTAAATCTTTGTGCTTTTGGGGGGGTTTGTTATGTTTTGTTGTAGCAAACCGCTCGGCCATTTTTCTTGTGGGAGCTGCCGAAGAAGGCCGATTGTCGAAAAGATGGCTGCTTCCAGAGACGGCATGAAACAGAATAACATAGCGTTTATACTGTTAACCTGCATTTAGCTCAGTTTTCATAGTGTTCTTGCAACTGATTTTGTGTCAGGTAACTGATGCATTGAGGATTAGTAAAAGTTACGTCGAATTTAATTGTGAAATTGAGCGATGCTTTGACAGATTCGAGCCGCAAAGCTAACACTGTTAGCATGTGAAGTAAGCTGAGAGGATAGCTGCCAGAGCTAACGCGTTTAACAGTTTATTTGGATGTTACAATTACTATTTAAATTTTATTTTACTAATATGACATATCGTTCGATGAAGTCTATATTTCTCGTTTTTTAAAATACTGTTTGTCTATCAAAATGCTTGGAGTTACTTTTATGTTATTAACTAGCGCTAACGATTTTGCAAAAAAATGCTAATGAGGCTAGCTACACAACGAGAGATATAAAATAATTTACTCTCTCAAATAGTTTTAGAATTACGTCAAATCGTGGTTGTAGCTTAGTATTATGTGCTTGCTTGACCAACTTTGAATCTGGATAAATGGTTGTTGTTATTTTGTATTTTTCCGGTGCAGTTGGTTAGTTTGAATGTAGCTAGCCTTTTAATTCGCTTCCGCCATTTTTCAGACGGGCAGTAGCTTTAGCGGCGGTTTGTTTGGTTGTGAGATGGCTGCTTTTGTGGATGGAATTCAAATTACTTGATAACTTTAAGGATACTTAGATGGTGGGAAAATATACTTAAGATACATGCACGTCTTAAAGGACACAACATAATGAGTGATTTGCATCTTGTTCGGCTGAAGTGCAGCTTTCAACCTTCAGCCTACTGTTTTAAAACTTGATTTGGCAAGGAAAACAGTTTTAAGTGGGTTTATGCGCTGCTAGGTCGTGCGCGCTGCCGTTGTGTTTCTACTCTTTTGTATTTTTTGAATTAATACAGAAAATTTAGAGAACATTTAGAAAACTAAAAACAAAATAAATGTTTTTTTTCCCGGCAGAAGTCATGTCTGCCCCTGGCTCCGCAGTGACCGGGACCACTGCGTCGGTTCTACAGCCGCGATGGAAACGGGTCCTCGGATGGTCCGGTCCTGTTCCCCGGCCCAGACATGGGCACAGAGCTGTGGCTATAAAAGAGCTTATGGTCGTCTTTGGTGGTGGAAACGAAGGGATTGTTGATGAGTTACATGTATACAACACAGGTAAGTTTTAGCTTGCATGTGGAACTTGACTTGTTGTTTCATGCAGCTCAGTGTATTTGTGAACACTACCATCGCCACTTTATCACATCAAATTAATCCTTTATTTATTGGAAAGTTTAAGTTTGATTGGGATTTTCTATCGTTGAATCGAAATGCTGTGCAGGCCCGAGCAGGCCAAGCAAACCGGTGTCTGGTTACGTTTGTCTCCCTCTGCCGTGGAAAACGTGTTAGCACAGGGTTAAAAAAGGCGGGCTAAAATAAAATGGATGATGGTGGTTGGTTTAACACTGATTCTGCCCCAGTTTGCAGTTCGTCAACGAAAACAGTTATATACATTCGAGTTCATTCAGACATGAAACAGGAAAGCTTGTATTTTAATGCAACTTCTTCTTTTAACAATAATTAAATATATTTAGTATTAAAATGCCTGTCATGGAATTCACATATTAATTTACAGACATTTATAAGTTTTACTGCTTTGATGACTCTACAGCTTTTGATTAAGTTACATCTTTGTTTACAGTTTATATTAAAATAAAAAATGCCTCACATTGTCGTTCTGTTTCATTTTGTAGCTACAAACCAGTGGTTCATCCCAGCCGTCCGTGGGGATATCCCCCCTGGTTGTGCTGCATATGGTTTTGTTTGTGATGGAACAAGGTTGCTGGTGTTTGGTGGAATGGTGGAGTATGGAAAGTATAGCAATGATCTCTATGAACTACAGGTAATCACAATTTTTTATGAAGCTTGACTGTTCAGTGATAGTAATTTATGCTAATGTAATTTTTTGTGTCGTCTCATAAATATTTAGTTACAATATTTGTCTTTCAGAAAAGTTGTCCTAGTTTAATTTAGCACATAATTGAGTTGGATATGTTTGGAACACAGCATATTTAACAAATATATTGTGTTGCAAGTTTAGTTTGTACTGCATGTTTTTCATACAGTGGCTACAATATATATTGTATGACTGCATTGGGAATTTAGTGTTAGGTTCACTCTTCCAATGTTGAGTTAAGGGGTAAGAGGCTTCTGTTGATGAACTTGTGTCCACATTTACAGGCAAGTAGATAGCACCTGAAGATACATACTATACAGTAGCATAAAAAAATGCATTTAGTCATGTTTTAAAATATGTTTATGTAAGATTACTGTCAGAAAAAAAATATTACTATTTATTTCTGACTTGTATCAGCTTCTGATTTAAACTAACAAATAAACAGCATAGTTTTATTTTTTTTTTAACAGGCCAGCAGATGGGAATGGAAAAAACTGAAAGCAAAAAATCCCAAAAATGGCCCCCCTCCCTGTCCTCGTCTAGGTCACAGCTTTTCATTGGTTGGTAACAAATGCTATTTGTTTGGTGGGCTGGCTAATGACAGTGAGGACCCAAAAAACAACATTCCCAGGTAAGGATGGGAGGATGGTTATCCCACTGGTAGCCAGCAGAGTACTCAAACACATTATACATTGAGATTCTTTCTTTCACCCTGCAATGCAAGTGTTTCTGCTTTTACTTTACAGATACCTGAATGATTTGTATACGCTTGAGCTTCGCCCTGGTTCTAGTGTGGTTGGATGGGATATTCCAATTACATATGGCGTACTGCCACCTCCACGTGAAAGTCACACTGCTGTGGTGTACACAGAAAAGACGAGCAGGAAATCTCGCTTGATAATCTATGGAGGAATGAGTGGTTGTCGTCTAGGAGATCTGTGGACACTTGACATTGGTGGGTTTCTATCATGTATATTGTATACATTTGATGTTGCTTACACACAGTCAAAGGAATGTAAATATTTCATCATTTTAGTCTCACACTTCGAAATTGAAAAGGTTACTGTTAGTTAAGTAAGTAAATTTACTAATATGAGATGGTCTTTTTCTTCAGATACTCTGACTTGGAACAAACCGTCTGTTGGTGGCACAGCACCACTTCCACGAAGTCTTCACTCTGCCACTACAATCACAAACAAGTAGGAAGACAGTTTCACTTTTCCCTAGAGCATATAGTTGTTGTTTTTTTTTTTCTTTTTTTTTAGGTAGACTCTTGTCAAAGGTTTCTTGACAGCAGTATCTCCCTGTGGTGTTTTTTTTTTGTAGGATGTATGTTTTTGGAGGATGGGTTCCTTTGGTGATGGATGATGTTAAAGTGGCCACACATGAGAAAGAGTGGAAATGCACGAACACTCTTGCCTGCCTAAATCTTGGTTTGTCTAACTCTGTCAGATTTTGTCTTTGAAAAAACAACGTGTGCAGTGTTGACCTTTGTGTTTTATTTCTTTAGACACCATGGGTTGGGAGACAGTGTTGATGGATACTCTTGAAGATAACATCCCCAGGGCTCGTGCCGGCCACTGTGCTGTAGCCATCAATTCTAGACTCTATGTATGGAGTGGCCGTGATGGTTATCGTAAAGCGTGGAACAACCAAGTCTGCTGTAAAGACCTCTGGTACCTGGAAACAGGTGGGTTTATTGTAGCATGAGTGATAACAGAGGTCAAGATGGTTAGAAAATGTCTTATTTGTTTATTGTTGCTATTTTTTTTTTTATATTTTTTTTTAAATTTTCTAGAACGACCACACGCTCCTGCCAGGGTACAGCTTGTCCGTGCCAACACAAACTCTTTGGAAGTGAGCTGGGGTGCAGTTTCCACAGCTGACACATACTTGTTGCAGCTGCAGAAGTATGATATCCCTGCTACCCCAGCAGCAGCCTCACCAGCCATGAGTGCAACCCCATCACAGCCTCTTAATTCTCCTAAGAGCCCTGCACCTGCTGCTGCTGCCCCCTCTGCTCAGAGTTTACCACAGACAGGTACCACTATAGTAACTGGTGATCCCTGCTCATCTGCTCCCATTATTCTACCACAAAGATGTTCTACTGCAAATCCAATCTTCATTTTGTTTGTTTCCTTGTTTTTTTGCTTTACAGCTGTCCTAAAAGTTGCAGCTCAACAGTCTGCCACTGGCGCATCTGTTGTCACAGTTCGCCCAAGCCAGCCAGGGAAATCCCCTGTCACTGTGACGTCCCTTCCTCCAGGTGTTCGAATGGTAGTGCCTTCCCAATCTACTCAAGGATCGGTATGAGGAATTTCACACAACACTTAATCAGTTAACTATATTATTGTGTCAACAAATGTATTTTGACATAATTAACTTCTTTTTTTGTAAGCCAATTGGAAGTAGCCCTCAGATGAGTGGCATGGCAGCTTTAGCTGCTGCTGCAGCAGCCACACAGAAGATCCCCCCCTCTTCTGCAGGCACTGTCCTCAATGTTCCTGCAGGTGCCACCATTCTGAAAACAGTTGCTGTTTCCCCTGGCACAACCACAGTGAAAGTGGCTTCTCCAGTAATGGTACCCCTCCCAAAAAAAAATTTATATCTCCAACATAAGCTGCATTCCGTCAGTTTTGTAAATATTATTTTGTGTTTATAGGTCAGTAACCCAGCCACCCGGATGTTAAAGACTGCTGCAGCCCAGGTGGGCACAGCAACTGCATCCTCTCCAACCACCACCAGACCCATCATCACTGTGCACAAGTCTGGTGCGGTCACAGTGGCTCAGCAGGCCCAGGTGGTAACTACTGTCGTGGGAGGAGTGACCAAGACTATCACCCTAGTCAAGAGTCCTCTCACTATGGGCAGCAGTGGCACTCTGGTAAGAAAACTGGAGTTTTGTAATACAGTATATTATGGTGGAACTCAACTCAGAAAGCACTCTTGTGCTTTTAGATGCATGGTGTAAATCGCAGACCTTGTAAATAGCCTTTTCATACTCAGTTTGTGTTTTTTTATGCCACAAGACAGTGACAAGATGTGTTTGAAGAATTAGGGGAGGATGTATAAGCTGGCCTAAAGTGACTGTTGAGAGCTTGGCTATGAAAACAGGGAGCATGATGTTAGTCATCTGCATGACTGTAGGTCAGTTAGGGCTGCATTCATCCAAAGCCACAAGGCTTAGTGGTCCACCTTCCGTCTGAACTCCCTGTGCTGTCCGATGCTTTCTAGTGACTTGATTTGAGTCTCTCTCCTGTGTCGGCAGATCTCCAACCTTGGCAAGATGATGTCTGTGGTACAAACCAAGCCAGTGCAGACATCAGCAGTCACAGGCCAGGCTTCCACTAACCCTCTCACACAGATCATACAGGTCAGCTATCTGCATGAGTGCAGGAAACAAACAGGAGGCAGCTTAAAACTCCTGAGACAGGCACCGGGTGGCTTCTTCTAAAGGTCTTGTTTAACATGTGTTTTTCTTAGACAAAAGGTCCCCTCCCAGCTGGGACCATTTTGAAGCTAGTGACTTCTGCAGATGGCAAGCCCACAACAATCATCACCACAACTCAGGCTGGAGGCGCAGGAAACAAACCCACTATTCTCAACATAAGTGGCGTCTCACCTACTACTACCAAGCAGGGCACCACCATCATTAAGACCATTCCCATGTCAGCCATTATGACCCAGCCCGGAGCCACAGGTCTGAACATTTTTAAGTACTTAGTTACAAAACCACATATTTGACTGGTTAAATGCCACTACAGAATTGGTAGCACTTGACATGAAAAGTCTGTATCTGTGTACATGAGGAGAGAAAAAAATTTTTTTCAAGGTGAATATCAGTCTTGGTTTGGTTTTCAGTTGATATGAGATGTGCAAAGATTTAAGAATTGGTTTGTTGCATTTGCAGGTGTAACAAGCAGCGCAGGTATGAAAACACCTATAACAATCCTTACTACAAAGGTAATGACCACTGGGACGCCTGGTAAAATCATCACTGCGGTGCCCAAACTCACCAGTGCAGCCGGGCAGCAGGGACTAACACAGGTAAAGGAAATGTTCTCCATTATTGATAAGGATGTTGTGTTACATTTGGAATAATTAAACTTGGTCGGTCTTAGGTGGTATTAAAGGGTGCTCCTGGACAGCCGGGGACTATTTTGCGCACTGTGCCCATGAGCACTGTAGGTGGGGTTCGCCTTGTTACTCCAGTGACAGTGTCAGCTGTTAAACCCACTGTCACTACCCTGGTTGTCAAGGGGACTACTGGTAAGAAACCCTGTCTTTGTTGTCAAAGATTTTTTACTTTGCGCATTTGTTTTCTGTTTTCATCTCAGCTCTTGATCCCTCCAGGTGTTACCACTCTTGGTACAGTCAGTGGTACTGTGTCCACCACTTTGGCTGGGGGTACAGCTGACAGCTCCAGTGCCTCTCTGACGACACCGATCACAACACTGGGAACCATCGCCACGCTGTCCAGCCAGGTCATCAACCCAACTGCCATAACTGTGTCAGCTGCCCAGACCAGTCTGACTTCTACTTCCTCACTCTCTTCATCTACCATGACCGTGCAGGTAAGTCCCAGTTGTACTTTTAATCTGTTTGTCATTCTCATTTGGATCATAAAACAGTTGAGTTGTTATAGTTGTTATGTTATATCCTAAAGTATTAATTATGTTACAGCTCAAAATATTAAAGAGGGTGCTTTAATATTCAGAGACTGTTTTAGTAGTTTTTTAATGCTGTGATCATATTGCCTTAAAATTTCTGATGATTATTTTCTTTAGAACCAACCCACCCAGGTAACTCTGATCACAACTCCAAGTGGTGTTGAAGCCCAACCAGTGCAGGATCTACCTGTTTCCATCCTGGCTTCACCAACCTCTGAACAGCCAAGCTCCACCGATGCAGCCGGAGCTGGAGAAGGTTCTGGGACAATAACGCTGGTCTGCTCCAACCCGCCCTGCGAGACCCACGAGACCGGTACCACCAACACAGCCACCACCTCGTCCGCCACCATTGGAGCAGGACAGGTCTGCTCCAATCCGCCCTGTGAGACCCACGAGACCGGTACCACCAACACAGCCACCACCTCGTCCGCCACCATTGGAGCAGGACAGGTCTGCTCCAACCCACCCTGTGAGACCCACGAAACAGGGACAACTAACACAGCTACCACAGCCTCATCTAACATGGGAGGAGCCCCACAGGTGTGTTCAAACCCACCATGTGAGACCCATGTGACTGGAACTACCAATACATCCACACAAGCTTCATCCAGCATGAATGCAAGTGAGACCAGCACCGTACAGAGTGTTTGCTCCAATCCACCCTGCGAAACCCACGAAACAGGGACCACCAACACTCCGTCCACAGCCACCTCCAGCATGGGAGAGGAACAGACCAGCACAGCATCAGGCCTTGTTCAGAGGGTTTGCTCCAACCCTCCCTGTGAAACACATGAGACTGGGACCACCAACACTGCCACCACCGCTACTTGCAGCATGGAGACTGGTGAAGGCACAGGTATGCAAACTAACTGTGATCCAAAGTGAAACTTAAAGTGGCTACATATGGGTTCAGTTAATAAACAAACTGGGATTAGTGGCATGTAGCAGATCAGTGTTATTATTTATATTCAATTAAATGCAACTTTAGAAGTTGTTTAATTAAAAATGCATGATGCTAGTTTGAGGTAAATAAAAAATAATCTTTCAGTCATGACTGTCTGATTTTAAAGTTTGTTAACTTATAAAAAAAAAAGGTGTCAACATTAATCCTTAATGGGAAATCACCATGGTTGAGCACTTAATTTACCCAGTGACCATTCACTCATCATCGCGGGTTTTGTGATTCATGTAAGTTTGGTCTTCAGTAGATGCATAGCTCTCTAATAATCAAAGGTTTTAAATTACAGTAAGAAGATACACAGATAAACTGGGCTTTTTAATCCAAATGGAATCTGTTTTTCTGAGCTTGTGTGTCTAATATCTAATGCTGAGTCTTCTCTCAAATTAACTTTAACAAATTTTATTTAAAATAAACAAGAATGTTTATTACTCATTTAATCTCTCAAGACAGATTATGCAAAAGATGTGCTTGTAAGAAGTCCATCAGAAGTAACACTTCTGTAACTTTTCAGCTACCCAGCAGACAGAGGAAGAAGCAGAAGGAACCAGCAGTACAGAAGTAGCTTCTACCACTGCAGCAACTGGCATGGCTACTACCATCCAAGGCAGGGCCATTACTACAGTCACTCAGTCCACACCTGCCCCGGGGCCCTCAGTACCAGTAAGAAAACAACATGGTTCTTTACAGGATCAGCATCTGTTTTTAACACAATTTAACTATTCGTCCACATTATGGATACTTGTCCTAAACTTTTGCTTTTTCCTTCAATGTTAATGTAGACATTGTGACCAACCTGTGTCTTTATCCCCTTCAGTCAATTTCATCAATCACAGAGGGGGTGACTACTGCCGCCAGCTCCACAGAGGAGCCAATGCAAACTGATGAAGCTGCATCAGCAGAAGCTGTTCCTGCTGAGGAGGGTACTTCAGCTATGGAGACACAAGCAGAGGTGAATAACGCATGATGTTTAACAATGTTAGCCTTGCATTTTGAAAGTTTATTTCAATCACTTGATGGATTTGTATAATGTGTTCCAACCAGGGTGAGACACCTGCAACAACCTTAAACCTGCCATCAGAGTTGATGTCTGAGGGCCAGGGAGCCACTCTGATGGTGACAGGGCTGTCAGATGAAGAACTTGCTGTAACCGCTGCAGCCGAAGCTGCTGCTCAGGCAGCAGCCACTGAAGAAGCACAGGCTCTTGCCATCCAGGCTGTTCTCCAAGCAGCTCAACAAGCTGTAATGAGTGAGTTTAGGCATGATTTAAACTGTTACTCCACAGATTTATTGCTTGTTATGCTGGGAAATTGTAATTCATACAATTAAAAAACAAAAAGATGGTCTTTAGCATGAAAATCAGAAGTTTATTCAAGTACTGATTTATTTTGAATTTTACAGATGAAGGTGATGCTGCTGGGGACAGCCAGCAAACCACCAACATTCCCATCATGCTGACCCAGCAGGAGCTTGCTGCATTGGTCCAACAGCAGCAGCAGCTGCAGGAGGCCCAGGCTGCAGCCCAGCAGGCCTCAGTGGACACTAGCTTACCTACAGAGGGCCTTGCACCTGCTGACAGCCTCAATGACCCATCAGTTGAAAGCAATGGGCACAACGAAATGGCTGCCTCTGTTACTAATGCAGTGGCATCCCTCCTTCCACGTACCACTGCAGAAAGTTAGTCTTCATTGTATTCTGATTTTAAAAAGATTTTGTGCATTTGCATGGCCTAATTTGACCTAATTTCTCTAACTCAGCTCTAGCTCCATCAAGTACATTTGCACCGTCTGTATCAGTAGCCAGTCCAGCCAAGCTGCAAGCAGCAGCCACTCTTGCAGAGGTCGCCAATGGCATTGAAGGAGAGGTATGCAGTTGTTATTAACTCATTGAATGCCACCCATGTTCTGAACAGAAAAACCCTTCACTGTCAGCATCTTTGAGCATTTTTACTGTTTTTGAAGAGTCATAGAATATTGTGCTTTATGAATATGTCAACACAAAAAACTACCAAAAGAAAGAGTACACTCTCTACTTTCATCAGGAAAAAACAACCTTTTTCTAGCTTTTTCCGTTCTTTTGCTATCTCCTGTAAAACAGGTGGGTTCACAAAAAATGCCTGTTTCTGACCAAAAGATGGAGAAAAAAGGCTTTTTGTAAAAAGAGACACATCAGACAGAAAAGTGTCTCTGACACTAATAAACAGTGTTTTAGTGACACCCCCCAGTTGATTCAGATGGGAACCGCTCATCTGACGACTCTGGGTCAGATTCACCAAAATCATTTGACTGGGAACCGTTTGCTGAGATGGATGTCTCTGGCTGAGATTAAATATGTGGTGAGCTGCAGCCTGGGTTAACTGTCATCATTTCTCTTTTGCAACTGCGACACAAACTTTGTTGAAGTATGAACGGCGGTAGTTTTTCTGCTTTGTGCCCCACGTTACACATGGGGCTTCCCAAAACCCTCTCCTCTGTGATAAATTTACTTCTATGTGATCACATGAAGTGTGAACAGTCGTTCTCTAGTGGGGGTAGTGTTCTGTTGACTCTTTATATTTTTTGTATCTCTCTAGAAACAAGCCCCTCAGCCAGCTCCAGTGAAGCCTGTTGTAAAGAAAGAGAACCAGTGGTTTGATGTTGGAATTGTAAAAGTGACAAATATGGTTGTGACTCACTTCTATGTACCAGCAGATGATTCTCAAGGAGATGTGAGTGTTTGATGGGACAGATATTTCTGCTTTTGTGGTTCTGTGTTGAAAGCATCTGTAAGTAATTTTTGTTTGTTTTTTGAACAGGATGACTCTGGCATCATACCGGACTACGGTCAGATGAAGAAAATGGAACTGCAACCCGGAACCGCTTACAAGTTCCGTGTTGCAGGAATCAATGCTTGTGGTCGTGGAGCGTTCTCTGAGATTTCTGCTTTCAAGACTTGCCTACCAGGTTTTCCAGGAGCACCTTGTGCCATCAAAATCAGCAAGGTAAACACTTCTGCACTGCAAATTCTGCTTCTGTGATGGGTTCCCTTGCTGCTGCAAAGCAATACATAATGTGTTCACTGCCATCTTCAGAGCCCAGATGGTGCCCACCTGACTTGGGAGCCCCCCTCCGTAACGTCAGGGAAGATCATTGAGTATTCTGTGTACCTGGCCATCCAGAGCAACCAGACAACAGAGGCAAAGGCCTCCACCCCGGCTCAGTTAGCCTTCATGCGAGTGTATTGTGGCCCTAACCCATCTTGCTTGGTGCAGTCATCCAGCCTCTCCAACGCTCATATTGACTACACCACTAAGCCAGCTATCATTTTCCGCATCGCTGCCCGCAACGAAAAGGGTTATGGTCCTGCCACCCAAGTTCGATGGCTACAGGGTGAGCATATGGATCCATGCACAGTAACAACACTTATTTATGATTGATTAGCTCATTTTAATTACTGTTTTAATTCACAGAATCTGGCAAAGATGCTGCATCTGCAAAACTTGCTCCTAAAAGACCAGGGACCTCACCTGATACGTAAGTACAGTCTTCATATTTTATGTTATGGCAAAGGGCAAGATATGATGTGAACACATGCAGTACTTACCCTGGTTTTGTGTGTCCTCCTGCAGTAAGACTGCTGGTCTAAAGAAAGCAAGGACGGACCAGTGAGGTTGCCTAGAGAACCCCCCTTCCAGTCTTTTTTTTTCCCCCCCATTGTCCTTTTTATCAGGAAGACTGAGCTTCACCCCTCTACATTCTCATCCTAATCTCATCTTCCATCCCCACGTCTCAGATCAAGACAGCAACGAAGGCTGAGTGACAACATGAAGCCAAGATGAAAGTCAACCTGAGAGATGTTTCTGTAGATAAAAACCCTTCTTTCCCGTACTTGTTCTGTTGTAATATTTTTAGAGCAACACAAACCTAGAAGCACATCATCTTTTTCAGTCACACCCATTACCATCTTTTTAACATCTTTTCTGGGCTTCTTTCAAATAGTTGAATAGTATAGAGAAGCATTTACACTTTCAACAAACTGGGAGCCTGCCTGAGCGCGATGTTACCCTTCTTTCTTTTTCTGTTTTGTGAATTTTGGGGGTATGTAGAAAGAGACTACATAAAATGTACAGTGCTGAAAACTGGCTTTGGAGGCATTAGTTTAGATGAGAGGAAGAAAATTGGTATGGAAACAAATAAAGCACTTGTCCTCAATGAATGAGGACATCGTTTTCTTTATTCCTTTCTTTTGTTTGTTATTTTGGCTCAAAACAAATTTGTTTCAAGAACCAAGTCTGTACAGTCATCGTACTGGACTCCAGTCTCCTGCTAAAATCGTCACTGTATGCTTTTTTTTTTTTTTTTTAACCCCCCAAAGATAAGGACTGGTGGCCAACACATTGGACTGGACAGAAATAAAGATCAAAGGAAACAGGATTTATTGAGGAAGAATGATGGACTTTGCCAGGACAGAGACTTGCATCACACAGTTAAACAAAAGAAAAACAATTCCAAAAACCTTCCCAAAAATTTAGCAATGACGCAGAAAATCTTTTGTGTAGTTTATTTTTGTATTTTTTAAGCTTTTTTTCCCCCCGTGTGTATCTGTATGTTGTGTGCATTTTAAAAGAAAACATGACTTTTTTTTAACTGTTCATCCCTGAATTTTGTGTTTGTGGGGAGTTGGGTGGCTGTGTTGAGGGTGCCACTATATTTTTAAAAAGCTTCATTCGAGTTGGTTGTATGTTCGTGTTATCAGAAGGCAATAAAAGGCAGACAGACTTTCGTACTTGTTTCAAGTAGAACTGCAGAGGTTATAGGACTGAAGGGATCTTCGAAGTGGACCCAGGGAGAGGAGAGTTAGTTTGTTGTTTGTTTTTTTACACTGTTTACTTTAAAAATGCTTGTGTTGCTTTGTTTGCCAAACGCAGAATTTCCCAGAAGTGAGGAAAGTCGACATCAAATCCTCCTGTTAGCCCAAATTTTTAATGCTCATGAATCTTTAATTTTTAGAATGGCAAATTATATTAGTAAACTTACTTTCCCTCACCCTATTGATGTATGTGAATCAATTTAATAAAATTTGTTTCTTTTCACGACTCTGTATTTCAGACTACAGATGGTGTGCAAGCTTACTGTGACGTGTCAACGCATGTCTTTGAATGGGGATGTCTGGGAAGAAAGCTTACAACCGGAGTGTACTCACTTGTAAATTAGTTCATTCATAGAGCAAGAATAAAACAAAGAAAAAAAGATACATCTTGGCCTTTTATATAATTACTTGTAACAAACTGTTTTTACATGTCAGTCATCTTTGGATTGCCTTTTGTGTCTTTACGTATAAAAGAATCAAACATATATATGAATATATATAGTCTCCCTGATTGCTCTGATTTGCTTCTGTCAAGTTGGTACACTGTAGGAGTCTGAATTACTGTTAGATTCATTATAATCTGAACGTGTACAGGGAGGTTTCTGACTGGATGTGAGTGTAAATTTAGATTGTGACAGCAAATTGAGTTAAAGAATGAGCAGAGCCCAGGTTTCCTGCTTTCTGTGGTTAGCACCTTGGGGTTTGGTTGGGATTTCTCCCCTTTTCTTTCTGGAAACAAACTTTTCAAATGCATTCATAATTTTGTGCGTGTCAGTGTGTCTGTTGAACAAAACTAGACATGCATGCAAAAGCAGTGTATTTTAGTAGTGATGCCTTAAGTTAGACCATAAGCTGAAGGTTCTCAAGAAAAAGAAGAAAAAAAATAGGAAAAAAAAACTTAATGAGTTTGTTATTCTCTCCATGTGGTATACAATTGTGTCCTTTCCTTCCACAGTACCTTTGCCAGGGCACTATTTTTGCACCCTTGTTAGATAGGTCATCATCAGCAGTGTCGAGGTCCCTGAATCCCCCACACTGACATGAGTGCTCACCTCAGCACTCGCAGGTGTTGTGAGGAGTTTCTCTCGGCTGTTTGCAGGTTATCTGGAAATGTCCTGTATTTTCCAATGTGTGTTTTTTGTACTGTAGGGAGTAATGTATCTTTTATCATCAAAACAATAAACATGTTAAACAGATTTTGGCTTTTCTTTCTTTTGAGATCCCTTACTTAATTACCTGCTGTAAAGCACACTCTGCTGCTCTCAGAAATGGGTTCTCTATCTCCAGATTCTCTTTAGCACTTCCTTCAAAGTACTCTGCACCAATTTCCTCACACCACTGCAAGGCCTTTCTGCGAGACACCTGCAAAGGAAGTAGAAATGTTCTCCAAAGCAAAAAGTACACTGATAAATGTTGTCATCATACACAAACAAGAGAAGCTGGAAAGTTATTCACTGTCTCTTACAATGTTTTAGACAGAGGCTAGCAAGAAATAAAACAGGAACGCTGATGTGTAGATTTATTCCTATGTGCATTAAAAATAGTGCTATAACGACAAATTCATGTCATTTGAAATATTTTGTATTTTAAATTAACTGCAACCAGATATGGAAAACTTTGGATAGTGAGAAAAATGAAAAAGCAACAAAAAAAACATTATACATACAAAGCTGTTGCATCTATCCTGTAAACTCATTTTATCCTGTTCATGATGAGGGCCCAGTTTGTACTGCTGTTATTCCTTCTACAAACATTGATAAATAAATGTAGAAATTGTATTGACAGTATTTAGGATTATTCTTATGATCCAACATTTTCCATAGTGTTGCACAGTATCTGATTTCCCTCCAGCCTCTCAGAAAGCTTTGAGGCTCATCAACATGAATTTAATTCATTTAGTTTTTTGTTTTTCTGTCGGTAGTGGAGCCCATTGGCCCCTAGTGTCCAATGGGCCATAAGATGAAAGAAGAACCAATATCTACCTGAGAGGAAGAGTTCAAATAAATGTCAAAAAGTCACATTGGCTGTTGCGTGACCAAATCACTTTGTGATTGACTGACCTCTCTGTTACTCAGGTCAGTTTTGTTGCCCAGGACAATGAAAGGGAAGTTGGATGGATCATGAGGTTCTCCCTGGACCAGAAACTCCATCCTCCACATGTCCAGAGAACTGAAACTGGCAGCAGATGTGACATCAAACACCAGTATGCAGGAGTGGCTTCCTCTGTACAGAGGTGTTCCCAGGGACTGGAACCTCTCAGTGCCAGCTGTGTCCCAGATCTAAAGACCCCCCCACACACACAGGAACACATGGACTCACTCAGGCCAACAATACGAGTTTCAGGTGTTTCAGGTAGACAGGTGACCGTGTTACCTGCAGAGTGACTGTGTCTCCATTTACATTGATTGTTTTGGAGAAGAAGTCGGTTCCAATAGTGGGCCGGTACATGTTGGTGAAGCGGTCATTCACGTATCTGCTCATGAGGGAGGATTTTCCTACCCTGAGAAAACACGCACACCGATTAAGACTTAAATCATGCAATTTTATTTTATTTTTTTCCAAACCGACGCGCATCTTTCACACCAATCAATCTGTGCTGGTTTAGAAATTGAGGCAGGTGAAAGTGAAACAGCTGTCAAGCGACGTGGATCTAAAGTGTTCAGAAATTAAACTGAAGACGTTTAACTTACCCCGAGTTTCCTATGAGGATTAATTTTAATATGACAATCTTTTCTTCACTCATCTTAACGTCACGCCAGATCACATTATTTACCCCAGATCCTCTGCTGCCGACGCCTTCAAACGCTCCTCAAAATGTTAAAAGTATTTCTAACTCTGTTTCTACGGAGTCCGCGGGGGGTCAGCTGCGGAAAGACAATTGAGCTTGCAAAACATGGTTCCCTTTTAAACGGATTTACAATCGGTTTAATATTCTGATCGTACATCAGTGCCGCTGCAGCTTAGATGAGAGCACAATCAATTATTTAACTTCTGAAGCTGAGACACCAAATAATGTTCTGATTAATTTGGGGTGTGTACAAAATATGGATAAACAACAAAGATAAAATGTAATAATTGAAGTTCTTCAAAATGTATAAAGTCTCCTATAACATCTGTGGACATGTGCTGATTCTACTGCAGAACTTAGTTTTGGAAACAGTCAAGGATAATATTTTTTCTTAATAAAAGTATTACTAACTTTTGTTTCACTCAGATATCTCTGATTACAACAATTGTTTCATAAAACAGTTCCGTTAAAAATGTAAGACATTTTTAATAACAGAAAGTAAGATTGTGAATACTATAACACACGTGATTTTGTTTAAGTATCTAATATGACAGATTTAAAGATGATGTGTTACTTTTTAAATCAGAACTTTCTTTTTCTTTTTAGAAAAACAGAGTGTTTGAATATAAAACTCTTGGAATTTTTCTGTGGCTCTGAAGACAGTATTTTAAAATCTGTCAGAACAGGGTCAGATATTTTGATATGCTAGAGAGAAAAAGAACAAACATCAAAATATTGTCATACAATATGTTGCTGGAATATCAGAGAAACCTCTCCAAACACAACATTCCTGTGGACTTCAAAGCAAATAGGACCTTCAGACAGAAACTGGTTCGTCCTAAAGACAAAACACCAGAACACAAATGGTGGTGTGGTGTACACAGTCCAGTGCAGTGAGGAGTGTTCACATCTCGGCAGAGACCCATGGCACAACACAGGTGAGGTGGCTTCGAGTTCTCTCTAGCTGCATTGACTCTTCTTCCCAAGCAGTTTCAAAACAATCCAAACAGCTGATTATTAGAGGTGGGAAAAATGATCGATTCTAAGATGCATCGCGATTCGGCCGTGCACGATTCTGCATCGATGCAGTATGTGACATAATCGTGATTCCCACTCAATCCAGGTTCTCTAGTGTCCTTGTCTTTAAGCTGCTAAAAATGTTTTATCCAGCACACTTTGAATGAAAAACAAGGAATTGTTTTATTTGAATATTTGCACTTTTAAATAGACAGGCTAAGCCTATGCTATTTGTTTTGGTATACTACATGTGAAATATAGAATCCTGTCTTATAGCTGCTGTACTGAAAATTTTATTTTTTATACATACATTTTTTTTATTTAAGTAGGCAGCACACTTTAAAAATGGTCGTTCACTTCAGTGGAAAGATTTATGTTTTGTCAGGTATACCGTAATAAAAAAGAATTCAAAACAATATCCGACTGCTTGTAGTAAGTTATTGAAAAATTGAGTGCAAAGAATTGTGATGTATTGCAGAATTAAATCGAATCTTTAGGCAGATAATCGGATCGAATCGTGAGGCAGGTAGAGATGCACACCTCTACTGATTATAACACCTCACATAAACAAGTCACAGTAACGACTTAATGACTCTCGGGAGGGATGGGGATGTACCTGACCCTTTTGGCTTTAACAAGCCTCATACTGTAGTCACAACAACATTTAAGCCTGGAACTCCCAAAGGTGAAGGTGAAACATTTTCAAGAGATGGAAAAAAGAAGTCCACTTGTCTTTCTCTTGGAAAAGCTTCTTGGATTGACTTGTCCTGTTTAAGATATGTCAGTTGTCCAACTGAGAGTCTATAAAAAACAACTCTTGGTTAGTCATTATAATTTATACTAAATCAACAAAGTCTTACAGCTGGTTATATCTTTGAACACTGTAGTTAAAGGTGTCATTAAAGGGAGGTATTTTTTTTCTCTGAGTGGGATTGAATGCTTTGCAACTTGAGAGGATGTTTGCATGGATTTGGAGTTTAGGTTCCATTGTAGATTACTTCTTAAATTCATGTTAGTTTGTATTTCTCATCATGTAAATTCAGAATTCAACCACACACAAAAACATAGGCTTTGACACTGTGTACTGCACTAAGACTTTGCTGTTGTGTTGCAGCATAGTCAGCACAAACCTGCAAATTCAGGTGACGTATGACTTGACAGTTTGTAGAAGTTCATTTATTAAATTTGAGTAAAGAATGGATTTATTAAACTTTTTGTTGTGGGGGTTTACTGGTGACTCATTTCAGGTGGCTGCAAGTTAAAAAAACAATATTTGTTGCTCGCAAATGAAGGCATGTTTTAATAAAAATGATAATGATTCAATAGCTCATTGTTAGGAAGAGATGGGATTTGTGTTTTAACAGCTTTTGGATTTATTGATATAGTACATGTTCAACTGTGAACATCTGCCGAACTTTACGAAACTAATTGCTTAAAGTCTGTGCAAATAAACTTAAGGTAGGACTTTTTACAACCTTGGATTTATTTCTGCACCTGACCCCTGTGGGCTCTGCTGGAAATCAACTTTTTTTATCAGATGGATAAAACAAAGTGCATTCGGCTCGAAAATACAGTAATTTACTAATTATCCCCCCAGAGGGCAGCAAACCTCAGCTGACTGACTTTCCCACCACGATTCCCGCCCTGCTGGGAGCCGTCAGGTCGCGTTCCTGTCCAATATATATTATTTTATATAGTATATGTCCATGAAAAGACCCCAGATTAAAAATCAAATTTACAAGAGTGTGTAGGCCAAGACAAACAAGAGGTCACTCTTGCTATTCTATGATGCAATACACACATTCTGGGAAATAAAAGGTTTACACATACCAGCATAAAATGTTCTTGAAATATTCAATAATAAGCTGTTGGTAACAGACATTATAAATGAAAACATTTACATCCAGGTGTTTGTCCATTTAAAATGTTTCCTGCCTGTGAAACAAGTAGTTTCTTTTCAGAATCTGATGATTTGGTAGATGAATCCAAGAATAAGGATCAGCGGGACAGTACACTGTGTTTAGAGGTTTGTAATGATCCTTAAAGCACCATGTTAGACTCTATGAATAGCTTCACAATTTCACAAAGGCACAAAAGTAGTAGCTACACATCTTATCTAGCTCTGAGAGCTAAACATGATTTAATTCTGAAAAAGCAGCCAAGCTAGGTTTTTCTTTTATGTCTGCAAGATAAGAACATCTAAAGATTCCAACATGTAGGAGAAAGTAAATGTCCTTTAAATTCTTAATAATAAAGATAATACATGCACAAAAGAGCAACATCAAAAGTAAAAATACTGAAGTTTAATCATAAAGGCACAGTGATGTTTACATTTTTTTGTCAAATGTCATTTGAATTAAATAAATAATTCCAATAAAAAAATGTTTAAAATTTATATCAAATATTATCCAAATATCACAAAAAGCAGTTGGAATCATAAACAGCCGAACACTCATAGAAAGTTCTGGATAAATGATGAAGAAATGCATTTGCACTTTAATTCATCACTGATTGTGGGTACTATTCAATGTCACCTCATGTGAAAGCTGGGGGGTGGGGGGTGGGGTGGGGGGGTGGGGTGAAAGCAAACTAATAAATAAAGGCACCAAAAACACTAAAGTTAAAAATAGAAAAGCGTGACATAATTATTAGAGGTAACAGTTTCATTCTGACACAGCCATCATATAGAGAATTTCAATTCTGCGATGTTACAAAACCATCAGGGAAATAAACTACAATCATGAAGTAAAGTAAATATCAAACTTTATTAATAAGAAACTTTCTACACAAAACATCTATTACGGATCTAACTCATGTTCAAAAAATAGTACTGAAAATGTAAAGACTGTTTGTACAGTTTGAGCGAGAGAGAGTGAATATATTTGCGTTAGTGAGAGAGAGAGAGAGAGAGCTCTCTTGGGTATAGTGCTGCTGCTGCAGCTCTGCGCTGAAGAGATAAGGCCACCGCCTTCACAGAAGCTTGTTTCTTGGGAATTTGAAGGCTGCCTTCAAAGTCCAATGATGACACAAATTGTCATCCGTCACCAAACTCCAACTGGCCCAAACTACCTCTCAACTGTTCGACTATACACACTGTACAGTCTGCTAAAAAACGGCATGTGTGAAAGTGTAACAAAGAAAGCATGTGTGTGTGTGTGTGTGTGTGT
>SSNP01000057.1:465878-546232 GCA_006937955.1 Pachypanchax playfairii | reverse complement strand
TGTGTGTGTGTGTGTGTGTGTGTTTGTATTTCTGACCTCCTGGGGACCCGTTTCCTGACTTTTACTATCTTTCTGGGGTCCGAGGGTTCTTGTGGGGACCGAAGCCTGGTCCCCATGAGGGGGACTCCCCTTTTTAGGGTTAGGGGTTAGGTTTATAGGTATGGTGTGAATAGAGTTTTAGTTAGTCTTAGGGTTAGTTATAGATCACTAATGGTTAAGGTTAGTAAAAGGGTTTGGGTTAGGTATAAATCTAGTTACTAAAATCAATGGAAGTCAATGGACGGTCCCCATAAGGATACCAAAACACACTTGTGTGTGTGTGTGTGTGTGCCTCTGTCTCAGTTACACAGTGTAACCATAGCCATTCTGTCAAACTCAGTGGTTCTGAGCCTGTTGCTGTCTCTCTGTTTGTCTCAATGAGTCTGTGTGTCCATGCTGCTGTAAAACAGCCAGCAGGGGACCTGTAAATTACTGGCCTCCTTCTTTCATCTTGATAAGAACTTATCAGGGCAATGCAGGCCATTCACAGAGCAGTGGGCGACACATCCCTGCCCAGCTGTTCACACTGCCACACAGACCTCATCTCTTTCCCCTCCTCATTAACAGAGCTCTCAGACACATAAGCTGACGAGCTCCACGAGCAGCTCAGCTCAGCACTGTCTCATTTCAACATGACTGGGATATAGTTATAACACTATATGTAACACTTTTAATCTTCCACTCCAGGGTGACAAACTCAAACCTGCCCAGCATGGAACTGGCCATTCACCTCATCATACCTGCAAACTCCAACAGCACTAAAGCAACAAACCATGTTCAGAAATTAGAATATTTACCTGTCTTTTTTCTCTGAAATCTTTTGTATTTTGTCTTGTATAACTTTCAAGCAAATCAAAATAAACAACTATCATCAAAAACCTCCTCCATGCATCATTCTGTTCTACGTTTTCGACTGTCACCAAGTGAATCTCTTATCTTCCTCCATTGCATCTATTCCTGGAAGAAACAGAAGTAGTTTCTCGTGACTTGCTGTATAAGAGTTTTTCATTTCATTCAGGTGAATTTTGCATTCTAACACATCCTAGCCATGCCTTGTTTCCACAAAATAAAACAGAGACGTACATCACCTATAGGAATAAGATATTGCAGTCCTGCTCTGCATTTCTTGATAATCCATCTGATTAAAAGTTTGGTGGTATTGGCACTTCTGATGATTTTCATCAGTTTATTTAGTCCAGATCCAATGGGAGAATTTCCCAGTTAAGTAATTGTATCCACAGTGACAAGTATAGGGAGAGAAAGGTGGCTGATTCAATTACACATTTCTACCACAGCTGCCATGACCCTTCTGTTGATTTGCATCAGGCCTAACTGATGCTGTTTATCTGGTCCTCACCGTCACATGAGGATAATTTCATTTTAACTGCTGTGGTTTCTTAAATGTCAGAAAAAGGCTCTGTGTAAAATTAAATAATGCCCCAATTCTTCCAAACTGTTTTTCCCTCCCCTGATTTCCCTGAAAACTGTAAATGAACAAAGAGAGAGGAAATTTGGGGAGCTGTTTTGACTATCAAATGACCGGGACAGCACTGGGTTTGTGCGCTGCCAGGCCGTGTCCAGACCATATCTCTTCCCCCATGATTGCTGCTCCTTTCCCAATTTGCATTACTGTGTTCCACTCTAAGCTTTGCTGGACCACAATTGAGTCTTTGCATTTTACCTTTGCTTTGTTCAAATGCCTGTCAAACTCTTTTCCATGTGGGCTCGCTCTTATCAGGAGCTGTATGCACATTTCACTAACAGACAAAAAAAGCTTCTATCAGCCATGCTCACGAGCTGGAACATGTAACATTTGGATGTTACATAAAAATAAACACACATTTGAGTCAGTTTTCTGCCCATCATCTATCTGTAATGGCTCAATAGTGGCAGTGGTTTGGTGCTAGTAGGCTTTTTATAACTGGTGCATCCTAAGTGGAAATCAAGTATGTTATCAATATAACACAAGTAGCACATGGGCGCACGAAGGAAGAACAGAAGAGCTCAGATTCCAGATTCCTTCAAATTCTGGGCATTCCAATTACCTTTGATGAGACATTATTCGTACTGTGAGTTACACAGTTACATTTATTTTTTCTGTTTAATTCATGACCACATGTAACATTTGTCATTTAGCAGGTTTTTCTCTGTCGAATAAAGAGGTGTGTCTTTCAAAAGGTTGTCTCCAACCCCTCCCACAGACTGTCTCGTAGTCCTAAACTTTGCTGGTGGTTGAAGAAATTGCTCTTGTAGCCATCAGCCTGCGCTGTGGTAGTAAGTTAGTTGAACTGGGCCTCCGTCCACCAGGTTGTGTAAAACTGTCCCAGAGTCCACGACGACCCTCGGCTCAGGTAGGTGACATGCCAGCTTTGTGTGATCTCATACTCTTCAGCAGACACAACTGTGTTGTGCACTTGCAGTGTAGCTGGTTGAATGTGCTGGTTTGCTGTAATTTGCTCAAAATACACCAGTGAGAATTTTGGTCACCTCAGGTCTCACTTGTTGCCTGACCAAGCATGACTTTAAAGATATGAGAGGTGAGAACTTTGATCTCGGAGGAAACACATTCTATTTTTACTGCTTAATGAACTCTTCTTAAAAAAACTCAAATTAAAAGTTTCATGAATTTGAGTCAGTTTGTTTTCAATTATTTAATTTGAGCAAAATTTTACCAGAATCAATTTGCTTCTTGATCTGTCTGCAAGAACCAAATTATTTAATCTGTTGTGTTGTGATATTTCACTTAAACAGCAGCACAGCGTATTGGTCTGCCCATGCTTGACTCAAAGTAACCTTGTAATTTCAGAAAATAAAAGAAGAATAAAAATCTGAGCAGGTGTTTCATTTGAAACTATTTTAGTTAGTCTGTTTTTGTTTCTAGTTTTGCCCTCGCTGTCTCATCTGATCAGCTTTCCATGATGCACTCGTGTCACCCTGCCATGTCTTCATGTTATTGTATTTCTTTCAGGTTTCTATTAATCAGATGGGATCAGTGTTGAATTGTATCTGCGGAGCTGGACACATTTAGCATTATAATAATGTTGTCTATCAGATTTTCTCATACTTTATCAGACGCTATCTGCCACCTCTCTTTCCTCTTCTCTTTCCTGTAAAAGATATGTGCTACTAACCCTAACTGTTACTACAGCTCACACTGAGATGCTGGAATCTTGTTTATATGAGAGAAGCAATTTTAAACTTGAATAATAACTATGAATTATGCTTTAAGGGAAATTGAAACACATTTAATTTCTTGAAAGTCTGGAAAAAGTGTTTTAAACCCTACAATGTTTAAAACATTTTAAAACACTTAAAGTAAACACTTGCTGTTTTTTGTAAAAAAAATATTTTGTCCATTTGTTTTTTCATTTGACTGGGTGTCCCCCCAGAGCATATCTTTAACATACCTCTTCCTGGCACACCTATCATGTTAAGGCCACTTACTAACCGTTTGGTCACTGGCTGCATAACTACTTTTAAAGTGCCAGTTATTTTTAGTTTTTACTTTCAGCTACAGTCAAATGAGGATCATAGAAAAGGAAGTTTGAAAAAGCCTGCTGTCAAGAGATCTTGTCCCTGATAACTTCAAGTTACACCTATTGTTATTGTGAGGTGAAAAGCTGTGTTCAATTAAAATAAAAATCAAAACCTTCAGTTCTTATCTGATTCAACACGGCTGAGCAGAACCAAGAGAGAGTGCACATGCCAGAACAAACAAAACATTTTTAAAATGTGTGAAATTAGGAAATTAAACACAAATCTTTCTTTATATTTTTCTTAAAAATATTTATAGAGGAGGAGTTTCTCTGTTAAAATGGAAGATTCATCAGAGCAGTCCCACTGGGTTTCTCCCTCTCTGCTAAGCTCCGATACGCTGGCTGGTTTCCCATCTGACCCAGGCCTGTTGCCTCCTGGAGATGATGGGGAAGCGTTCTTCTCTGGTCAGGACACTGATTTTACCAGCCTGCCAAATTTTTTCCCTAGCCCAAGCCACAGCCGTGTACCATCTGGTTACAGACACAACTCTGGTGAGCGTAAACACCAACCACCAACTCCATCTTACAACTCCTAGTACAGCAATCTCACTTCTGTCACTTTGTTTTTTCCAAAGTCCGACAGGTGTTCACCTCACCAGGCCTCCTCAGCAACCTTCAACTGCTGGACGGGCCACCCAGCCACTCCTTAAGCACAGCCTACAGCACTGCAGCTTCTGCCTGGAGCAGCAGCCCTCTCACCAAGACCCCACTACACTCCCACACCCCCACCTCTCTCTACACCACTGGGCTCACTTCCTCCTACACCACCTCCAGAGATGGCTACTCATCTCCTAGCAGAGAGGGTAGAGAGAGTCCCCGGCTTCAGGAGGCCCTCAAAGCAGAGCGGCTGAGCCCACTGGGGGGATCCGGAGCCAGTAGCAGCTTTCTGAACCTGACTACTGCAGCTGGGGGCATGTACACTCCATCAGTGCACTCCCATCCACACATGCTGAGCCCCTACAGTTCATACATGAGCGGGCCACAGGAGTATGGCTCTTCTGCTCTCTATTCCAGCTCTGGAGCATGGATCAGCCCCTCATACTCTCCCAAGCTCCGCAACAAGATGAGGGCAACCACTCCAGGTGAGTAGCATTATTTTCTGTTGGAAACATCTCCCTTTTCACTACACCTATGATACTCCACTGATTAGATACAGACGGTTTATTAAACTGGGCTGCACGGTGGAGCAGTTGGTAACACTGTTGCTTTGCCGCGAGAAGGTCCTGGGTTCAAATCCAGGCCAGGACCTTTCTGTGTGGAGTGTGCATGTTCTCCCCGTGCATTTGTGGGTTTTCTCTGGAGACTCTAATTTCCTCCCACAGTCTAAAAACATGCTAGAGGTTAATTGGTGACTCTAAATTGTCCCTATAGGTGTGATTGTGTGTGAACGGTTGTTTGTGTATGTGTGGCCCTGCGATGTACTGGCAACCTGTCCAGGTGTCCCCTGCCTCTTGCCCAATGACAACTGGTGATAGACACCAACTCCCTGTAAAGGAAGAAGCAGTATTAGAAAATGGATGGTTTAATAAACTTATCGTAACTGCATTTTGTGGGATTTCTTGAGCTTTTAATTGTAACCACAATGTTCTGTCATAACAGATGCAGTTAATCTGTTATCCTAAATTTATATGAAGCACTGATATATAAACATTGCAATTTTCTCGATAGCTGAGCACATGCAAGTAACGGCAAATGCAAGTAAATGTGGCTAAAGAAAGTGCTTCTAAAATGAATTACAGTGTGTGTGTGTGTGTAGGTACACTAACAATTAACAGACATTGCAAAAGCATGCAATCATAATAGGGTTTCATTACTATTATTTATACTATTATTTTGATCAGAGGCCAGAGAGTGTGTAAACTGTGGGGCTACAGCCACACCCCTGTGGCGTCGGGATGGTACAGGCCACTACCTGTGTAATGCCTGCGGACTATACCACAAGATGAATGGCCAAAACAGACCTTTGATCCGACCCAAGAAGAGACTGGTATGACACACACACTCATGGATAGCCTTATCCCAACTCCTTTTATGAAATGTTAAATATGTTTAATAAGGGGACTAATCATTTAATTTTGTGTGTTTCAGATTGTTAGTAAGCGGGCAGGTACCTTATGTGCCAACTGTCACACAAGCACAACAACACTGTGGAGACGTAATGCCAATGGGGAGCCTGTGTGTAACGCCTGTGGACTCTATTTTAAACTGCACAATGTGAGTCACTGAGTGGGACACACATAACCTTCTTATTCCAGAATCTTCTTCACTTTTATTTTAAATTCAAAGTTATAACCTGCAGTGTTTGGAATTTTTCAGGTAAACCGGCCTCTCACTATGAAAAAGGAAGGCATCCAAACACGCAACCGAAAAGTTTCCAGCAAGAACAAGAAGAGCAAAAAGACTGCGCTGTTGGAGCAGTACTCCGATGTGAACCAACACCCTTCCCTGGATGACAACAGTGGGCCCTTTTGCCTCGGCCCCGGGACTCTGCTGACCTACAGTCACACGCCACACCTCACCCCCACACCATCTCCCCTGCATTCATCTGGCAACTTACCTTACCCCCACCACCTCAACACTGGCATGGTGCCCACGCTGGTGTAACAACACAAGGGAGCCTCTTTCATATATCCAGCAACCAGCATATTTTCTTTGTTTGCTGTTTGTGTGGATTTGTACATAAAGGATGTTATGAGATATGTTTATTTTCACTGTATTTAATCATAGTTTTCTGATTTGTTTTTGTGTGAATTCAGATAACATCACTCCACCTGAATATTGTCACACATATAAACACCCTGATAAGGGAATTCATTCAGCTGTAAATACAAACATAATATCTGAATTTAAATTAGTGAGAAAATGTCTTCTTTTATTATTCAGAAGGTGTAACTTTACAGTACTCGTCATGTTTAGTGGGCTTTTGTTATGTATTTCCATATGCAATGATACCACAACAAAACTACTGGGAGAATAATAAAATGCTTGTCCTGTTGTTGACCTGATGAGGGGTTTTGTTTAAAGTCAACTGCATTTGCAGCTCAGTGGCCTGACCAAAGCAATGCCTCCCTCCATTGTACCCCTCTGCACACACACAGATGTCTTTGTGCAAGCAGTGCTCCACTTTGAAAGTGTAATTGTACATAGCAGGTATGCAAATCTGACTTTCCACAGAAGTGACAAACGCTCAACTAAAGTGCAACACTTACACCTGGTTATATTCTTAAACCAGTATAGTCATTTGAGGAACAACTGGGTGTCTGTGTCTCTCTCTCTCTCTGTCCCTCTCTTTCACTCGCTCTCTCTCTCACTCACTCACACACACACACACACACACACACACACACACACAAGTGTGTTTTGTTATCCTTATGGGGACCGTCCATTGACTTCCATTGATTTTAGTAACTAGATTTATACCTAACCCAAACCCTTTTCCTAACCTTAACCATTACTGATCTATAACTAACCCTAAGACTAACTAAAACTCTATTCACACCATACCTTTAAACCTAACCCCTAACCCTAAAAAGGGGAGTCCCCTCATGGGGACCAGGCTTCGGTCCCCACAAGAACCCTCGAACCCCAGAAAGATAGTAAAAGTCAGGAAACTGGTCCTCAGGAGGTCAGAAAAACAACCCCCCTCCACACACACACACACATTGGGTCATGTCCACCTACTTTAAATGAAGTAGTGCTTTTTAAACTCTATGTATTAAATATTTATTTAACCAAGAAATAGAAGGTTTAAAAATCTCTTTTATGGCACTTTTTGGGCTAAAATGCTGTTGCCTGTAGCTAAACAAACAGTTCTCAAATTAATTAAAAAAATTATGTTATAAACATTAAAAGCATTTGATTCTTAATGCCATTACCATTTACTTTTTAAAAACTTGCTAAAAAATTTGGCCAAACGTGCAAAATTTTGAAATAAAAAATGTGACCAAAACAAACTTTTTAATAAAGATGTTTTTCAACAGTATGATGTTGTTGTTTATGGCATTATATAAATAGTGTTAGTTTATATAGAGGAAATTCACTCATAAAAGCAGAGCTGTTGATCAAAAATGGTTACATTCCAGCAGATCAGATTAGACCACGAGACAAAGTCTCTGACTGAAACTAGCTGCAGAAAACAAGGACAAAATACTTTAATTTAGACTAATGTGGACATTAAATTCAGTTGACTTCAAATCCCAGAAGTTTACATCCCTCAGAGGGGTGGTTACAACATGACTCTTTAAATAAGTTGCTAATGTGTTTTTTTGTGTGCTGAAAACCAGGGCTGGTGTTCGCTCACTCAGAACTGTGAGATGACTGATAAGTTATCACTGAGGCCACAGACCCTGAAGCATCCACCTGCTGCCAGCACCACCACTCTCATCCTCCTTGTCAGTTAGTCAGTGAGGGCCTAACTGTGTGCTCTCGGAGACAAACACACATCACCCAGTCATCTGAAGAGTTATTACAAGGATCGATATCAAACTGTTCCCTATTAAAACCATGTTTGGGTTGATTAAATCCTGTTTTATAACTGTTTCCCACGAGAATATTTCACCTCACTCACATCTATAAATTGTGATTTGCATCGACTGTGTGTGTTTTCATAGCTCATCTGTCCATGCTTCACTGCAGGCATCAGGAGAAATAATACTTTCATTCATGCATTCGGTTTCATCTTGCTGAGCACAGCCTTGTGAACATCTGTGACCACCCACACTCCATACAATGATGAAACAAGCTTTAGACAGAAATTTGGATTGTAAACATTTTGCATAAGTAACTTATCTGTGGGCAATATTTATTGTTTTGCATGTTGTTGTTTGTAATACAGTGCTGTGCAAAAGATTTAGGCATGTATGATATAATAAGAAGGATTTCACAAGTACAAACTGTAATTGTTTATTTTTATCCACTTGGAAAATGTGAATCACACCAATGTGAACATCAGTTTCCTTCTAAACAGTGTTGGTTGCACAAAGTCAGGGATTTTCTGAGTTCCAGCTGTTCTGATGAGACAAACACATACATATTTCTGTAGTTCTGCTTTAGCAGAGGGCTTTTAGTAAACTGAAAAGCTGTAGTGATCCAATCATGGAGATATAGGCTGACTTCAACATAATTGATTATACTGGGGAGAACATGAAGAGACAGAAGACCTCAGAAGATTTGTAGATGTCTCCAAGTAGTGACTGAATTTCTGGGTACATGTGCATTTTTAAGAATTGGTGCTGTTTTAAAGTTAACAGCTGCTCACACCAAATATTGATTTTGAATTTAGATTTTTCCCCCTGCCTAAAACTTTTGCACAGTATTGTGTGTCAGCAATCACAGCACACTTTTGATTCCCTGTGGATCAATAATGAGAGATTGTTACAGTGATGTACAAAGTGACATGAAAGGGTTTCTATTTGAATCTATTTACTAAATGTATTCATTGTTTCCCCGAAACCCCACAGTGGAATGAGTAAAACAAGTTTAAGTGTGTGAGTAAATGTGCAGCCATGGGAGCATGTAAAATGTGAAGAAAGAACTATGATGATATGACAATGACTCCTATAATTTATATTCTTTCCTCAACTGTCTGTATCTGCTGTTTATCTACAGCAGCTGTCAGCTCTGCTCTGGGGAAATGGCAACAAATGACAGGGATAGATTAGCAACCACAGGCCTGCTTCAGTTCAGACACAGGGCCGTCCGTTAGTGGCCGTCTGTCTGCTGCTGCTTCACTGTTTGTCTGTTTCACATATAAACTGCAGGACCCTCCACAGATGCTCCATGTTTGAGCTGTGATGATGTGAAGGCAGGTAACTTATTTGTAAATACTGCTGCCAGATTTGAAAAAGCACTTAAACAGACAGCAAAATAGTTTTTTTCTCATTACTTTGACAAGCTCCAAGTATTCTATTAGTATCAATGCAAAATTATGACAGAATCTCTTGCGAATACTGCTATTGGTACTGATGACATAACAAAACATGCTTGTTGTAGTTTGTAACACTTGGTTTGAAACTTGTAGGCAAGCACCCCCTCATGGTAAAAACAAAGCACTACAGCTTGATCTGATGCTGTGCAGAAAGTGAAGCAATAACACACCATTGTTCTCATCAGTCTACAATAAAGTGTTATATCTTCCCACTAAAGACATCGTCTGAAATCTTTATTTTGTACGGATCAAATCTGGACAGATCTATAAACAGTTTTTATGTACCAAACAATCAGGTTTTGATTATTTACTTCACAGTAGAAACATCACAAAGTGTCACAGAAAGTTAGATTTCACATGACCAAACTAGCATTTTGATATCTTTTGTGGTTTTTATGCAATCGTAGTTAAAGTTTAGGAGTTTTAAAGATCCTACCAAGAAGTTTTGACATTTTTGCAAACTGTTCTTATTTTCCACAAAACATTCGACTTCTTGAACAAGTCATGCGTCAATAAAATCAATTCAAATTCAAATATACTTTAATCCCCAAAGGGAAATTAGATGCAGTAGTACTGTTTTCTTCAGAATCATTATAGAGAGCCCTGTAGCGGTCTGTGTTGCAGCAGATCTGAAGACGCCTCTGACTACACTATTGTTGAGTTACTGTGTTGTGAAGAGGATGATGAGGGTTTTCCATAATGTTTTTCAATTATCAAAGCATCTTCCTTTGCTTTGTTTGTTAATGTTTTTTCCCAACTTTGTTGTTGTGCCCAATCTTTTGACTGATAGTATGGGTAATTTTTTCTTCTTTCAAATATTGTGTCTTTCTCCTTTTTTAGGACTTACTGTTTTGTTTCACCTGAGCACAGACTGCACATAAATCATCGGTTCATAATATTTACAACAAAAGATAATTGAACACACAAGAAAAACATAAATATATTTATTTTTGAAGCATGCCTAAAACTCCAGTACAGGCAACAAAAAAGGAGTAAAGCATTACACAGTGAAAAGAAAATAGAACTTATAGATTCTCTGTCAGCTGCTCTGTGAGACATAAAAGTTGGTCCTATGATAATGCCCAGAAGGTAAAAATAAAAAACAGACTCAACAAACTAGCTGAACATGTATGACCCAGTTGTAGCTTATATAAGGTTTGTTTAAAGCACTTCAAGTCTGAGACGTAAGACTCTTTAACAACTAAAATACAATGCTGTAAGTAAAGAAAAAAAGAAAAATCAGGAAAAGCTTGGTGAGAAACATAACGGCTCGCGAGCTACATCATCTGGATCTTCAAAAATTTTGCTTGAATATAGTCATGTTCTGTCAGTGCACAAGAAGACAGAGCTTTTGTTAAAAAAAATGTAAACATTAACTACCTAGTTTTACTTGTATAGGTGACGCATTACTCCTGGTGTGCCATGACGGTTGACATGCAGAATCTTCACCGTTTCTTAGCTATGACAACAGACAGCAGCACCCCAGTTAGAAGCACCACTCCAGCTAGCAGCCACTTCTTCAGGTTCTCCCGGAATCTCCTAGCCTCTGCAGCAGCATTCCGCCCATAAATCTCTGCAAAGGTGTCCTGTAAAATAAAATTACATTTAAAAAATCACAGCTTGAATACTAACATTGTTGTTGAATTAAAAAATGTGTTGCTTCCATTTTCCAAGTGTTCAGGTTTATTTCCAGAATGTAAAGAACATCAGATGGAAGCTCTTCCCTTTGCTTTGTCCCCTGCAGACTCACCCATCCTCCTTGACTGTTGATCCAAGGAGTGATTTGCTCATCAAGGTAAATGGTCATCCATTCAGCAATCCGGGAGACCAGCTCGCTCATATTCCTCTCAACACACTGCACACAAAGTACACCACCGAAGGCAAACAGGCCAACCACACGACCCCAGTTAACCCTATCCTTGAACAGTTCATCCAACACACTCTTAAAGGCATGGTAAGCTGTGTCAGGGGTGATGTCAAGTTGCAGGGAGAGATGACTAAAACTTTGGGTGTAGAGAAGTTCAAACTCATCTGCTGAGTCCTTCAGAGCTGATTTCACAGCCTCGATGCCACCACAAAGAGGTAAGGTCTTCTTCAGCTGGCTGTCCCTGTTGCTGATCAGCGAGCCATTGCTGGCCTTGTCCGTCTGAGTCAGTCCATCACTAACATCTGGCCTCAGCAAAGACTTGGGATAGTTCCTCTGTGACAACTTATAGTTTATGTAAAATTCCACTAGCTCTCTGTTACTGTATGACATTATTTACACTGTGAACGTTTAACGCACAGCCAACCTATTTAGATATCACCATGGTTTTAGGTCATTCCTTAGAATCTGTCAGGAAATTATTTAATTTGAGTTGCAGCCTGCAGCAGCGACCTGGAAGTACAGAAAACAGGGCTGTTGTAATGACACAATCCTTTTGGCAAATATTAGCAAACTCATACCGTATTGTATTTTTTTCTGAACAATTCCTGCTGCACATATCTGGCTATGATCAGTGTGCTCCTTCACGCAGTTTGTGTTTAATCACACTGTTTAAAGATTTTACAGGTGGACACATTAGACTGATTAACCCGTGAGGAACATTACAACAGACTTTAAAAACAATGATCAATTGGCGCTGGATGTTCACTACTAGGAGATCCAATGACACTCAATTATAATGTTTTTTTCAAACTTTTACCTTATCTCTGCGTTTATTTCCCACACTTTCCATCGCTGACAGCTCCAGCTAGAAGTTACGTAGTTTCACACTGATAGTTAGCCTCACATACTAAGTAGCTAAACGGCCACAAGGAACGCACCAGTGATAAAATCTACATGCAAAATCTTCGCATCTATCATTATTTCTGACAGATATACTTACAGCTGCTATTAAGTCTTAATTCCTGGAAAGTACTCGGCTATGGGAATAACAGAACACGTAGATTGGAATGTAAACACAACCTCAACATATTTACAGCTGTACGTACTGTGGCCCGCATCGTGAGCGACACTGGCTCCTGGCCAATAGTGTGACAGATCCACCCAGAAGTCCCACCTACTCATGTTTCTGCACCAACCAACGGCTGAAGCACACCGGAAATTCAGGGGTCATAGAATTTTTTTAGCAAAATCATTGACTCTACACCATTTACTGCCTCGGCGACCAAAGAGATAGCCGGGTGGGCGGAGTCTGCACTGCACTTAATCTTCATTTTGCTCTGAGACGGATGACCCGCTCGCTGCTCGACCAGCTAACGGCGGGCCATTTACTAAATAAAATTGACAAAATTGCTGAATACTATAAATCACTGACTCTGTGCTGACCATTCATATTGTCTGCTGTTAAGATACAATAAACTTGGATCAACTATCGCAGGTCAGTCACCGAACAGACACCCCTTTCGGACAGAAACTCCTCCTCGACGTTTCTTCTTCCCAAATCACCACCCGGCCAACAAAAAGGAGTGGACCTACTATACAATAACTCAACTTTTCTTCTGTAACCCAGGACATCAGAACAAAAATGACATTTTTGGATTTCAACTTCAACCGCTACATTTTCGTACCTTTCCACATATTAGGCAGTGGTTATTTCAACTAGGATGTTTTCCTAAATTTTAATCCTTCTAACATCAATCGCTTTGTACATACGTTCTTCAAAAATATCTTTTTAAAGAAGTTGCAAAAAATGTATTCCAAAAAATTAATTTTATTAAAACTTGTAACATATTTTACACAATCTAAATATGAAAAAACAATTCTAGTTACATCTAGGAAGAGGAAAAAATAGAAGCAGGTAATTTGCCATATTTATTTCAGATATTGTGACAACTGTGCAACAAAAAAGGCTAAAGTAAACAAACTAACAAAACTGTGTAAACAAAGGAAGAATGGCCTAGACATATGCACTGCCACTTTTAAAATACACTACAATTTAACCATTTTTCTTTTTCTTCAAAACAGGTTAGGGGATGATCAGTCTTAGTGAATAATGGTATTTGAATAGTTAGGAAAGTCATGACCATCAGTGAACCAACACTACCTTCAATCTTCAGTTACTCTTTATAAAACTGAGCTAATGCTTACAGAAACTCACTGGAGACAGGGAAGTAATATGGTGTCATGCAGACATGTTCTTTCCCATCTTAAAACGAGCTCTTCGCTCTTGTAGGATCATTCACATCCAGATGTTCAGTCTCTTCTGTCAGATTGTCTGGGTCTTTCATGCATTCCACAGTCTGAGCAGCTTGTTTTCCTATCTCTAAGAAGTTTGATTCAATAGAAAAGTGTGTAGAATCATTTGTCTCCACATTCTCAGCAGGTGGTTTTTCCATTTCTTCTTTAGAGTCTGACTCTATAAAAACGTTAGAAGGATCACTCATTTCCAAATTTTCAGTCTCTTCTGTTGAATCTTCTCTGTCTTTGGATTCCACATTCTCAGCAGGTGGTTTTTCAGTTTCTTCTTCAGAGTCTGACTCTATGGAAACACTTGAACTTTCTGTGTCTACATGTTCGGTATCTTCTGAGAGCTTTTCTTCTTTGGATTCCACATCCTCAGCAGGTAGTTTCCTTGTTTCTTCTACAGAAACTTTTGACTCAATGTCCATGTGTTTGTTCTCTTCATTCAGGTTTACTTGGTTTTTGGATTTTAAATTGTCAGCAGCAGTTTTTGCCATTTCTTCTTCAGAGTCTGACTCGATGGAAACACTTGAACTTTTTGTGTCTAGATGTTCGGTCTCATCTACGAGATTTTCTTCTTTGGAATCTACATTCTCAGCAGGTAATTTCACTGTTTCTTCTTCAGAGTCTGACGATATAGAAACTTTAGAAAGAGCATTAATTTCCAGATTTTTGGTCTCTTCTGTTGAATCTCCTCGGTCTTTAGATTCCAGATTATCAGCAAGTGGTTTCCTAGTTTGTTCTTCAGAGTCTGAATCTATAAAAACTCTAGAAAGATCACTCATTTCCAGATTTTTGGTCTCTTCTGTTAAGTCTTCTCGGTCTTGGGATTCTGCATTTGTAGCAGGTTTTTCCTTTTTTCCTTCAGAGTCTGAATCTATGGAAACACTTGAACTTTCTGTGTCTACATGTTCGGTATCTTCTGAGAGCTTTTCTTCTTTGGATTCCACATCCTCAGCAGGTAGTTTCCTTGTTTCTTCTACAGAAACTTTTGACACAGAGTCCATGTGTTTGTTCTCTTCATTCAGGTTTACTTGGTTTTCAGATTTTACATTGTCAGCAGCAGTTTTTGCCATTTCTTCTTCAGAGTCTGAGTCTATGGAAATGGTAACTGGGCATGTGCTGAGTTCAAAGGTGTTACTTGGTGTCCCACATGCTTTTTGTTCTTTCGTATGAGTAAGTGTCTTGATGCCTGCAGATCTCACCTTTGAGGTGCCAACTAACCTGTCCTTCAAAAAAACCAAGTGATGTTTTAACTTCTTTACAGCACTCATATCAAAGTCTACCTGTACTAAAAGCTTGTTCATCTTACAACTTCTCATACATATATTTCGCTTTGATGCGAAGTGGCTAGCAACCTCTGACCTCCATATTGACAGACTTGCAGCCAACTTTTCCTCTTCTTCAGGTGTTGGATATGGCCGCTGGTTGAAATAAGTCGTCAGGAATCCTTTCTTGGCCTCATACGTCCTGTGCTTATGGGCTGTAGGATCCAGAACAAGGCCATCAAATTTGCAGTTATTTCTACAGGCTAATGCTATGTCATCTTTGTTCATTTTTATCCTCTTGGGGTTGGATATGGCCTGTGGCGGCAGCTGCCTCTTGAAGCCTACAACCCCTGATGACTCAGGAATCAAGTTAGACTTGAAGTCCCCACTGACCTGGCTCCTACCAACAGCTCTACACTGCACAAGATGAAGTGTGATTGTGGATGCCACCATATTACTAGTGTACACCCCCAAACAATGGATGCATTTGTATGTCATCTTCTTTTCAACAGGATGCATCGTTTGGAGCACTTGATGCCGCTCCCTCAGGTGCATAGCCAAGGCATCTGAGATAGGACCTTTGAGTAAAGTGAAACAGAGAGGGCATGCAGTCTTTCCATCTTCACTGCTGTGGATTAGTGAAACCAAAGCTTTTGGTTCAACATGCCTTTTCACCACTTTAGCATGAGACCAACTGTCAGGACGAGGAACATTTTGTGGGGCAAGTACAGACTGGTCCGGACTGCTATACGATTCCTTCATGTTAAAAGGAAGAACAGCAAGTTGAATATTTCTGGGGCTGCCTTGTTTAATGGTAAGATCAAAGGTAACAGGAGAGGCACCAGCAGGTCCAACAAATTCATCAGGATGGGCCTGAGCTGTGTGCTCCATAATTTTCTCAACACTGTGGAAAGCAGAATGACACTGTGGACAGGTTAGTCCATGAATTAGCATGTGGTTGAGTAGGGTGCTGCTGGGCAAATAGCGGTTGCAAAGGAGACACTTGCTGGTGAAGTTGTGGATTTTCATGATGTACTTGGCATGTGCCCAAACCTTTCTCGCCTTGTGAGCACTCTCAAAATGAGCACTGTAGAGGTTTTCAGGAAAAAGTTCATTGCAAACAGTGCATATCTTCCATTTCTGTGTTTGGGCTGTGTTTACAACAGTGGGTTTGTTTTCAGGAACAGGACTACTGACCAGAGGCTTGGCAGGCATTTGACTGGTTTGGATGCTGGACTGATTCTTAACTAAAGGGGCTGCTGGCTTTAAATAGCCCATCACAGGTTGTGAGACTGGATCAGACCTGGGAGTGTTGTTTCTGCTAATAAACTGGTTCATTAAAGGTAAGGGTTGAGATGTTGAGATCAAAACATTGGCATGTCCAATCATGTTTGTTACATGTGAACCAATCCGCTCATGGTACTCTAAAACATGTTGCACTAGAGCCTCATACGTGCGAGTAGAAAACTGACATTGTTTACAGTAGATGTTGTTACTGTTAACAGGACAAGTACTATTTTTAACAAGTTTAGAAACCACAACGACATACGGTGAGACAATGTGGTGAAAATGTTCCCTGTAAATATGTCTTCTAACGACATTGTACAGCGAATCCCGAAATGAGCATTTTTTGCAGAAGTACATTGCTTTCTCCACTCTGTGCAGCACATTTCCCCCCAGATTCCCATAAAGCTGTTGTCTCGAACTGGGCACGTGGAATATTTTAACATGTGCCTCCAGGGTTCTCTGGTCTGCAGTGAATGCACAGTAAGGACAGTTGAGAAGGATTTTGCCATCCAGGAGTTTACGGTGTACAGTGCGAAAATGATTCTTGTAGCCTGAGTAGTATTTGGAAGAAAATGGGCACTCAGAACAGCAAAAAGGCTTTGATCGATATTCCTAAAAAAACACCAAAGACAGAAACAGTGAACTTCGAAATAAATTTACTGATTTATGTAAACGTGTTCAACTGTAAATTGGAGCCTAAAATTAGATTTACCTGTGTTTTTGAATGTGAAGGATCCCACGTGCAGATATCAAAACATAGTGTGTCCTTTACAAGTTGTTCATCTGGACAAAACTCCTTGAACTCCTGGGGAAAAAATGTTAATTAAACTTTATATTTCCAATAAATATCAGGACATGATTAAAAGTAGCTTCACTGGTTGGTTATTTATCAGTTGTGTTGAGCCAAAACAGATTTAAAATCACTTTCTTTTTAGCATTTTAAAAGGGAAAAAAGTATGGCTTATTTGTCCTGCTTTTTTAAAAGCACACAGGTTTTTAAATGGATTATAGTGTGACTCTAGGAGCTGTTCCAGCCTCTGAACTTAACACAAAACTAACAAGAATATCATGTCACATCTGTTATATATGGATCAAAAAGAAAAAGCTTTTCGCGAGTAATTATTTCAACTTCATTGTAATTTACTGTCTAGTCATTTGTGATGAGTTGCCCTGTTCAAAGGCAACAGCTACCTAAATTCTGACGTGATGTAGAAAAAGTTTAAGGTATAAATCACTGAAATCACCTCTGCTGCCGCTCTGCAGTATTCAAGTCCGATGTCTTCAAGCGCCCATTTCACTCGTTTCCTGGCTCTCCTGATTCTTGTCAAATTATTCACCGGGAGTTGGTACATTTCTCCTGAAATGAAACAATACGGGTTGTTTTAAGTATAAAGGATCATTTAAACAAAACTAAAATCTAACATGCAGATCGATTTCAAATACTCGTTGCAAATTAATAAACAATGTAGCTTTAAGAGAGGGAACATTACATTTCGTTTACTTGGATTTTAAAGGTGCTGAATTTCGTGTGCAGTTTGTGCATAAATTCAAACATATTCACCAAGTGCAAATCTACACTCACGAAAAATACCACGATGTCCAAAAATATCCCCATTAGCTTTATAAGCTAGTGTTAGCATTGAGTGGTCGTCTGTTTTCCCGGAAAAATCAAATGAGGTATTTTACTTACCCCAGTGCACCGCTACGCGATTTTATATAGTTTGTTTCATTGAGATGAATGTTAACAAAAGAGTGAACATGTACTCCTCGCGCTGGGAAGCTGATGCTCCGCAGCTAACTAGCTAAATGCTACAGGGCTAGTTATCACGCCTGTTTTGTATCAGCTGCAGTTTGGGCGCAGTAGAAGAGAACGTTTTAAAAACACACCAACATACAATGAGTGCAGGGGCCACCCCTTGTCCTCCCTGTAATCTGAAGTCGTTCCGGTGGTGGTAAGGTTTTCTCTTTCAAATCATGAGTTCAAGCCACCAACATGCTAAACAAAATGGCGACCACAAAAAGGCGGAAGTGGCGGTGTGTTGAAAAGAGACACGAAGACACACAAAAACATTTTTATTATTTTCTTAAACATTAACAGCAGTATCTATAAATACGTAATAATCTCAAAATTTAAACGACATAACATTTATTTCCCAAAAAGTAGGCACACGAAATCTGCTTCTAAACACTGGACAGGCACATTTCCGGTCGAAGCAAACCTTTCAACAAAATAACTGAAGACTTGTATTCATTTTTTCATTCTAGTGGTTCCATTACTTCCAGTACAACAACACGAGGTCCTGTCATCACCAGCTTGGTTACTGTCTTGTAGTCCAGGTAAAGAACACATCTCCCATTCACTTGGCACACAAACTGCCGAATCTAGGAGGATTTTTTTCACACACATCGCGTGTATTATTATTTGTGTATTCCACTTTCATCTTAACATTTGAAATCTTTTAAAGAAGATGTGATTATTATTTTTCTTTGGTTTGCATTAAGTTTGCTTCACCTTAACTCCAGCAGCTGCTGCAGGACTTCCAGGGTCAACAGCCTGTACATAACAGGGGGCCATGCCTCTGACAACAATGCCCCACCCCAGATCGTCTCCAATTACCTGCAATCAAGGGGATTTAAAAAAATAGGATAAGATTACTGTCAAAAATTCGTGCATCAATTTGTAAGGGTTAATAAACTCCTGTTTCTGCCAAATTATGTACAAATGTGAGAATATAGATTACACAGGCTTTTAGATATATCGATGTCACTAGTTGAGTAAAAATATTTTTAAATTAATAACATCAAGATGACTGACCAAACAAAAATTGATATTAATCGATCTAATTAATCATTAGATTAATGTTGCTGTAGGTAGTAAACAGACTGTTTTGAACTCATTCAGTGTCAGCCATTTTCAGTTTTTTATCCCCCCTCAGTTGCTGGAGACGTTGAGCATTTTTACTGATTTTGAAGGCCCAAAGAATATTTTGTCCTGTGACTATGTGAATTCCGAAACAACCATCAGAAAGACTAGACTCTCTTCTTTCAGTAGCAAAAGAAAAAAAAATTCTACCATTTTCTGTTCTTTAGTTGATCCAGATGGAAATAAGTCATTGGACCACTCGGGGGTCTGCTTCACTAAAATCACGTGACTCGAACCCTTCTGCTAAAATGGATGTCTCTAGCTGGGATGAAATATGTAGGGATCGAGTGACCCGGGTTCTCATCATTTTTCTTATTTGACTGCGACACGCGTAAGTTTAGTGTGAGTTTCCTAAGTTTTCCTGCTTTGCGCCCCGCGTCACACCGAGGGGCTTCCCAAAACCCCCTCCGCTTTCATGGATTAACCTCTACAGGATCACATAAAGTTTCAGCACCACACACAGATAGGAACAACTTGTACTTCCTGTAGAGGTGTGATACTTACTGACAAGGTGTGTGTGACCGTTCTCTAACCCCACCCCCCCTTAAAAAAGGCAAGAGATGTCAACACATCTATGGCACCGAGCGTTTGGATTTTGTTTGACGACTATAGATGTCTATGGCATCAATTAAACAGTTAAACATCAATTGATTTTGTTTTGTTGTTTGTTTGTCATCTAAGTACTATCAAAGGCCAACTCACCCCCCTCTAAATTACAATTTTGCTTAGAGCCCCGGTTTTAAAAGATTAAAAAAAGAGGTGTGGCCTGGGGCATCAGTTGGGGGGGCGGTTTGGGCTGTGATTGACATGTCGTACTGACACACATATGGTCGGCCAGTCGCTGCCAGAGAGGGATGGGTGAAAATCGAGGAAGCTGTGGACGAGAGGTGTGGCTCTGGTCCGTATCGAGCAGATAGTTCGCCCTGCAGCGGCTTAGAATGAGGCTCTTCTCTTAGTGGTACATTGTTGTTCGCCACAGCCAAAGCTACATTTAGATTAGCTCGAGTAATATTATGTGACTCTGCCAACAGGTGTAACCGCGAGCGGCTGCATTACCGTTTTGTGCTGATGGTTTGTCCTGCAGCGGCTGGTATATTGTTGTTGATCAAAGCAAACGTGGAATTTGGATTAGCATGTGTAATATCTGGGCCTCAGCCTCATCAAGTGCAGCTGGTGCGGCCGCTGCAAGTCATTGTCTGCAACAGAAAACGTGTGTTGCAGAGAGGTGTCCAAGGTATGGCTCAAAGTATCCCAGCATGAAGAGAAAATCATTCAGTAATGTGCAAAAGCATCTTTTCACACAATCGCAAACATTGCACTAAAATAAACTTTGATAATGACCATATACACTTCCCGTTCAAATTCCAACTTACTACAGAGCAGAGATGTGGCTGAGACCAAAAATAATACCCAGAAATGTAGGCAGGACTATTAGACACTCATTTATAGAGTTTTTCAGCAAAATCTCCATTACTAAGTAAATGTCCTGTATTTGTGTAGCACTTTTCTAGTCAATTAGACCACTCAAAGCGCTTTCACACTACAGGTTTTTTTACATTTACCCATTCACACAACCCGATATGTAGATCGGGGGGCAACATGGGGTTCAGCGTCTTGCCCAAGGACAATTTGACATGTGGTGGTGGAAGCTGGGATCGATCCACCAACCTTCAGATTGGAGAACAATCACTCTATCCACTGAGGATGCCTCACACTGTTTGTTGTCTTCATTAAGAAGAAACCGTAACTGTAAATTTACAGAGTTTGTATTTGTGACTTCATGAAGTTATAAATTTTAATCTTTATTCTCATAGAGAACAGATACTCTACATGTTTGCATATAATTTGGCAGAAACAAGAGCTTACAAATTGATAATTATGCACGAATTGCTGATGATGAATGCACGTTTTTTTTGTACAGTAACTGTATCTCATAAAAAAGCACTTCCTGTAGTTCACAGTGACTAATATTCCTTACAAGAACGAGTGGAACCTTTTAACTGTTATGATTATACTCAATTTATATTGGTTCAAGATAAAACATAAATCATATAAAGCTGTGTTAACTCACCGTAAGCACTTTTTTTATGAAGGGGGCACCATGTGCCAATAACTGTTCGCATGTGACAAATCTTTTGAGAACTGTAAAACAAAATAAAACATGTTTAAACTTTATAATAAACCTGCCACATAATAAATACTCAGATAATCCCAGGACACTTTTTAAAATGTAGAAGTTGAATATTAAAAATCAATTTGCCTGATTTAGGATTGTATCTCACTGAGCTTGAAGACAGATGAACAAGCGGTAAAAATCCACCAGAGTGATGCTGTAGGGTATTTAAGCTGGCTCGACGGCCACCAGTTACCAGTTTTAGATCCTTGTTTGATCCTGCTGGAATGAGGAAAGTGGAACAATCATTATGTGAAAGTCAACATTCACAGTGTGTGTTGCAAAAGCTGCACTAAACTTTATTTTTACCCGTCTCAAAAGCATTGCTGGGCTCATGGACAGAGCCTTTGCGCAGCATAAATGGACTGTCAAGATTGTTGTCCTCCTGGGTGGATGCTGCTACACTTTCATCATTGTCTTGCTCCTTTTCAGTTAACAACTCATATAGGTGGCGGCGGCGGCGAAAGTTGATGCAAAACTGATAGAGTAGGCCGCTGTCAAAGAAATCATGCTTCTTTGCCACTTCAGAGGAAAATAAATACAGCATAAAACTAAAGTACCAGTGCACATTAAGAAGAAATGGAATTGTGTAGTACCACAAGGTATTACATGCATTTGTTTTTTGTTGCAAAATCCTCACATGGCCTCCCTTTGTTTCTGGCAGCCAATGTCTACCTTTATTCAAAGGGTAAATGAGTGGTCCCTTACCATGCTGAATAATGCCATGTTCTTGCAATGCACGACACATCTCCACACCCTGACGCCGGCTGTCTACCTCTCCATTCTGAAGGAGCCAGTCAATCAACTGGTAGCCAGGAAAGCAGCGCTGATATGAAACCCCATGCTCCTCTCTTAGCTGCAGAATTGTGTTTTTGTCCACTATGAGACTAAAAAAGAACAGCTGTTAAAATCACATCACAAAATGGTCTGCAAATTAACATGCAAACCAGTTTAAAGGCACCGTATCATGAAAAATCAACTTTTTGGAGCTTTTAACCATGTTGTGATGCTATTTCTTTATTTAAAAGACCTCCAGAGTGGTTTTTGGCTTAATTCGTGCATTCCTGAGTAATCCTCCTGAATCCCGCGCTCTGAGCAGCTGCTTTACTCCCTCATGTAAAACAGCTGAGTTGAGCCCTGTTACGTCATGGTGTCGCATCAGGAAGTTCCTGACCAATCCCTGCTGCCCCTGTAGTAAAAAAACACTCCCACTTTTTTTCTCAGATATGAGGCGAGCTGCGAGAGTCCGAAGCAATTTGTCAGGAGCTCATCACGGCAGATGTCTAACAGCTGAGCTCCACGTCACTGCAGCCCGTTCCACCACCGGATAAAAGACTCAGTCCCTCACCCTGCCAGCGCTCAGTCATACGTCCCGTTTGCCACGAGCTCCTGTTAGCCTCCGTGCTGCAGTTTATCCGCCTCAGTAATCCAGCCTTTTCCTCAGACCTGTCCCGGTCGATCTCTCTCTCAGTCCGCCCCGCTCTTGGCTACTGGTCTCGCAGTAAGCGAGTACGGTTGTGGCCTCCAGAAACCCGCTCCTCGCCTACGACCTGTCTCACCTCCCCCCATCCCAGTCTTGGTGTCATCTCCCGGGTTGGATCGCATCCAGTCGCAAGTGGACTGTGCTTCCCTCCAGATGCTCCTCACCACCAAGTGTCCTCTGACAAATTAGCACCTCCATTTCGTTGTATTTCATTCTAAAAAATGTCTCGTCGAAAATGTGCATTTGGCTGTGAGAGTTACAGAAGTTTATTTAGTGTTTCTAAACAGAAAAAAAAAATCGGACTCACATTTGGGAGGCGGGGTTTTAGGTAAACCGAGCGTTTTTACTTCCTGGTCACAGAATAACTCGAGAATATAAGTTATATTTCAGGACAAATGAAGTGAATATAACTCAAACAGTAAGGTTTTATCATATACAGTGGGGCAAAAAAGTATTTAGTCAGCCACCAATTGTGTAAGTTCCCCCACTTAAAAAGATCAGAGAGGCCTGTAATTTTCATCATAGGTATACCTCAACTATGAGAGACAAAATTAGGAAAAAAAATCCAGAAAATCACATTGTCTGATTTTTAAAGAATTTATTTGCAAATTATGGTGGAAAATAAGTATTTGGTCACCTACAAACAAGTAAGATTTCTGGCTTTCACAGACCTGTAACTTCTTTAAGAGGCTCCTCGGTCCTCCACTCGTTACCTGTATTAATGGCACCTGTGTGAACTCGTTATCAGTATAAAAGACACCTGTCCACAACCTCAAACAGTCACGCTCCAAACTCCACTATGGCCAAGACCAAAGAGCTGTCAAAGGACACCAGAAACAAAATTGTAGACCTTCACCAGGCTGGGAAGACTGAATCTGCAATAGGTAAGCAGCTTGGTGTGAAGAAATCAACTGTGGGAGCAATTATTAGAAAATGGAAGACATACAAGACCACTGATAATCTCCCTCGATCTGGGGCTCCACGCAAGATCTCACCCCGTGGGGTCAAAATGATCACAAGAACGGTGAGCAAAAATCCCAGAACCACACGGAGGGACCTAGTGAATGACCTGCAGAGAGCTGGGACCAAAGTAACAAAGGCTACCATCAGTAACACACTATGCCGCCAGGGACTCAAATCCTGCAGTGCCAGACGTGTCCCCCTGCTGAAGCCAGGACACGTCCAGGCCCGTCTGCGGTTTGCTAGAGAGCATTTGGATGATCCAGAAGAGGATTGGGAGAACATCATATGGTCAGATGAAACCAAAATAGAACTTTTTGGTAGAAACTCAACTTGTCGTGTTTGGAGGGGAAAGAATGCTGAGTTGGATCCAAAGAACACCATACCTACTGTAAAGCATGGGGGTGGAAACATCATGCTTTGGGGCTGTTTTTCTGCAAGGGGACCAGGACGACTGATCCGTGTAAAGGAAAGAATTAATGGGGCCATGTATCGTAAGATTTTGAGTGAAAACCTCCTTCCATCAGCAAGGGCATTGAAAGTGATTGTCATTTTGTCTCTCATAGTTGAGGTATACCTATGATGAAAATTACAGGCCTCTCTGATCTTTTTAAGTGGGAGAACTTACACAATTGGTGGCTGACTAAATACTTTTTTGCCCCACTGTATGTCCCGATCCCAGACGTTGAAAACTTTAAAATAGCATGATACAGTCCCTTTAATGAAGGGCCCAAAAGGAACATTAACTATGAAAATTACCAATGTAAACACATATGAAATGTGCATGTAAATGGTAAATGTCCTGTATTTGTATAGCGCTTGTCTAGTCATTCAGACCACTCAAAGCGCTTTCACACTACTAGTTTTTACATTTACCCATTCACACAACCCAATATGTTGATCGGGGGGAGAGGGTAGGGGCTAACATGTGCTAGCATGTGTGTATGTGTGAACTATGATTATATTACAGTTATTATTTTGATATTATACTAATTAATTACCTTAATTTGAAGAATTTTATTACCTATTTATATATAATATCCCTCAGATATTTAGATAATTTCAAGAAATCTCTGTCTACAAGGAGAAAGGAACAGTTTATTATAATTAGAAATACAAATCCTGATTTGAAAAAAATCTCAAAAATTACTTTCAAAACAGTATTTATCTTACTTCACAAATAGTTGTAGGCAATTGTTTGCAAAATACGTATGTGATGTAACACTATTGTAAATGTCCTCATGTCCCAGCTTCATTGAAACATTTTTAAATTAACACACCTAAAAACTATAAGTATACTAGTTTTGAGAATATTTGTTAATATGTTGTTTTCTGTTTTAAATTAAGCAAGCTTTGTGGGACACAGGGACATCTAATCAAGTTCAGTTAGGACACAACCAATTCGAATAATTGATATCTGACTTTTCAAATAGTCGCTGTCCTCGAATGAAGATTTTCACTTCTGTATTGAAGGGAAACGTGCCATCATCCTTGCGAAAACGATACAGCAATTTGGCATCCTTGAATTCCAGCCTCTTATCACAGACTAAGAAAAGGCAGAATGAGGTTTAGTTGTAAAAGCACCACATCATATTTTCAATGATAGTCTTTAAACATTTCTTGCTGAGGCTTGATTCTGTGTGTTCTGCTCACCATGATGAACAATATCATGGTCCATGAGATGCTGCATGAGAGAAACAGCTGTTGCTCGGTCACAGGCCTCTTTATGGCCCACAAGCCAGTCTATAAGCTCATCCGCCACAAAGCAGTTGGGATATGTGCGCAGGTGATATCGTCGATCCTTAATCAGTTTTCCATCATGAAGTCTCAACCTTGAAGTGGCATTGACATCTGTGATAAGTTATAAACTTCAGATTAACTTTAACCATGTGCCTGTTTCTTCATACCTGAGTTGTTCTCCTGCAATCATCACCTCCGTCTTATGCTGTCTAGCCATGGCTTTTCTCCTTACACTACTTGTTCTCTCCATGTTTGTTATCCTCTGAAGTAAAGAATAAATGAAGCTTACCTTTTATTATGGACCTTTGTGTTGACATAATATCCACAGAAACAAAGCAGTCCATTGTGATGAGGGAGAGATGTTGTGTATACAGCTGAGAAGAAAGACAAAGATATGCATGTTGCTGTTCTAATCAGTTGTTTGGTTCATTCAGATACTTTTTACATGTTTGACAAACAACTTGTCATTTTATGGTAATACAACTTTCAGTCAAAAACAGAGAAATGTGCCAGTGTTTGACAGTGTTTACAGTGTATTCTGTATGACTGTTCTTTTTCATTTGGCAGTGTTTGTCATTCCTGAAATATCTACAACGTGATTTAAAAAAATAAAATAAAATCTGTGGTTCATTTGTCATTTGTGTAGTTTTTACCATATGCTGGTATACATTGTACCATTAGTGTTAGGCAAGTTTAAACTAACCACACTTTGAAGGTCGTTTTATGGTTGTCTGGCAACAAAAAACCTGAAAAACATGCAGGAGTTCTTCCCTTCTCAATAAAGTGAGTATAAGATAACAGTGACATGTTATGTAAAATAGGCTTCTAAAGATAAATGTTAAATGTCCTGTATTTGTATAGCGCTTTTCTAGTCATTCAGACCACTCAAAGCGCTTTCACACTAAAAGGTTTTGCATTTACCCATTCACGCAACCCGATATGTAAACCGGGGGGAGAGGGTTGGGGCTAGCACTCACACAACCCGATACGCAGATCGGGGAGCAACATGGGTTCAGTGTCTTGCCCAAGGACACTTCGACATGTGGCGGTGGAAGCCGGGATCGAGCCATCAACCTTCAAGTTGGAGGACGACCACTCTAACCACTGAGCCACAGCCGCCCCATGAAGATGAATGCGTCTTTGCCTCGTCCTGAGCTGATACTGAGCTTGGTATTATCTTTGACCAGGACATGTCCTTTAGGTCTCATATAAAGCATCTTACCATGATATCCTACTTCCACCTGCGTAACGTTGCTAAAATCAGGAGCATTTTGATTTAAAGTGATGCAGAAAAATTATTTCATGCATTTATTACTTCTAGACCTAATTATTAAAATTTTTTATTATCAGGAAGTTCTAATAGTGCTGTTAAAAGCCTCCAGCTGATCCAAAATGCTGCTACCAGAGTTCTTATGAGAGTTAGGAGAGATCATATTTCTCCTGTTTTAGCATCACTTCATTGGCTCCCTGTAAAGTCCAGAAAATTTTTTTAAAAATTTACTTCTTACAGATGAGATGAGATTAGATNAGATTAGATTAGATTAGATTAGATTAGATTAGATTAGATTAGATTAGATTAGATTAGATTAGATTAGATTAGACTTTAAATATCCCTCAGTAGGGATACTTTGGCAAATTAGGTGCATTAAAAACATAAGTAAAAAGTCTCCACCTTATATTAAAGATCTAATTGTTCCATATGTTCCTAACAGAGCACTTCGCTCTCAGGCAGCAGGTCTGCTTCTGGTTCTTAGAATTTCTAAAAGCAGAATGAAGCAGAACTTTTGGTTAACAGGCCCCTCTCTCGTGGAACCAGCTTCCAGTTTTAATCTGTGAGGCAGACACCTTGTGAAGCTTTAAAGTGCAGCTGACCTCCAAATCAACTTTTTTTTTGCTGATAAACTCTTTAAATTGGTGTCTAATAGTCCTGCCTACATTTCTGGGTCTTGTTTTTGGTATTTTAGCACATTTATACCAAAAACTGTTGGTGGAGCGCCCTCTTCAGGTTAAAACGTTACACTGCACTTGAATTTGAATAAAGCATTGCTATTTGCTGAGAGCTTATTTTCTTTGTACGTGACATCAGGGTTCTGCTGCTGTGGAGTATAAAAGAGCTCGGTCTCAGCAACACCTCCACTTAGTAGTGAGAGTTTGAACAGGAAGTGTATGCGGCCGTTATCAAAGTTCATTTTAGTGTTTGTGAAAATGTGCTTTTGCACATTTCTGAATGGCTTTCTCTTCATGCTGGGATACTTTGATTTATACCTTGGACACCACTCTGAAAAATGCTTTTAGGTGCAGACAATGTGCAGCAGAGCTGCACATGATGAGGCTGAGTCACAGATATTACACGAGCTAATCCAAATTTAACTTTTACTTTGATCAACAATAATATACCAGGAAGGGTCAGGCCTTATTCTATGCTGCCAAGCCACTGTAGGGTAAACTATCGGCTCGAAATAATATGGATCAGAGCTGCTCGTCTTGTGTAAATATTCCTCCACTTTACCTGTGCGCCTCTGGCGCATTGTCAGAGTGACATGTCAGTCACAGCTCACCCTGGCACGCCTCCTTAGTCCACCAGCCTTGCCCCTTTTTCATGAATCTTATTAATTTCAGACTGTATCCGGGGAGGGGGGTACGTTTTCCGTTTTGAGTGAATAGCCTACGCCTGTCCATGAAATAGCTTTTGAATCTGAATTTCTAAGTGTGACAGGTCTTCTGTTGTCAATTATCCTGATAATGATTCTTTCTCATTAAAAATTCTAGAATTAAACTCAACCCTAAATTTTGAACATAAACTTAAAGAATGTAAATCCAAACTAAAATTATGGCTTCAACAAGATTTTTTTTGTCATTGACTCAGAGGTGTTTGACCCACATGCAGACTCACACGGACAACGGTTTGGGTGAAAACTGAAAACAGGTTTATTTACAATGGCAGGTGAGTGTGCAAAAGGCTGGAACTCAGATCTGGTTCTGCGGGAGAGGGGAACAGTTAGTGGGGGTCCAGAGGAGCAACAGGTGAATGTGCGTAACTGGGTAGGTGAACTCACGGTGAGGCAGGATGAAAAGCAGTGTGAGGGGGAGGCAGGAGTAGTGATGCGATGATGCTGAGAGATCCTGAGAGGTGTGTCGAGTGAGCAGGTGCCAGAGAGCAGGCAGGCAGATGTAGGGTGCTGGAGCGCAGGTTGATGAGGCCGGGGATGATGAGACAGAAACAGCACAGAGGAAGCGGCAGCATTGAGAGACAATCCTGAGAAGGTACAGTTATATCAGCGCAGAAAAATAACACTCAGAAAAATACTTATTCAAAAACACACTAGGAACTTGGAAAAACTTCTAGGTAACTCTCGGAAATAATTCAGAGAGTGTCTCTGTTCATTTACCCCACTAGGTTAACAACCAGGCGATGAATGATTGTCAGGCCGGGGTTTAAAAACGCTACCTCTCCTCATCAACCCTAACGTCCTCCAGCCGTGCGTAATTGCCTGCTCCAACTCTCCAGCGAAGATCCTAGATCTAGGAAGATGACTCACTCGACACACAAAACACACAGACACACCACCGCAGCATTTCTATTTTAGGCCGAATCTACTAAACATACATGGAATGCTTATCAAGACTAATCTGTTAATTTTATAGCCTTGTGGTATCAAATAGCCTCGTTAAACCTATCAATCAAATAAAATTTAACTTCATATGAAGAAACAAATCACAATTCCTCACATGGTCAAAAATGTAAAAGATGGTGGGTTGAAGGTTACTGACTTTGAGACATATCATGAAGAGTCCACTCTTTTAGCTCTTAAATGCTTTGTATAGTGAAGTTAGACTGTCTAGGGGTGCAAAAAGCATACATTTGTCACTCCATGTGTTGTGGAGATATTTTTGTAAAATTTGTTGGTCATTATTTTCAAGCTTGAACTATTACATCACAGTACTTGAACCGGAACTGCTAAACATGGTGATGGACTTCCAGCTAAATGCTGAGCAAATCCACAATCTTTATTTCTCACTCCGAGTTCGTAGTCCATATACTGAAAGTACAAGTGTCAAAATGTTCTGTTGTTGGGTGAATTAACAACAAGCAGGGTCATTTTGGCTAAATCACGTGCCATCTCCAAATTTTTGCTAGTTATTGCAAGCGGAAGTACACCTGATATGACCAATATAAATGAAAAAACTTTCAGAGCTGATCTCAAGTTGGGAAACAGTTTTTGCAGTATTTGTGCCTTTGAGGATCTATCCTGTGTTATAGACCTAATGATTTTACTGGCTTATATTCCCTGGAACTGGAACGGATGGAATGAGACCAACATCTTGCTGGAAATTATGGATTCTGTACATGTAGAAAGTCATCAAAAGTAGCAAAATTTAACTCTTGAAGTCATTGCTTCTCTTAAAATTTGTAACTAATTATTTCAGTCTTATTTTGTCTTTTTTATCTTGTGCCTGCTTAATTTCTGTGAATTTTCTCCTGCTGAATCCACCTTTGAAGCTGTACAATTGTTAAGCTGCCATATTAGTTTGTACATGTGTCACAGGCTCTGTCAGTTTGTTGACCCACATGCTGACTCAGACACAGTTCTCAGGTGCAAAGTGAACAGGTTTATTTACAACGTGGACAAGTGACAATTTATATACAGTGATAAATGTGCTCGGTGATCTGGTGCGTCAGGTGGTTCTCGGGACTGCAAGGGGAGATGAGAGTTAGTGCTGGAGCCGGTAGATTTGCACAGGAGATATTGCAAGGAAGGGAGATGAACAGTGACTCACAGGAGTTTGAAGCAGGTAACTCTCGGGAGGAGGACAGGTCCAGTGCGGTGCTGTGCAGGGAGGTGGTGAGTCCAGGTCGGGTGAGATCGCTGGAGAGAGGTAGACACGGCTCGGGGAGATCAGACGCTGGACAGAAGGATCCTCGGAAACACAAGGAGCAGGGTGACGCAAATCCTGAAGACAACAGGGTTAGTTGAACACAGGGAAAGACACTCTCGGAAATATCAACAGGAAACTCGAAAATCACTAGGAAATGAATTCACTAGGATAGCTCAAAGGTGCTACCATGTAGGTTAACAACCAGGCGCTGAATGACCGTCTGCTTCATGCTTAAATAGCACCCTGCTCCTCATCAGCTCTGATCTCCGCCAGGTATAATCAATCTACCTCGCGCTCCAGCGTAGCTCTTCTCTGCAAGCAGATGACTCACCCGACACAGTAAACACACAGCACACAGAACACTGAACCTGACAACATGTGGTATTTTATAAAGTTATGAACAAAAATAATTTGCTTGGATCAACATCAAAAGCCAGTTCTTTTATCTCTAGAATAACTTTTTTATTGTTAGCTTTTATAATGACACAGTTTTTATAGTTAATCAGGACGTGTTCATACAAACAAGTCAATATCAACTCTGTTCAAAGTTCTAAGTTCTATGGTCATTTTTCATTGTGTCTGAAGTTAAAAACAAATGTGAAACAACAGAAAATAACTGCCTCTGATAAAACACCTGATAAAACACACGAGACACTTGAACAAAGTCAAAGTTGTTTCCTTATGTGGACATTTCAGTAATAAATGATCAAACTACACACATCCAACCAGTTTTTATAACAGTTTGTTCCTGCAGGATCTTGGTGGAGGCTGGTGTTTATCTCCAGCAGCATGAAGAACAATCTGATCTTTATGTTTTTTTATAAACATAAAGGTGGAACTTCATAATTTAACTGTAAGTGGGTATCTTATTGCATAAACTGTTTTATCTTAATCCAAATAAACCTGATTCTTATTAAATTTATCATGACTGATGGGAAAATGGCCCTTTCAGTCATAAAAGTTTCAGAGCCCTGTATAGATGATGGATAGAAGTTCGATTTTGCATGTTTTGACATTTTACACTATAATTCTATAAAATTGGGTTTCATAGCTCTGCAGCAATCAGTGTTGTAGAAACAAGTGTGTTTTTGCTAAACAAAAAAAACTAGTTTACAATATTGTCCACAATATCGTTTTATCCTCCCTCTAATGTTTTTACTTGCTCTGTTGTGAATTGCGCCCTTTTATTACAGAAACAATCGGAGTAGTAATCTCCGTCATAGGCACTCCTGCAGTGTGCAATTCTGACCATAATGTGTCAGTATTTTAACATATACCGACCGAAGAATACAGAAACCATCATGTTCTTGAAGTCACTGATTAGGTGCCTCGAATTTGTTTATTTCTAAGGTTAAAAAATATTAGGCCTACTCAAGCCGAAAATAAAAGCGTCAATGTATTCACATTGTTTAAATATATAATAATGAGGACTATGTGATTTCACGAGGTAATGATATCAACTAAATCACTAAAACCACGAAATAAGCTATATTTTCGTGCGTTTGACTGATTTGAACAGATTTGTAGAAATAAGAAGTCAACACGTAAATTGTTAGTTAAAATAGATGACTAAATACGCATGACGCCCTGTTTTAGGGGCTCTGTTGGAGAGGACAGAGTCCGAGTTGCTTTTATGCAAATCAGCTGTTAAGCGTGTTTTGATTGGATGGGAGCGTGGAGGTGTAGGCTGAGAGGCGTGACATCCTGCCGTGAAGCTTTATGAGGCAAAGTGCGCTTCTTCTCAATATTCAGAGGTGCGTTCAGGGTTCTGGGAACACCTCTTTCCTTAGTTTGTCGGTCTTTAACTCGGACAAAGTCGTAGAAACTCGTCTAGAGTTTGAGCAGGTGGCAGCTTCTTGTGAAGATTTTTTTTCCATTAAACAAATGCTCTGTCTTTTCTTTGCGAGCTGAAATCAAAGTCTGGAAAGTGTTTTTTTTTAACTACACAAGTGAATGTGGTTTCACTGACTGTATGAAATATCGGCGGACATTTCGGACATTAGGAGCTCTTTGACGACACCTTTTTTAAATTATAGTTAATAAAAGACCGCTGAGACGCATTCACACTTGGGGTTGCAAAAACTCCCCATGGATTTTGGCGAATTTGACATGATGAAGTTCGGCGTAAAGAAGGAGACGATGCAGAGCTTGGATCGCTCATTCATCGCACCGTGCGGGCAGCTCCAGAGACCGGACTCCGTCTCCTCCACCCCCGGCAGCACACCTTGCAACTCGGTTCCCTCATCGCCAAATGTCATCCCAAACGAGCAGAGGAACAACATCGGCAGCGACCAGTTCTGGATGCCAAACGGAGGATACGCTCATCAAATGTATCCTCAAGCTTTTGGCCTGACACCCGAAGATGCGATGGAGGCTCTTATCGGAGCTACAACGCAGCAGGGACATCCATCTACGCCCCACAACCACCATCCGCATGCTTTCCAGGCTGACTATGAAGGTTACGGTCACTTAAACGAGCCGGTCCAGCACTATACAGGCCTTCCGGGTCACCCCGACATGCAAGGCATCCCCAGTAGTCACTGCCAAGACCCCTATCTTAAAGATGAAATAGGGAGCGTGTCTCCTGAGTCCCCGGAGGCCCTGCAGGTTCTCGGTGCGCACCACCAACTCCAGCAGCACAGCCGCCACGACAGGCGCTCCAGTGCCGACATGCATTTCTCAGACGAGCAGCTGGTGTCCATGTCCGTCAGGGAGCTCAACCGGGTTCTGAGAGGCCTCAGCAAGGACGAAGTGATGCGTCTGAAGCAGAAGCGGCGGACCTTGAAAAACAGAGGTTACGCACAGTCCTGCCGCTTCAAGCGCGTGCAGCAGAAACACATTTTAGAGCACGAGAAGACGAGCCTGGTGTCGCAGGTCGAGCAGCTGAAACATGAACTCAACAGGCTCATGAGGGAGAGGGATGCATACAAACTTAAATGTGAGAAACTGTCCGGTGCAAACTGCTACCATGAAAGTGGCTCCACCAGTGACAACCCTTCCTCACCAGAGTATTTAATGTGAGTTTTTCTTTTTCATGGAGCCATTCGTGTTAAGATCATCGAGCTTTCAAATCATTTGGCGCAAAAAGAAATGACTGAAATATTGTAACACACAAAGTTCTAAATGAAGAGTGACGGTGGAACATGCATGCTGGACATGTATGACATGTTTTATTTTATATGGCCAAAGCTTATCTGTATTTTATCTGACAGGAGATACTTGAAATCAGAGAATATGTGCAGACATGTAATCCTTCAGTTATCGCTTTATTTTTATTTTGGTGATTTTGCTTTTGGTTAAAGAAATTTAGCTACACATCTTTTAGTTTGAATCAAGCTGATTCTGCTGGACAGATTGAATCTATAAATACTTTTTCCTTTCCTGTTAAAAAAAGACACAGTGATGCAAAAAAGAAATCCAGATAATTTTTTTATCAACTATGTTTTTTTTTTTTCATTTGGAACAATAAACCTATCCTGACTTTTTAAAACTGGGTCTCATCTGTTGACAAGTTATTTTCTTGCAACAAGCTGTGAAAATCTGTGAAATATTATCCACATGTGCATTTTTCTTTGTCTTCTTGACTATTTTTTTTTTGTGGAATATCTTCCACGTTTTTGATTGTTGTTTTCAAAAGATGAAACAATAAAAGAAAATGCTTCCAACATTATTTCTGTGATCCATGAAAGTAGAGTTGTAGTGTGTTATCAGTGAAGCATATAAAAAAAACAATCTGTGCAAACACAGATCTTGTTTCCTTGATATATATTTCCTCTGAAATAATTATGCTAAAACTTAATAATAAAAATCCTTAATTATTTTGCTATAATGTTTAGTTGTTTTGCTAAAAGGATTAGAAGCCTTGTGTTGTGTGTTAGTAACTTCAGTGGTGAACGGTCCCTGACCTTTGCCTTTTGTGGATTTCTGCTTCCTGTGAGACCCTAGCATGTGAGAGCACAAAGGGGTAACGGGCCAGAGCTGTAAGGCACAGATAAAATGGAGTGGAAATCATGCTTCCCCTCTGCTCTCTTCCTCAGACAAACAGATCACCCCTGCATTTATTAACAGAGGAAGAGAGAAACAACATAGCACACCGCTTTGCACTCCTCTGGCAGGAATTTTCTCACTCCATGTGTGTTTTTTTTGTGTGTGTTCATCCTCAGAGTAAATTTCCTGACTGCAGATCATTCCTAGTTAAAGACTACAACAATATTTGGATGACCGTAAAAGTTCCAAGGCCAGAGTGATAATAGTTGATAAGTGGTCACATTGTAAATTGAGTTTATAATCTCTGTAAACTGATTTTGTGCTGAAAATCTTTGAGAGCATTTTACTGTCAGAGGAGACTTTGTAACATTTCTCCTATTTGTGAGAGTTCAGGCAGACAGGCAATTATTTGAGACCTCACCTCAATATGGAAATCAGGTTCTGTGTGACCTCACACCGCTACCATCTCTGATAGCACTGACTTTGCCTTTCTCTAAAGCCAAAGCATGGGTGCAAAAGAAATTTACCAAAATAATCCAGACAGGTCTGAGTTTATGTCTCTACATAACATGCACTGAAATCAACAGGGTTCATCTTTATTTATTTTAGTTGTTTGAAGATGTTTTTTTAAATAGTTGTTTCATATGAAATAGGACTAAATTTAAACCCATTTTCATTAGTTATAAGGTCAAATTTTTTGTTTCTTTTAAAAACATTTTGATTTGCTTTAAATATAGTATACCGGTATGTCCCTTTTAGAGATAAAATTGAATGATTCCTGCATTTGAATTACACTGTCACATAAAATCCTTAAAATAAACTGATAATATTCAAATTAAAATAACACACATGCATTATAACTGCAATATTGTGGGTAGATTATTTTGTCGTATGTATCTTCAGTCATGCAACAATCTGCACAAATTTACACATTTTAATAGGTTTTCTGAAACAGAGCATTTCTTTGTGTGTTTGCATCATGCGTCACATGCATTTCCAAGCAACCGTGGAACAATACAGTAGAAGTGTTGGCGAGGAGAGCAGTTAGTGGTGCTGTGTGACAGCGTGCCACTGTAGAAACGATTAGCCAGCTCTTTTTCCTTGCATGTGATAGGCTGGAAGGTCTGATGTGGGAGCTTCACACTCTCATTCCCCCCTCCCACCACCAACACCCCGAACCCACAGCGCCTGAGGCTACTGAGTCAGCAGGAGGGAAAGGTGTCCGCATGGCTGTGGCATCAAAACAAGAGAAAAATGACTAAAGAGCAGTAAATGGAATTTATACACCTCCATGAAAACATGCAGATAAAGAGAGAAGGAAACATTATCTGCTTGGACCTGTTATTTATTGACCCATTTTAAAAGACAATTTCTCAGCTTTTAAGAGTGGCACACTTACATTTGTTAAATAATGCCTTAAAATTGGAAGTGTTCACTGAAATTACTTTATCTAACTGAACTGAGTGTGGTGCCAGACTCTTGGCCGAGTACTGGGGTCTGCCAAGGCTTGGCTGCGTCTCAGACAGCAGACACAGACACAGGAATGCTGCACATACTCCCCATTGTGTGAGGAGAGGCAGAGGAATGCAGGCTGCCAGGCTACATATACTAACACCAATGAACACAGCCAGAGGCCTCAAACTTTGAGGGAAACAGGACTAAAAGACCCCACAGTCAAACACTACTCATCACCTCCATCTGTGTTGGTTTGGACCTGATTGACTATCTTAAACACTGAGGCTCTTGTTAAAGAGCTCCTAAGACAGTAGCAAAAACTGTCAGAGATTAGATATGCAATACCACAAACATTTAATTAACTGAGTGGCTATTCTTTAGTTTGAAAATGGCAATCAATCAGTGCATTCCCTATTCACAATAATGACTGTCACCAATTGTCAGTGGCTAACTGACTAGACAATTGACCCCCAACTGCAAACTGTATCCAGCTTCAGCCAGTTCTTCCACCGTTGTTTTGCAACCCTAGAGTCTCATCCGTGGTGAATGCTTATGAGAGTGCCTTCACGTGAAGCACAGAGCAGAGGTTGGGATGGAGGACAGGATGGACAAGGGGCTTCCTCTTTCACTTCCTATATACGGGTCCAGTCAAGTGACTCTTTGCGAGAGTGTTGGGTTGGATGTCGCAGGAAAACACAGCTTCGATGGTTGTGGTTTCCGTTCAGGATGTCCAGTCGTTTCTGCACAGTTTTGACATAGTGAATCATGCAGTGATCACACACGCACAGAGACATCTCCATGGACATTGCACACACACAGACACACAGAGACATGTATGAAAATACAGACTTTCGTGTGTATGTGTGCACTTGGTCTCTTTCTGGAAGGCACACATTTTTTGTAAAATCATGTGATTATGACAGTTTTTGTTAGAAATTATTCCTTTTGTTCTGGCTAGAACTGGAATTGGACTCTTTATTGTAGATTATGATGAAAATTTCCCTCCTATTGCCATATTCTGATAGACTCCACAGTAATTATGACTGCACTGCTGGTAATGACTAAAGTAATCACATGATGGACTCTGCAGGATCCAATGAAGTGGATTAATATGTAGCACCACAACAATAAAGTTTGCTATCTTATTGGCTGTGATAACGACTCTAACTTGGGGACGTCAAGTTCAGTGTGTATGTGAGATCTGATAGGACAGACCTCTAATAAAGATCTTGTCACGTTTCAGTGGACACTACTGAAAGCTTTGTGACAAAGTCCTGTTCCATTACAGGCCTTGGACTTTGGAAACAGAGCAAAGGGTGATCCACTGTATGTAATAAATACACAAGTTTCTCACAATGAGAAAGAACCACTAATAAAACAACCAGAGCCTGTTAAAGGGGAAAAACATTGTGATTACTGGAATTTGCAACAAAAAGTGAATGAACTATGAAAATGACAAATCACAGTTTTTTTTCTTTTATGGTTCTCACATTCTCTGATTCTATAAGTGTGACAGCTCTGCCCTCCTGCATGGAGAGGAGAGGAAAGGAAAGGAAAGGAGAGGAGAGGAGAGGAGAGGAGAGGAGAGGAGAGGAGAGGAGAGGAGAGGAGAGGGAGTCTTTTCCTTTCACTCCCAACAAGGATTTCCTGTTCTGTTTTATGGGGGTCATGCAGCTGGCAGGCGCCCTCCTGTTTCTGTCCATAACGATGACAAGGATCCATTAGTGAAGAGTAGAAACATGAGCAACAGAGGTTACTATCCCCCACCCCAAACTGCTGCTTCCCTTTCTGCAATCCCTGGATCCCAGTACAAAACCCACCGATCTATAAGGAAGATAATTGTTGCTCTCAGTTGTTGTTGACAAAATGTTGTTGATTAAGGTTTCTGTGCTGATACCAGCATGTGTGATCTTGGTAAATTTAACTAAACCTGGCTCAGCCTGTAAGCTTGGAGAAGGTCATGACCCAGGGGACAATCTTGTGCCGGTAACATACTTTCCTCTGAGAAAAGTAATGAAAAGGGGACACTCTGGTTTTGGGGAAATGCCATGTTGAGAAAACAGTAATGGTGGTTGATAATAAAAGACACATGCCAACATTTTTACTGCTCTGTGCTGACAGGCTAATTTTTTTTTTAGATTTAGTAGCGGTACAATGAAAGAAAAATGTAGCAAAATAGGTAAATACTAATGAGGTATTGATAGGTTTTAATAATTAATCTTTAGCTGACAATCCATGTACCAATCAGTTCTTAGTCTTTAAATAAAAAAGAATTGCTGTTAAAAATGCACTGTATAAATATTTTGAGATACGACACTGTGTCTTTCAAAGTTTCTTCATTTGACATTGCAGAGTATTGCGTTTTGATCAAGTTTAGAGAGGCTCCATGGAATCGGGTGTGTCATTCTCCCACTAATGTGTCATAGTAACGTTTATTCTGTGTCATTTCTCTTCCTTTAAGTTTCTCAGAAGACTTCTGTTTAACTCAGACCCATTCTACAAACCCTACTAGTTTGAGTGCTCTCCACATATCCATCGGCATTTTATGTCATTGTGTTTAGTGTTAAGCCTCCACTAAATAAACTGACAAACAAAGGGCAGTTTGGTGTGGTTGGATTGTCAGGGTGAGGCGTTTGTGGTTGAGCAACACTGAGCTTATAAGGGATCTATATAAAGGGATGCTGGCTTTTATCCTACAGTGAACCCAAGTACTTGTTTGTTCTTTTTGGGGCAAAGATACAGGAAGCACTTTGTTCTTGTTTTTTTTTTTATTGGAAAAAAGAAGGCTTGACTTCTCAAAAAATGTATTAAAAGGTTATATATGCAAAAGACAAAGTTTATTGTGGGTGTGATACAAATCTTGGACTAAATTTAAGAAGAGTTGTCATTTTAGACCACCATTACTCTCATTAATCTGCCTCTTGTACCTGAATCATTACAGGCTGAATGGAAATGCTTTTTTACTCTAGTTAAAAAAAATTAAACAAACAGAGCACATTGGCAATTTGTGATGCTAAAACTCTCACAAAGTATTTTTTTTAATCATAAACAGAGACATACAAATAATCTTTACTAAAAACATAAATACAGTTTGTTGCCGCTTATCTCAGGCATTCATTCAGTCACTTAGTATCCCACCCAGAGGAGAAGGACCCAACAATGGCTGACAAGGACCCAGAGGGCTTTTATATAGAAAATATCAGGGAAGGATCATAAAAATATGTTTAAATAATTAACAGGACACACTCACCATAAACAAGAATACTGTATAAACTTCTAATAACATCTCATTATGAAATAAGTTGTTAATTTGTACTATGGAGGCATTTTTCATCAGGGCAACATAAATATTCAGAACACCACTTCTGGCTGAGACCTGAATTACTGAAGTTATTTAGTCGATTGTGAAGCCATTGGAGGCGCACAGAGTGTCTGATATGAAGCTGAACATGTTTTCGGTGAGTATCCACAAAAGTTATTTTGTACTGCTTTAAAATAGGTCATTTAAAACAAAATTTCTTGTTTTGAAAAGGTAATTTAAATGTTTTCGAAGTTGGGTTCTATGGAACCAGAACCAACTGACATTTTAGCTGCTTTTGAGAGCTCTTTGAAAGGAATTAGTTAATAGTACTGGAGGTGAATTCTGATTGGACTGACGTGCTGATTGTCACAGTGGGCCAAAGACTAAAGTGGATCGCTGCTGTCATGAAACTACTCCAGCCTCAAGCATTTCATCTCTTCATACTAATTTATGTTAGAAATCGTTACACAGCTGTCAGTCAGTTTTACATTATGTGTTTAAGTTGGCAAAAATATTTGGATATTTCTGCAGGTGCCCATGCAGTTCCAGAAATGCTACACTTATGTGTTGCTGCCACTATTGGAGCTTGTAAATAACTATATAACGCTATGTAAATACATGTGTAATGTAAAATAGGCAGAAGTGATAATATGTATACATTTTGTTCGCTTAAACCATCATTAATTTAAAATTTGGTTTTGGCCATGATCAAACTAGCTGTTTGTTCCACAATCTGGTCGGAACTAATCTATAGTATTTCAGACTGAAATTATTTCAGACATTACAAACAATAAGTAGAATATTAACTTATCTAACCTTTTTAAAGCCCACACTTTTGTAGGTCTGAACTTTAATAAACTAGTTTATAAGTATTTTCAAAGCATGTAAACCACATTAAACCTAGTTTCTCTTTTGTGAGCTACTACAAATATAAAAAAAAACTGCATCTTGTAATTTGTTGTATTGATATGGTCAAACGAAGTGTGCAAAAGTTATTACAAAATAAAAAACCTTTCAACCAAATAACATTGTCTTACATTATTAAACACAATGTGCTGCATTTTAAAATGAGTTGGTCTAACTTAATATTTTTGTTTACAGCTACAGAAACATCCTTCATTTTCTATTGTTAGAATTTTACAACAGTTTTAGTATACAGATCAACTTTAGTATTCTGTTAGAATAGACAGAGACAGACAGACAGAGGTTGTGACTTTTGGGCCTGAGAACCTTAGGAACGAGCTGTGTAGTCAGTTATCTACATCGGATGGCATTAATTTGGCCTCCAACAAGAAGGTAAAGAACCGATGGAAGAACCTGGGTGTTATCTTTGAACAGGACATGTCCTTTAGTTCTCATATAAAGCAAGTTACCAGGTCGACCTACTTCCACTTGCGTAATGTTGCTAAAATTAGAAGCATTCTGAATCAGAGTGATGGAGAAACTTTAGTTCACGCATTTATTACTTCTAGACTTGATTACTGTAATTCTTTATTATCAGGATGTTCTAATAGTGCTGTTAAAGGCCTTCAGCTGATCCAAAATGCTACTGCCAGAGTTCTGATGAGAGTTAGAAGGAGAGACCATATTTCTCCTGTTTTAGCATCACTTCATTGGCTCCCTGTAAGGTCTAGAATAAAGTTTAAGGTTTTACTTTTGACGTATAAGGCCTTGAATGACCAAGCTCCAGCTTATATTAAAGATCTTATTGTTCCATATGCTCCTAACAGAGCACTTCGCTCTCAGACTGCAGGTCTGCTTGTAGTTCCTAGAATTTCTAAAAGTAGAATGGGAGGAAGAGCTTTTAGTTATCAGGCTCCTCTCCTGTGGATCCAGCTTCCACTTTTTATCCTTGAGGCAGACACCTTGTGTAGTTTTAAGAATAGACTTAAAACTTTCCTTTTTACACAATCCTATAGTCAGGGTTAGCTTGGGTTCTCCTGAGCTTCCCCTTTATGCTGCTATAGTCTCAGACTGCTAGAGGACATACTGCCCACGTCTTCACTCTGCTGTCTCTCTTTACTCTCCATGTTTGTATTGATTGTTATTGCTGCCATTAACTGTTTCTCTGTTTATCTTTGTATAGACATGGCGACTGGCCCAAATCCATCTGTGTTTGTCTCTTTCCTGTCAGCTCAGACCCAAGTCAGCTCAAGCAGAAGGCCTCCCATCCTGAGCCGGGTTCTGGTTCTGGTTCTGCTAGAGGTTTCTTCCTGTTAAAAGCGAGTTGTTCCTTTCCACTGTCTCCAATCGTGCTGCTCAGGATGGGGGATTGTCCTGAATTAACAATTCAGCCCAATCGGCTGGTTCCTTAGATAGAAAATGTTTTATTATTAATTGGTTGATTTTTCTGCCTTGAAATTACTTTGTTATGAACTGGAGCTTTATAAATAAATAAACTTAAACTTGAAACAGTAAAATTTAGGAACTAATGGACAGCCCCACCTCCCCACGAATAACAACTGTAAAATGTAATTTCATCTTTCATCAGACTTGAAAGCTGCTTCTCTTTTTGAATGTGACCAGTGATATTTGATAAGCCATGTAAAAGCATACTGTAAATGAGGGCATCATAAACTGGAGACAAATTAAGCAAATAAACAAACAAGACTATTTTTTGACAGGTATGTTTGACAGTTTGGATTTCTCAGAGCCAAGTCAGTCACCAAGTTGGTGAGTGAGTGACAAGCAAATTACTTCTGTCTGACTCGTTTTCACTCCCAACTTGTCACATAGTGATGCTTGGAGTGGACATTTTCAACATTTGATTCTTGAAGGGTCACTTGTGGATTTTCACACAAGTGCATTTCTTTGTGGAAATTAAAACATGGGTTTCTTGTGCTTAATGAAAAACAGAAAGCCAAAATAAAGGCTAAAATGATCAAAATAAGGAAGTGAAAAAGAGCAGCTCTGACATTTTTCGTAAACACAGTGGTTAAAAATCAGATGACTGCTCCACAGTGTCTCCAGCTTCCTAGTTTGGTCTATGTTACTTGTTTATAAGCTAGTTGTTTAGAGGTTCATTTCCTATCAGTGTGGACTATTGGTACTGTCTGTATATCACATACTACCTTGTAAAAATAACTGGTATTAAGGTGGCTTTCTGTTAGCTAAAAAGAAGTTAGATACCAGTGAGACATGCACAACAATCAAACTTAGGAAACACTATCATCAACTTTTCAACTTTTCATTGAAAAGTTAGTCAATTTATTATTCTTTTAAATCAAGCTTTTTCTGATTCCAAACATTTCTTTCAGTGATCAGTTGGTTAAATGTTTTAAACAGCAGATAAAGCACTGAACTATGGTGCTTAGTCACTGTCAGGGCCGTTGCTAGCTTTGTGGGGGCTCAAAGCAAGATGGCATTTGGGGGCCTCTGGTTTGCTATGATGGAGAGATTGTTAATGCATTAGATGATTTACAAATGTGCCATTTCACAAGCAAAACTACCCACAGTCATGATTGACCTATCATTAAATTTAACCTTAAGCTGAACCACTGTTGCAAGATAACTGCTAAAAATAATAATAGAAAGAAAAAAACTATCCTCTATATGCCAAAAAATAGATGCGATGTGTAGTGTTTAAAAAAAATGTTTTCTTTAAATTTTAAAAGAAGAAAAACAACTCATTCAAGCTGGCAAACAATAATAGCCTAAAAAATGAACAAAAACAAAACTACTAATATTTGGAGTAAGTAATGAACTTTACACATAACAATCCAACTGAAAAATGAGTGATGACCACTATTTTATATCGTGGGAATGTTTTTATATTTTTCACAAAGTGGTCAGTTTGTATCTAACTGGTGATGAGTGACCAGAGCTAACACACATATGTAGCAGAGTTCACATTACACTTACTGTAGTTTGTGATATTCTGGTTATTTTAAATGAAACTAAGTTCTACATCAGTTCAACTCTCAGCTGTAGGAATAAAAGCTGAATTGTTCAAAGAATCAAACAGTTTAGTCACAGAGAGAGAGAGACTGCAGCATACTCAGCTGAGTCAGCAATAATCCACTCAGAGCAATAATCCACTGCCACAATGGTCCAAAGTAATCAATGATAGGCCTAGATTTTAACTAGCATTACTTATAAAGTAGTAACATAAACTAGAGGCCTATAAAATACACATTAAACTTCCTAAATTAATAATAAGTAATCTTAAAGTGATGTTCAGTGTCAGATATCTGAGAAACAACCCGCAGTGGATGATGACAGAGCTTACATGTGCACAACATCAATTTAACACTAACATTTTAAATTAATCATGCCACAGAAACACAAGCCACAGTTTATCATTGTGGCTTGTTTTATTCTTACAGTATAACGTACATTTATGCTTAAACATATACAGGAAGAAGACAGGAAAACAGGTCATTTTAATTCTGAATATTCAGCTTTGGGGCCCTTTAGTGGCTTAAGGGGCCATGCATTTGGATGATAGTCCACATTTATCAAGAAACAGCTCTAGCCATGTTGATAACATTTCACTGTAACTAAACACAGGGCAGCTGTACTCTAATTGGGAAGGAGGTTGTCCTCCAATCGGGAGACCAGAGCTTGATCCTGAGTCCCAACACTTTTGTGTCTAAGTATTCTTTTGTCAGAAAACCTGATTGGTCAACTTGCTAAGCGGATACAACTTGTGTCTGTGGAATGAGCTACACAGCTAAACATGTAGGTAGCACCCCCCAAAATGTAACAAATTCCTCTGCAGTATTCTCCTATTGGTATTCCACCTTATTTTGAGCACCAAGAGCTGCTGTGTGTGCCAGTGACAGGTGTATGACAGCTACCTGATTGGCACCTAATCAAAAGCACTTGTGTACATGGTTCATGTGACTTTGATGAGTTTGTGTGTTTCTTTAAAGCTGGAGTGGGTAACTTTTACATGTCCGTGGATGTCCGTTTCAGCCAAGCCACTATCAGAGGAGATGACACAATGCAGATTAAGCCGATCGGCTCCTCAAACATCTCATGGTATTTTTCAATATATATAATTTTTACTTTGCGTGTCAACTTGCGACATTCCCGCGCTGTCGCACATGAAATTACGTCTTTTATGTCACAACAAGAAAAATAATAAGAAATAGAACGCAGTGTCTCGTAGCAGCCGCCAGAACGTGAAGGTCGACATGGCGGAGAATCCAAATAAACAGCCGAGAGACACTTATCGGGAAGTGGATCCTACCACGAAAAAAAAAAAAAATTCCTGGACGTTCGGCAGAGGGACTATTGGCTAAGAAGGAAAGTGACCGACGGAGAAGGCAAACACGAATTTGTATCGGCGTCGCTTTTCCTCGGTGGAGAGAAGAGATCTGGCTGATGTTCAGGGGTGCACATAAGTGGTCCAGGTCCGCACACACTGTCAAAATATAAAATGCGCACCAGATGAAACCCAGAGCGCCGAAGTTCCAGCTGATCAGCTGATTCTGTCTCTATCTGTGTCAGTTTGTGTCTGTCAGTTTGCCAGTGTAACGGTTTTTCAGTCAGTCAGATCAGTGCAGCTGACTGCAGGATTCTGCATCTTGTCAAAACTGAAAAAATTCACTGAATAAGACAAATAGATCATTGTGGCCCCAACAGCTGACTAATAAATTTCAACACCAAACTGTTAAATGTAGATTAAAGTGAACAATCAAACCTGTAAACAATCCAACCTGAACTCTGAAGATTTTTTTTTTTTTTTTTTTACCAGTATTTTTATATTTTACTGGTTTCTCTTGATTTTTTCAACAATGAAATGATATTTATTGAAACAAATATAGAGCCAGGTAAAGTAAACAGACTGAATTTGAATCTTGATTAAGGCAGATACCGGTTGGAATAACAACGGCAGAGATAAAGCGGTGGCAGCTGGGCTTACGTCATATGGAAGCGCCAGCTTTATTGTTGTAATGACGCAAACATTCCGCTAGGGGGCGACAGAAGTTACAGAAGTTATGCACTATGGCTTTAAACATTTTTAAGCAGTTCTAACTGTTCAGGCCAGAGTCGTCACGGTTGCTAGGTGACAGTACATTCGCAGGGGTGGGGGCGGGAGTTCATCTGAAGGCTAGACCTGTCCCAATTCACAGCCGTTAACATCCAGTCTACCCGGTCGAAGAAGTACGCATCCCACATTGACCGGGTAGACTGGGTCCTTCGAAGTATGCAGACTCTGAATTTGGACACAGCCTATGTGTAGCGATGAATCAGGGTTCAGTCTGCAGAAACTGGATGGCAGGATTAAAGTATGGACATGAATGTTGAATATAGCTGCAAAGATCTTGCAACATCTTTCAGTGGGAGCTGTGAAATGGTGTGGGCTTGTGCCTCTACCATGCTGGTTGGTCTTCAGCAATTCCTGGTTGAGGAAGGGGATATCATCACACCGCAGACTATGACCAGGCTGGTGACAAACATGAGAAGAATGTGTCAATCTGTTGTGGCAGTGGATCTTCACACACTACTGAGGTCCCAAGATGTAAAATGAATTCTAGAATAGTGCTACACATAGTGGCAGTTTGTTGGAGCAATGCTGTGATTTTACAAGCTGATTTTATCTTTTGGGGTGTTTGTTTGTTCTTTGTGGACACTGGTTTGGATGCTGTGCAGATTAAAGGATTTTAGCCCAATTTGTTCCTTTTTTCCCCATTTGTTATGATATGTCACCGTAGCAACAAGAGACTTGTTTACAGAAAACAGTAGCTAATGGACATTTCCAATTCTTAAACGATACTAAAATTGAGACCCCAAATCCCTCATGACAGAAACTGTCCATATTTGCCAAGCATTATTACTAAGCATAAATCCCCCAGCTAGTTCCAATAACCAACAGCACCAAGCTAGTTTATAGAAATTTAATGTTTATGTAGCTTTAATTAAATAAATAAGAAGTTCTGAAACTCACACCATGAGAACTTATCTCAAATTTGAAGTTCAGAGGTTTCTTTTAGTTTTTGGAATCTGTAGTCTCTCTGAAGTATATCAGTTAGCTTCAAGGTTTCCGATTATTCTCATTTCCTGACCCTCGTTTTCTACTTCTAATAAATCAACTGTATGTCCTACATTAACTCTAGAGAAAGTTTGCAGCTGCATGACTGTGAATTTTTTTTCTTCTGTAGCATTTCCAGTCAAAGTTACAGATCTTCTCCGTTTCTTTTTTTTTGTTTCAAATGTTACATTAGCAACAACTTCTGATGTCTTGCGTTTCGACTCCAACACAAGTTCAACAGAAAAATATGTTTTCTCTGTTTTCAGGGTGTCAGACCAACCCTGATCTTTTGCTCTTTTAGAACTTGCCTCAAGGGCAGGAACCCTCAGCATGTTAAATCATGTTATTATAGTATCATTCTGTATTAGTCCACATTCTACCTGTAAACACCCTGTTTTATTTTCACTATAACCCATCAAATCAGCTTAACATGAAAATGGAGCACAAAACAAGTAAAATAAACTTTAATGGAAAATTTTTCAAGAACAATACAACAATAAATTCAAAAATAAACATTTATTGTAATCTGTAATCTATTGGAATCTCTTCTCCTTCTCATTCATCTCTCTCCTTTGTTGTTCCAGCTGTCAGTTGGTGTGACAGAGTTCTATTTCATTCCTTCTGACCGCCAGAGGGGCGGTGTTTAACACCTGGATATCTACGCATGCGCAGCACAGAGGTCGATCTCATATAAGTCCCGCCATTGGACGTGACCTGGGTGACATCATGGTAGCCTATATATACACCTGCATCACCCAAGCCACGTTCCTTTTTCAACGTCTTGCGCATGAGGTTCGATTTGGATATTTTCCTTGTTTGTTGATCTCGCTTGTAGCCAACCTTGTGGTGGGAGCTGCGTGTTCTCTCACGTCCTCTGGAGGCTGTGAGATTCGGCTCAGTGGTTTCGTCCCGCTTGACGCCCGCTGTAAGTACGGTTCCTTTCCCTCGGCTTGGCGTCGCGTTGCTCGTGACTCCCAGGGCCTTGTTCATTAGCTTTGGCTCGTCCTGTGCTAACTCTGCCCGTTGAGTGCTGGCAGTCAGTTACGTATTGCAACTCCACTTCCAATCGGAGGTGCGCGGCCTTGCATTTTTCTCTTTGCTTGGTGTGTTAGCCCCAGTTCGTTCCCGTGTTAACCACACTTACTGTTCGGCAAGCTGTTGTTCGGCCCAACCAAACTACTGCTCCTTGCCTTTCTCTTTACTCTTTCGAACGGTTTCGGGCTTGTGTGGTGGCATCACTATCTCTTACGTTTGCCACTGTTGCTTATGGTGTAGCACTTGCTGCCTTTACACCCCCGTCTGTTTAGAACTCTCCCCTGGTTGCGTGGCTCGGACCAGGTGTGAGTGTGCATTGACCATGATTGTCGGCAGCTATTTCGTAGCAGACGCCATCTTGCCTTGTCCTGTTTTACCTGGGCCGTGAGTGTGACTCGCGTGTGGTTTCCGCCTCGGACCAGGTGTGAGTGTGCATTGACCATGATTGTTGGCAGCCATTTTGTAGTGGCCGCCATCTTGTCTTCTCGTCTTGTTTTACTTGGACCGTGAGTGTGACTCGCTCCATGCCCTTATTTATTTGGCTGTGAGTGCTCCATACCTTGTTTGCTTTGGCTGTGAGTGTGACCTGCTCCATGCCCTTATTTATTTGGCCGTGAGTGTGACCAGCTCCGCACTGTGTTTCCTTGGGCCGTAAGTGTGACCCCACTCCATGCCCTGTTTCATTTGGCTGTGAGTGTGACCCGCTCCTTGCCTTGTTTGCTTTGGCCATGAGTGTGATCCGCTCCATGCCCTGTTCTAATTGGCCGTGAGTGTGACTCACTCCATGCCTTGATCACCTTGACAGTGACTGTGTTTTGTTGCCTGCCTTCAATTCTTTCTCTGGTTACCTCAGGTGAGTATCTTCCTTGATTATGGTCTGTTTTTTGTTGTTCCAGTACGCCATGCTACGATGTCACTGGTGAACACCTGTACGGACTGTCTTGTCCCACTCTCTGCGGAAGATGGGCATTTGCAGTGCCCCTCCTGTCTTGGGGCTGACCACCTGAGGGATGGTCTTACGTCTAACGCTTGTGCTGGTTGTGTCTGCATACCGCTAGTTGACAGATCAGCTAGATTAGCTGGGGTGGAGGGCGGCCTCCCCCAAGGGATCTCCACCTCAACCCCTGGCAAGACCCAGAAGCGTCTTAAGCCTGCTTCCTCTAGTGCCCCGGTGGCAAAGAAGGCTCACGGTGAAGAGGCCTTGTCAGCTAAATTTGATGCCTTAGCTTCTGACTTTGCTGAGATGAAGTCCTTAATTCTGAGTCTTAGACCTGTTGACCCTGTGGCTCTCCCCCCCGCGGTCACTGGCCACACTGACCAGCTCAACCCCTCCAACTACGTACAAATGACTGATGCGCTTTCAATCGCTGCCTCTACTCCCTTGCTTGAGGGTGATGATGCCAGCTACGAGGAGGACCTCGAGGTTGCTGAGCGCTCTCCCGGGCCCTCCATGGTGGATTCTCATATCTCGACACAGGTGTCCCTGTTGGAAGATGGTCAGGGTTTCTCCCCTGTTCAGCAGGTTTTTCACATGGCCTTATCCCGCCTTGGGATTGATATTCCACCTGTGGTAACATCGCAGTCCAGTGCCTTTTTTAAAGTCACCCAGAGGCCGGTCTTTCAGGTGCCAGTCTCTGTTCCTTATATTGGGGAGCTTCAGAAATGGTCTGACCCTAAGTCATCCAGCAGTCCCAGGACTGCAGAGCGCTTAGCTCTATGCAGGATGCAGCTCGCTACAGTTTGGATCACACCCCCACAGTTGACAACGTTATTGCTAACCTGGTGGTGGTGCCAGCGGATGCCACTCGTCTTGATGTCTGCTGCCCACGTCCCAAGTGCAGGGTCACGGATGACCTGCTCAACAAGAGCTACGATACTGCCGCTCGCATTGCTCGCTTGGGCAACACCTTCTCACACCTGGCTCTAGCCCACTCTCAGTCTCTGAAGGAAGCCAAGGTTGATGACAAAACTCAGAGCCTGCACGACATGTCTTCAGGCTTTTGCCTATATCTCCAGGGAGCTTGGTAGGCTGATGTTAACCCTCACCCTTGCTAAACGTCAGGTGTGGCTGGCGCAGTCCCCCCTTTCAGAACCCTGCAGGGGCACGCTCCATTCTATGCCTGTGGTGCCTGGCCACATGTTTGGACCTGCGGCCCTACAGACCCTGGAGCGTGCTGTCGACGCTAATGAGTCACGACAACAGTTTGTGGACCTGCACCGGCCTGCCTGACCGCAGCCCAGTCATGTCCCAACTTTTCATTCGGTGACCAGGGTTCTGCCTACTGTTGGGGGTGCACATGCCCCAACAGGGGGGGTGGTGCCATCCCGGCAGCCTGCCTTTCGCCAGCCAGTCAGAGGACCCCAAAAGAATGCCAGACCCCGACATGTCTCGTATAACCGCTCCTCTAGGGGCTTCAGCAGCCGTGGCCGGGGTGGTCGAGCCTGACTCCCGACACCAGGCCCCCAGCCGTTTTTCTCCAGCCCATCTCCAGCGCTGGGAGGCCTTAAGTTCCAATCCATGGGTTATCACCACTCTCTCCGGCGGTTACAGTATCCAGTTAAGGCGCCGTCCGCCACAGTTCACTGGGGTGAAAATGACAATGGTTTCCGACCCAGTGAGGTCTGCAGCTCTGAGACAGGAGATATTGGAGCTGTTAGAAAAAGGAGCAATAGAGCCTGTTCACGGTCCAGACCATCTAAACGGGTTCTATTCAATCTATTTCCTTGTCCCAAAGAAGGATGGCGGGTTTCGCCCAATACTCAACCTCAGGCACTTGAACCAGTACCTCAAGGTGCTGCGATTCCACATGCTTCGGACGGTGGATGTCCTCCATGCTATCACACAGGGGGATTGGTTCAAATGTGTCGACCTACAGGACACATATTTCCATGTGCCTGGGACTCTGCACCACAGACAGTTTCTGCGCTTTGCCTTCGTAGGTCAGTCTTACCAATTCAAAGCCCTTCCTTTTGGTCTTTCTCTTGCTCCTCGTATGTTCACCAGATGTGTGGCTGCAGCACTAGCGCCCCTGCAGGCCCAGGGAATGCGGCTTCTCCCATACCTGGACAACTGGCTTGTGTGTGCTCCATCCCAGGAGCAGGCACAGACCGACAGGTCTGCCCTACTAGGACACGTGTCTCGGCTAGGCCTGTTGGTGAACTTCGTTCCCTGGTACCGAGTGGTCAAGTGACTTTTATCGGGATCGCTCTCGAATCTGACCATGACTGCCTACCCATTCCTACAGAGAGTAGAGGATGTGGTTTCTCTGGTCTCTCGTGTCCTACAGCGTGTGAGGTTGCCCTATGGTCTCCTTCTGCCGTTGCTGGGCAAACTGACGGCCATGTCCATAGTGGTACCTTTAGGTCCCTACGCCCCCTGCAGGTTTGGGTGAACAATCTCGGCCTCCAACCCAAGCAGCACCAGCACAGGCTTGTTCAACTCACCAGTCAGTGCCTGAGCTACCTCGAACTCTGGGGGAACAGAGACTTCATCTGCAGGGGGGTCCCTTTAGGCTCTCTTCCCTCTCATTGGAAGGTTGGGGTCACAGATGAGTTTCTCTCTGGATGGGGGGCTGTGTTGAACCACGGGAGAAACATCTGCACATAAATGTTCTGGAGCTACATGCGGTTCGACTAGCTCTCAAGCATTTCCTCCCTGCCCTGAAAGGGAAGCATGTCCTAGTCCGGTCCGACAACACATCCACAGTGTTCCATATCATTCACCAGGGGGGCACCAGATCCATTCACTCTCTGGTAGAGGCTCAGAAGCTCCTGTTGTGGGCTCTACCCCACCTCCGAGTGTCAAAGCAGCTCATCTGCCTGGCATACAGAACTCTGCTGCGGATCTGCTCTCAAGGCAGAAACCACCCCCAGGAGAGTGGCGTCTCAACCCGACTGTGGTCACAATTATCTGGCAGAGGTACGGCGCAGCAGAGGTGGACCTCTTCGCCTCCAGCGCCCCAACGCAGTGCCCCTGTGGTTCTCACTGTCGGAACCAGAGAGTCCATTAGGGCAGGATGCTCTGGCACATCCATGGCCAAACGGGCTTCTGTATGCCTTTCCCCCTCTTCCATTACTGATGTTGACCCTTCACAGGCTAGAGAAGAGCAAACACAGAGTACTGCTGGTTGCTCCATTTTGGCCGGGGAGGATCTGGCTCCTCAACGGGGATGCATGGCCTCTTCCTCAGAGGCCGGATCTCCTCTCACAACTACAAGGGAGCAGTTGGCACCCTTGCCCAGAGCGCCTTCGGCTGCACCTGTGGCCATTGAGGAGCCTGACTCCTTGCTAGACTCTTGTGACCAAGTTGTTGTTCAGACAGTCCTTAGCGCATGAGCTAAGTCTACTAGACTGTTATATGACAACAGGTGGAAACTGTTTGTCCAGTAGTGTGAGGGTCGATGGGTGGAGCCAGAGCTCTGTCCTGTACCAGTATTGCTTACCTTTCTGCAACACTTACTAGACAAAGGCCTTTCTGTCTCGTCTCTCAAGGTCTATGTTGCTGCAATCTCTGCACGTCACATCTTTGTTGATGGTCAGACTGTAGGCTCGCACTCTTTGGTGTGTCGCTTCATGAAGGGCGCTCTTCGCTTGCGTCCCCCGATGCTTGCACGAGTACCCTCTTGGGACCTTCCACTAGTCCTGAAAGGCTTATGCTCCCCACCTTTTGAACCTGTCGGGGATGCTGCGCTTCAGTTTGTATCACTCAAGACTGCTTTCCTCCTTGCAATCTCTTCAGCAAAATGAGTGAGTGAGCTCCACGCTTTCTCAGTCGCTGATGACTGTTTACAGGGGAATTCGGATGGTTGAGGGGTTATCTTGTGGCCCAACCCATCCTTCTTGCTCAAGAGACTCTCTGTCTCTCATATAAACCAGCCTGTATCCCTGGCTGTGTTTGCCCCACCATCCGGATCACATGAGCCTGTTCCGAGTCCCTTGTGTCCTGTTCGAATGTTGCAACCTTACATCAGTATTACTGCTGACATCCGTAAGACTGATGCCCTCGAATTGGGTTGTTAATACTGTTTTACAGGCTTACTCATCACAAGGTCTCACGCCTCCTAAAGTCAGATGCCATTCCACCAAAAGGATGTCTACTTCCGGGGCTGCGCTCAGAGGAGTTCCACTGAGTGACATCTGTGCAGCTGCGGCGTGGGCTTCATCTTGTACATTTGCCCACTTCTACAGAGTTGATGTGGCTGTCCCCCACCCAGTGGCCACACAGGTACTCTCTGCTTCATCTGTGTGCAACTGAGATTGGTGAGTCAGACTCTTCGTGACCTTGTTGGTATTAAGTCATCCAGGTGCTAAGCACCGCCCCTCTGGTGGTCAGACGGAATGAAATAGAACGAGAGTTACGTATGTAACTACAGTTCTATGAATTCCGGATGACCGCCAGAGTTACCTGTCACTCCAAGTCCTGTAAGTACTCCGAAAAAGGAACGTAGCTTGGGTGACGCAGGTATATATAGGCTACCATAATGTCACCCAGGTCACGTCCAATGGCGTGACTTTGTTGGTATATGAGCTTGACCTCTGTGCTGCGCACGCGTAGATATCCATGCGCCGCCCCTCTGGCTGTCATCCGGAATTCATAGAACCGTAGTTACATACGTAACTCTCGTTTTGTTTGGAAATGCAAATAATTTTTTAACACATTATATTTTGGGAGATTTAACAGGAAAGAGGATGAGATACAAGACTTTCCTGGCCAAAAAATTGAGATCTGACAGCTCTGGTTCCAGTCTAGTGCTTGTTAATCAAGTTCTGTAATAAATGACTTAAAGACCCACTGCAATGAAAATTGTGTTTTTCGTGTTTTTAACATGTTCTTGTGCCATTTTTCTGATAATAGGACGTATTTTGATAAAATTAAGCCCAAAATTGCCTTTTTGAGTATTTCTGCTTTTAAATCGCTGTGACTTATTAGTAATTTGAAAAATCATTTTTGAAAAAGAATATTTTAATGATTTATGAAATGCATTGGCTGGGTTTATAGCACTAGCATAAACAGAGATCTCTTAGCAATGGAGAAATGGATGGGGTTCCTCCTCACCAACGATTCTGCCCACACAGAGGCAAATTGCTAATGAGCTACTGCTGCTATGGAGAGACAATTTCATAGAAAATGGTACACGTTTCGTGATTTTGTGTAAAAATGCCATAATCGTAATTTCTTAACCACTGAGAATGTTTCAAAATAACTCAAAGTATGATCAGACCAGGTCTTTAAAGGCTTCATTATAGTGACTATCGCTATACAGCAGGTGGACCAAAACACCACTTTGAGGAAATGGTGTGTGTGTGTGTGTGTGTGTGTGTGTGTGTGTGTGTGTGTGTGTGTGTGTGTGTGTGTGTGTGTTTGTGTGTTGGGGGGGAGGGTCTGTCAATAATTAAAGGAAACATTGTTTTACACTTATAACTTGAACTGCTTGTTTTGTGCCTGTACTAAATATTATGTTATTTAAAAAAACAGTATTTGTGTAGTATGATTTTTAGGAGAGACAACTTTATAGAAGGGTAGGTCACATCCCCTGTCACCCTGGGATCTCAACCTATGTTTACACTGACAAATATGAACATCTGCAATTACCTATTGGGGGAGCAGCATTAGAAATACTGTCATGAAAAGGCTGAACAAAATGATAAAGAAGGCTGGTTCTGTTCTGGGGACTGATCTGAATCTTCTTGAGTTGACTGTCCAAAAGAGGACATGATGAACATGATGAAAAACCCTCATCATCCTCTTCACAATACAGTAACTCAACAACAGCGCGTCTTTAGTCAGAAGCTTCTTCAGATCTGCTGCAACTCAAACGCTACAGGAGATCCTTCCTGTCCACAGCTAGAACCCTCTACAGGAGATCCCTGAAGAAAAACTGAGTTACAATAACATCTAATTTCCCTTCAGGGATTAATAAAGTATGTCTGAAATTTTTTAGAATAGAATAAAATAGAATAGAATAAAGTTTTATAATCCCATGAATGAGAAATTTATTTAATTAGTAAATAACTCTAATAATAACAGAAATATTACAGAGTCAGTTAATGACTCTGATTACAAGTCAGTAAATTATCTATATACACAAAAAATAACCCTATACACATAATCAACATTTTTCTTTTGCAAAATGTACAGAGATATGCACACAGGTGTGAATGATCCAAGTGAGATATAGGGTGTACAAAGAAGCTGTAATGAATAGAGTCTTTAAAAACAGATGATATGATTGAAAATGTGATATTAAAATAATGACGTTAAACTGCTTTGTAAAGTTTGATAGAGGCTGATAAGAATGACCTGCTTTCCTTTATACATTGTAGATTAAAAGTCTACTGCTGAACCAACTGCTCAGCGCTCATACAGTCTCATGCAGGGGGTGGGAGGTGTTGTCCATGATGGATGCCAACTTAAACAACATCCTCTCCTCTCCAACCTGCTTGATGGGCTTCGGCAGAGTCTAAGACAGAACGGGCCCTTTTGACCAGTTTCTTTAGCTTCCCCCTGGCCAGTATGTGTTTTACCTTATTACTGTATAGGTGAGTAAAATAATCTGTACATATACAACTCAAAACAAGACTGAGTATCAACAGGAGAATATTGCAGAGGAATTGGTCACATTTTGGGGACCTTACCCAAATGTTTAGTTGTGTTGCTCACTGACTGTTCAGATGAATCAATGTCTGTGGTTTCAAAAATGCACTTTTAAGCAAACTGAAAAGGGCATAGACCCTAATCCATCTTTAAATCTAACTCTGAAAATTAATTGTTAACCCCAGTTATTACACTTTAAATATACAATGAGCCATCAAATTGTTATTGCTTTGATTGTTACTGCTGCCATTAACTGTTTCTCTGTTTATCTTTCTATAGACATGACGACTGGCCAAAATACATCTGTGTTTGTCTGTGTCTCTTTCCTGTCAGCTCAGACCCCAGTCGGCTAAGGCAGAAGGCCGCCCATCCTGAGCTGGGTTCTGCTAGAGGTTTCTTCCTGTTAAAAGGGAGTCGTTCCTTTCCACTGTCTCCAATCGTGCTGCTCAGGATGGGGGATTGTGCTGAAATAACGATTCAGCCCAATCGGCTGGTTCCTTAGATAGAAATGTTTTATTATTAATTGGTTGATTTTTCTGTGAAGTGCCTTGAAATGACTTTGTCATGAACTGGCGCTTTATAAATAAATAAACTTGAAATAAACTTGAAATACAATGGCTTGCAAAAATATTCGGCCCCCTTGAACTTTTCCACATTTTGTCACATTACGGCCACAAACATGAATCAATTTTATTGGAATTCCATGTGAAAGACCAATACAAAGTGGTGTACACGTGAGAAGTGGAACAAAAATCATACATGATTCCAAACATTTTTTACAAATAAATAACTGAAAAGTGGTGTATGCGTAATTATTCAGCCCCCTTTGGTCTGAGTGCAGTCAGTTGCCCATAGACATTGCCTGATGAGTGCTAATGACTAAATAAAGTGCACCTGTGTGTAATCTAATGTCAGTACAAATACAGCTGCCCTGTGACGGCCTCAGAGGTTGTCTAAGAGAATGTTGGGAGCAACAACACCATGAAGTCCAAAGAACACACCAGACAGGTCAGGGATAAAGTTATTGAGAAATTTAAATCAGGCTTAGGCTACAAAAAGATTTCCCAGGCCTTCAACATCCCACGGAGCACTGTTCAAGCAGTCATTCAAAAATGGAAGGAGTATGGCACAACTGTAAATCTACCAAGACGAGGCCGTCCACCTAAACTCACAGGCCGAACAAAGAGAGCGCTGATCAGAAATACAGCCAAGAGGCCCATGGTGACTCTGGACGAGCTGCAGAGACCTACAGCTCAGGTGGGGAATCTGTCTATAAGACAACTATTAGTCGTGCACTGCACAAAGTTGGCCTTTATGGAAGAGTGGCAAGAAGAAAGCCATTGTTAAAAGAAAACCATAAGAAGTCCCATTTGCAGTTTGCCACAAGCCATGTGGGGGACACAGCAAACATGTGGAAGAAGGTGCTCTGGTCAGATGAGACCAAAATGGAACTTTTTGGCCAAAATGCAAAAACGCTATGTGTGGCGGAAAACTAACACTGCACATCACTCTGAACACACCATCCCCACTGTCAAATAGGGTGGAGGCAGCATCATGCTCTGGGGGTGCTTCTCTTCAGCAGGGACAGGGAAGCTAGTCAGAGTTGATGGGAAGATGGATGGAGCCAAATACAGGGCAATCTTGGAAGAAAACCTCTTGGAGTTTGCAAAAGACTTGAGACTGGGGCGGAGGTTCACCTTCCAGCAGAACAAAGACCCTAAACATAAAGCCAGGGCAACAATGGAATGGTTTAAAACAAAACATATCCATGTGTTAGAATGGCACAGTCAAAGTCCAGATCTAAATCCAATCCAGAATCTGTGGCAAGATCTGAAAACTGCTGTTCACAAACACTGTCCATCTAATCTGACTGAGCTGGAGCTGTTTTGCAAAGAATAATGGGCAAGAATTTCAGTCTCTAGATGTGCAAAGCTGGTAGAGACATACCCTAAAAGACTGGCAGCTGTAATTGCAGCAAAAGGTGGTTCTACAAAGTATTGACTCAGGGGGCTGAATGATTACACACACCCCACTTTTCAGTTATGTATTTGTAAAAGAATGTTTGGAATCATGTATGATTTTCGTTCCATTTCTCACGTGTACACCACTTTGCATTGGTCTTTCACATAGAATTCCTATGAAATTGATTCATGTTTGTGGCTCTAATGTGACAAAATGTGGAAAAGTTCAAGGGGGCCGAATACTTTTGCAAGCCACTGCAAAGCTGTTATGAATACCTGTTCAATATATTCAGCTTTGGGTTCTCTCAGTTAGAGGGTTTAGTAACTGAAAAATAATTTGTAGAATGTTTTTATCCATTCAATATTTATTGAGTTGTTTATTACTTCCAAAGGTTTGTTGAGCTCTACTGATCACAGAGCTATAAACCGTCTTTGTTACAGCTTTAAGACCTATAGTGAAGTTTGCTATGGATTTATTACCACAAAAGTTTTACAGGTCGAGGTGATGTTCTGGTCTACATAATGTCTTTTATCACCTATCATGTGATTGTTAAATGATTTAGCAATACAATAAAGCTCATGTGATCACAGCGAATTAAAAAGGTAAACTGTTACAGTAGTATCATGTGGAGAGATATGTGCTGTATCTGTGACTGAGACGTCTGCAGCTCAAACAGATCCAACAGGAGTAAACAATCTCTGACTCTTGACCAAAAAATTCAACCCACACGTCACACATTGGGAAGTGTTTAACTGCGGTGGATATAAGCATTAAAGATAAGCTTCCTCATTCACGTCTTCTCTCTGTAGTCACGATTTGTCAATGCATCTACCATGAGGTCTTATGTTTTCAGTTTGTGCTGCTGCTCTTCGTAGGCTTGCAGTGGTTCATTCACTGTACTACACAATTATACCTGGGTCTTCTGAATAAAATGAAAATGAATGTTTAACCACAGATTAAGTTACACAGATAGGACACTCCAAATGTAAACAACGGTAACTTGCCTGGCAAAATGCATCGTGGGTAAAAGGGAATTCTCAGATTCCCTTTTGGTTTGTCTAAACTTGTGCTTCTGGGTACCTTTATGGATTGAAAACAGCAGCATTAAAATGTTCCTGTTGTGAAGAACTAAATTTCCACAGACTGCAGCCAAGCCAGACTCTGCTTGTCAAAACAGAGTACGTCCTTATCTGTGTATGAACACAGAATTTTATAGTTTTACTCGAGGTGACTGTGGCTCAGTGGTTAGAGTGGTTGCCCTCCAATTTGAAGGTTGGTGGATCTATCCCGGCTTCCACCACCACATGTCAAAGTGTCCTTGGGCAAGACACTGAGCCCCATGTTGCTCCCTGATTTGCATTTGTATGAATGGTCTCCCCCTACATATTGGGTTGTGTGAATGTGTAAATGTTAGCCTGACCAATCAGATCCTCCTGCATTATGTTCAAATGTAGAAGGGTCTGACACCAGAGCCGCACCCGATCATTTCCGCGTCAAATTTTATGACGGACCAGTTACATATCACCTTTGTTGTGCGTCATCCTGAAAACACGGAACTAGCGTTTTCCACCCAGAGCACAACATTCAACATGGCGGACTCGGCTGTGGATGAAGTGTTTACTTCTGTGTTAGCACAGTGTTTGCTTGGGGCGGTCAAATACCTGAACCGAGTGTGCAATGACACCTCGTATTCGCAAGTTTTTGACACAAAAGCGACAACTGTCATTAATATTTGTCTTTTCTCCTCCATTAAAGCTGGAGTACGTAACTTTTACATGTCTGTGGATGTCCGTTTCAGCCAAGCCACTATCAGAGGAGATGACACAATGCAGATTAAGCCGATCGGCTCCTCAAACATCTCACGGTATTTTTCAAAATATATAATTTTTATTTTGCGTGTCCTCCGCGACATTCCTGCGCTGTCGCACAGGAAATTACGTCTTTTATGTCACAACAAGAAAAATAATAAGAAATAGAACGCAGTGTCTCGTAGCAGCCGGCAGAACGTGAAGGTCGACATGGCGGAGAATCCAAATAAACAGCCGAGAGACACTTATCGGGAAGTGGATCCTACCACGAAAAAAAAAATAATTCCTGGACGTTCGGCAGAGGGACTATTNATGAAATATTAACCAAACAAGCCTTGTTACAAACAAGCCTTACATTGCAGTGCTGTTTACCAGAAACAACTCAACACACAGACCATGGCTTCCCTGTGATGGAACACAGGCTGTCTCCTTCTCTGCAGGTCAGTATCTGTCTCGACAGCTGTCCAGACATCCTATCTGTCTGTCATGACCTGTGTTTGGGATCATGGGGGGAGCTTAAGTGGCCTGTGAAGGAGGTCTCTGGCATATTGCCCATTCAGTAATGACAGCAAAGCTGCCAGCAGCTAGCCTAACAGGTCTCTCTGTGGTGCTACAGTATTGATATTGGATCGGATTGCAAAGAGCTTGGCAGCCTTTTAATGAGAGCTCAGATTGATCAGGCAGAAGCGACTCTGCTGTGGATAATCCTTATTGGTTGTCCCTGCAGGTCTGACCTCCCTCTAATCTGTTTACTGACAGAGAAAGACACACCTTTACACACACACACACTAGCACAGATGTAATAGTGTTAATTATTCCAGAATAACTTTGAATATTTTGTTGAAGGCAAAAATAAAAAAATAATTCTGAGAGGGAACTGTTGGCAAAAAAACATGTCTGACAAAGAACTCACACAGCAAGGAACAGTGTCATTATAACACCTAAAGAGTTCAATTTAACTCTGTTTCAGATAATATTTGGTCTTGAAATTAGAGTAAAATTTAATCTACAGTCAGAGTCAATTTTACAGTGTCAATTCTACTCTTTTTAGAGTACATATTAACAATGGAATGTGTAAAATGATTTAACACTGACTTCTGTTAACACTGAGATGGAGTTTCATTTAACTCGCCCTGTAGTTAGAATAAGTGTGGCTTATTACTCGAGTTGAAGTTTAACACAGACAATGTCATATGAAACTAAAGAGGGCCGCGCGGCCCCAGCCTGACCAATCAGATCCTCCTGCATTATGTTCAAATGCAGAAGGGTCTGACACCGGAGCTGCACCCGATCATTTCAGTGTCAAATTTTATGACGGACCAGTTACATATCACCTTTGTTGTGCGTCATCCTGAAAACACGGAACTAGCGTTTTCCACCCAGAGCACAACATTCAACATGGCGGACTCGGCTGTGGATGAAGTGTTTACTTCTGTGTTAGCACAGTGTTTGCTTGGGGCGGTCAAATACCTGAACCGAGTGTGCAATGACACCTCGTATTCGCAAGTTTTTAACACAAAAGCAACAACTGTCATTAATATTTGTCTTTTCTCCTCCATTAACCATGTCTCTGTAGCTACCATTACGGCTCTGTAGCTACCATTACTGCTCTGTAGCTACCATTACTGCTCTGTAGCTACCATTACTGCTCTGTAGCTACCATTACTGCTCTGTAGCTACCATTACTGCTCTGTAGCTACCATTACTGCTCTGTAGCTACCGTTACGGCTCTGTAGCTACCATTACGGCTCTGTAGCTACCATTACTGCTCTGTAGCTACCATTACTGCTCTGTAGCTACCATTACGGCTCTGTAGCTACCATTACTGCTCTGTAGCTACCATTACGGCTCTGTAGCTACCATTACTGCTCTGTAGCTACCGTTACGGCGCTGTAGCTACCGTTACGGCTCTGTAGCTACCATTACTGCTCTGTAGCTACCATTACAGCTCAGCTCGCTTAGCCTTTTTTTTGTTCCACCTCATGTGTATCCGCTTTAGCGTCACATATGTTGCGTCACTTCCGGGTTTCTGTGATTGGTTCTCTCTCAACTGGCTAAGCCCGCCTTCGACATTGAGAGACAGCGGTTCAGCTCCAGGCCCTCACGTCTTTGTAAAGTAATCTGTCAAAGACGTGAGGGCCTGGTTGATCAGGTAAGCACGGCCCCAGCCCGGACATCAAAGGGCGTTCTTCAGGGGTTGTTGTGGGCCTCCGTCACAGGTGGGAGAGATAGACAAGAGCTCATCTCTCCCACAGTTCTAGCCAGTGCTAGCATGGAGTACAGCCACAAAATGAACACAACTCATGTAGATTTAATCAGGAATAAATGGGTCGCTGAGTCAGGTTTGAGTCATGATTGCTAAACGCTTTACAAGACCAACTGATTTTAGTGATGTAGTAGGTACAAAATATTGAATATAATGTTGAGCTGCATGTCTGGCTTTATTTTCACTCTCATGTGTAGCTTTAAAACACAAATTTACAAGTAAATCACCAGTATTGTCTCCAAGTGCATTTTGGGTAAAACTCTGACTTGATCAACATGGTAGAGTTAAAATCTTCACTGAAGGACGTGCAGAGTTTAACACTGACATTTAACTCTATAATTTGAGCAGGTTTACTCCCAATATAGTTTTAAATACTCCATATAGGTTAAAATAAGTTTACTCTGACACATTGACACTCCATTTTTTACTGCGTACATATGGAACCACAGAATCAGACATTAAGAACAAAATGATAGCAGAAGCAGAGTTCAGAATGAAAGTCACTGCAACCTTCTCCAGCACTAACCACCCTCTAACCCCCCTGACAGGACCAATTTCACTCCAGACCGGATCTGTATCCTGGATGACTCTCAACCACATATTTTAAAATATAATAACAGTTTTTACAGGCAGAAGCGCAGCTGTGCAAGGGGATTCCCAGTATCTCCTACTGTAGCCAATCTCTACATGGCGGAGATAGAAAAAAAAGACAGCCATTGGTTCATATGTGGACAACACCTGAGTTGAAATTCAGTGCAGAGAGGAGCGTTCAGACCTTTACAAAGGGGAAACTAAACGACCTCTCCACAGACACATGGCACATCTACAGGTTTTAGATGTTTGTGTGCTTCAGCACACAGGTTGTTACCAGACCTCTGAAGAACTTGTCGATATGATGAGGAAGTAATTAAATCATTTGAATCAGGTGTGCTGGAGCTGAAATACATCTAAAAACATCCAGGATAGTGGCCCTTGAGGACTGGAATTTGACACCTGTGACCTAAAAGTGCACCCATGAGAGATCAGCAGGACCCAGCAGCACTTCCAAATCCTTTCTGTTCAACAATAACAGCCTTACGTTTTTCAGGTGTTTCTAATACTTTAAAATGCTTGAAAATGCTTTAAAACAACAAAATGCTCTTACACTGGAAAGATGACTATATGATACAGTCCAAATAACTATTGTTCAAAACTGAACTCATAACAAACTTCCACAGAAAATCATGTGTGCAAGTATCAACTCTACATCCTTCAGCTAATGAGATATAATAAACAATGTTAGTGGGTTAGGGTGTGTGTGTGTTTGTGTAGGTGCGTGTGTTGTGTTTATTTGCATCTCCATAGTTTGTTTAGATACACAGTTATGATTGCATTTGTCAATCACGGTATTTTATTTTGAAGAATTGCTATTATTTTTGACCGGATTGTGTGTCTTGGTGTTATTTCCTGCCAGAATTGATGCTGAAAGCTCACGCAAAAAATAGACCAGATGCCAAAATGATAACTTAACAGCTCCATGTCTGGTGTGAACTACATCATATATGTTAACAAGGGCACTGAATGGGAGCGGTCTCGGTTCCGCTCGGCCTTGGAGCGCTTCTGCTTGAAGTAGTACTGAGGCCTAAGCAAACTATAGTATGTAGAGAAATATGATTAACAATCTAGTAGCCAATAGATAACGAAACAGGTTTCTATTGGCTACTTTATTTCAAGCCTCATCAGGTCTATGATTTGTGAATATAACTTCTCTTTTGGACACCAGAAGTACAAGACCACTACAAGTTGATAAAATGATTTTAAAGTAAATTTGACATCTAAATCTGCTACAATATCCTCTTTACCACCTTTAAGATATTAAATTATAAATATAAGCAGCTAAAACTACTTTTCTCTGCAGAGCAGCATTTACCTCCAGGTTTTAGGGTAATAAGCTATTTGAGAGAAGAATCTGTGTGAGGGGAGATATTAGACATGTTCAACCACGAGGAGACCAGATATATTTTCTGATGAGTCCAACTAACGGTGAAAAAACAATGGTCAAAACATTTAAGTTTTATTTTTGACTAATTCTGCCAACAACACACCAGATGCCTCTTTGTGTAAAATATATTTCACCCATGCTGATGTTTTTTTTGTATCCACCACTTTAACCAGCTGACTCTTAGTTTTTCTAATGGAACTTCACCTTTGCAGCCTCTGCCTCTTTACCTGCTTTTACAGTGTCATACTGAGGTCACAACCAACTTGAGTCTCACCTATTAGCCCCCCATTTGGAGAGGCAGCCAGTTGTCGCCCCCCTGCTGTTGTGATTGTGACCCCCTTTCAGCCCTTGGACCCCTCCTGGGACTTGCAGCAGCAAGGTAACAGGAAAGAAGAAGAAATGAACCCTGTTCAGAGCTCAGAGAGGAGGACATTGTGATTGCTTGTCAGCTGAGAAACTATTCCACGGCTGTTCTGGCAATTGGTCACACTGAAAAGGTGCACACTGTGGCCTCAAGGTTCAGCTTAAAATGTCCTTCGCTTTGCACCCTATAGCAACCTGTCAACCCCTGTCTCGCCTTGTTTCTGATTTCCCTATGCACATTCTGCTAAAAATAATTTAGAGGGCCTTGATCAGGTTCATCAATCTGTGTTGCAATTAGAGTCGTGCCAGAACAGTTTTCCCAACAGGAGTATGATCCCCTTCACGACCATCAGCCAGTTGATGTTACTCTACTTAAAAACATTCTCAATCTATCAGCTCAGATGGAACATAAAACAGCAAACGCAACAAGGAGATACAGCCAGCCTTTCATCCATGAAGGGATTATTGGAGACCAAGACCCATTTACTGAGGATCACAAGGAGCAAAAAGGTCAATCAGATTCATGAGAAAATGCTGTGGATGAATGTCTGCATTTAATGAACACAGTGCAGAGCCAAGATCACTATTACAGTCTCCTATGTGTGAAGCAAGAAAGCAATAAAAATAAATGAAAGGCAAAGTCGATTCATGATGCTCATAAAATGGACAGTATATTTACAGTTTATACAGACAAGAGAAAGAGAGGAATGCAACATGTCTTCATTAAAGGAAGAGAGAAGGTCACTGTTTTACTACTGTTAAACTCCAAATTTATCTTTACATCATTATTTAAGGCAGTGAACAGTACAGGAGAACATCAACCAGGATCTCCTTCATTTTTCATAGTGACCTACTTAAAAAAGGCCCCAGGATTTATACAAGCAAACAGTGACATGCCGTGGGGTTCATGGATGGTGAGGCACCGAATGTCAGAATCAAATCTTAAATCATAATCATGTGTCCTGTCATAAACATTCACTTTTTTAATAACAGAATAATCTGAATGATGATATCCACAGCTGCAAACAAGGTTGTTTTATCATTTAATGCAGAAGTTAGAGTAAACAGAAGGAGGGAGGAGGGTGTGCAGGTGGAATACATAACATATTGTACTGTATTCACTTCAAAGGGCTGTTATTTTGTTCTAATGCATTTCAGAAAAACCTTCTTCAGCAGTTTAGCAATTGTGGAAATATTTTATATGCATCTTGTATTTGTGCAAACTACCAGTCAGGCTTCTCATTTCACCAACTATAGTTGGGGAACTTTTGGATGGAAATTAAATTATGTAGATTTTTTATTTGGAAATGCTGTCAGTAAAAAAATACATCAAAAAATGTTATCTTGAGTTATATGAGCTCTACATGACTTAGGGGCAGGCTGTGGGATCAGCCCCAAAATATCTGCAACATTTCAGCATCATCAGAGCAACAACTCACATCTTTATGCATGTAACCAAAACATCTTAGACAAGGGCACTAAAGACTGAATCTGTTAGGAAGGAGGTGTAAAACTGCATTTTCTGTTTGATATTTTTGAATAAAAAGAAAAATAAAGTTTCTTATGTTTGAACCTACCATTCCCTTGGTGACAAAACTTTCTACAGAATATTGAGCCATTTCATTGCACAACAAAGTCAGGAGTGATTGTAAATGAAATGATTCAGGATGGGTAAAACAGTTTTTTCTCTCATAAATTGGCCACCACAAAATCTAGAAGCTAACTTTACTGAAAATGTCTGTAAATATCTTGGGGAAGTTATTGTAAATCTGGAGGAAATACATTCTGTGGGATTATCAAAAAGATGTCATGATCGACACATGCTGTAGCTCAACAACATTTCTAAATGTGTGTAAATGAGCTGAGATATTAACATGATAACCATGAATAAAGAAATAGAGAAAATGAGGAGAAAACATCATTTTGGAGAACTTGAATACATAGATGCTCCTTTCAGCACCTCCAATTGTTTTGAGTTAGATGAGTGGTTATGCAAGTGGGCAGAATAGATTGTTTTTCAAGTGAAAACACACACACACCTACACACCTAAACACACACACACACACAGACACACACGCATACACACACTTTCGTCACAGCCCACTGCTTCCTTACAAATTGAGAGCCGACTTCCCAGCTAGCTGATGGGAGCTGACACACAGCAGAAGAATGAGCTGCCACTGTGTTGTTACTATAAAGCTTGGCCCGAGTGCAGAGTGGCCTCACTGTGTGTGGCGCTGCAGGTTGGCACACTCACAGGGGGCTTTATTGGGGTGCAGTCCTGAGCTTCAGGCACTGTGCCCGATGTTGACAAAGCCTGGTATCGCCTGCTGTCAGCCCATTCTGTGTGCACCCGGCGGAAAGAATCAATTAGGCCCAGCTCAAAAGCGAGCACTTTAATATTTAACTTTTAATCAGTGGGCAGAAAGCAGGGCAGAACATGGAAGCATGCTGGCAGTTTCAATTTTACTGATGTGGAAACTGAGGGTCAGAAAAAGGCTCCAGGAAACTTTCAATGTGTATCACATACCCCATATGAAGACCTGCTGGAGGGGGGGAACTGCTACCTTCAATAAGCTAGTCCTCCAGAGGTGTCAAGAGGAAATAAACCTTTGTCACTCACAAGTTAATGAAAACATCTTACGCAACAAACTGCAAGGAACAGTGGAGGGATGCCATGTCACTGTGTTAATAAAAAAGCAAGAGCTCTGCACAGAGGACAGTGGCTTGAGAGGCAAAAAAACAAAGTGAAAAGGTCTTCATTCAGAGGATGAACTACGTTTGAAGAATTGCACAGAAAGACTTTGGTTTTATCCCATATTGCTGAAGGCCCTCGCTGCTGACAAGGAATAAGAAAGAGCGAGGTGAAAGTTGTCCTCACTCCAGGATTTTGAAGAGGAGATCAGCCCTCAAAGAGAATATTTTACCAAAGGCTCATCATTCACCTGTCTACTCTTGCTCTCGTCACAAAGACGAACAGAAAAATCAGAGTTCGGCTTCCTCAAATATTCTGTTATGAAAAGTTAAATATTTCAGCATATTTTCCACACAGAACCAGCAGTTACAGTGTTATTTCAAAGCTAGAGCTGATCGCAGTATCATGTACTGATGATGTTTAGGCGCTAATGAGTCAGAGCTGCACAGCTGTATGCATTCTCTGCCCACATGTTCTGAGAGCTACTTCTTTTGCTGCTGTCCAGCTGTTCACACTCTCACCACAGCAAATGCCCCAGCATGTTACAGGAGATCACTAATGCTGCAGTGCCTCTATTAAATCGTGGTTTCTTTTTTACAAACTTGAGCCTCAAAGCTCTGCAAATTTTATTTCATTTTGTTCATATTTCTAACTTCCATTTGAACTTATGTCAAGTAAGGGGGCATCTGCTGTGACCACAAAACACCCACAGGCATCTTTTATCATAACCACCATATCAGCAGGACCAAAAACAACCATCATCTCACCCTGCTGGATAAAGCGTTAACTGGCCTGCTCAGAAACGTAGTTAATAGTATTTTTTTGTGGACATACTGAAGCAGCATGATGCATGAATCTGCTTCAGAGGTGATGAGTCTGTTCTCCTGTAGTAAACAAAGTCTTTGACAATAACTGCAGCACACTGTTCTTTATTTCCTCTGGGATCTGTAAAATCCAGAGTAACAGCAACAATAATCAGAATCTGAGAACATTTCTGCTTAGACAGAGAAGTGATATCCATGGAGACAAATATAAATTTAATCAAATAAGATGAAAAAAACTCTCACAATTAAATTCTGATTCTATAATCTCACGTTTAGTTAAGAATCACAAGAACACAGTGTGGCATGCAGAGACAAATCTGCAGGATTTCACTTTTATAAAGAAATAATGAACAGCTAGTAGAAATGAGATGGAACAAAAACTCAACATGCACATCTGGAAAGGAGAGATTTCACTGGAACTGTGAGTAGGAGGGTAACAGACTCACCTTCTTCTCTAAACAAACTGCTTGTGATGTTCTCCCCTCTGTCAGAAGTCAGCCTCAGACTGCCAAGTTCTGCAAGCAAATGCAAAATGAATGAATTTTTGGCAGGTAAGGTGCCTCAACTTAGGTGCCAAAACAAAGCCAGTCTATTAGATTTCATTACCATTCCAGTTTGTTTGAACAAATCTTCTTTAACAATGAAATATGTTCACATTCTGATCCACTCAATCTTAATCCACGCCTGCTTTGTCTCCTACTTGACAGCTGGTGCAGATGACACTTCCACCCCTGACCTAAACTTTGTCCAAAGCATATGTTATAAACCAGTGTTTGGGTCTGTCTGCTATGTTTTAGATGTTCCCTTGCTATCAGTCACTTGATTGAAAATTGATGGCTGATTAACAGGCTTCTGCTGAACTCGATGACATGCTGAGAAGGTAATGCAGTCTTTTAAATCGGGTGTGTTCAAGCAAAAAAACATCTAAGACACTGAGGACGAATGTTGTTTAAAACTGCAAAGGTGTAACAAACTGCAGGATAACGAGAAAAAAAACAACCACTCACGCTAAGCTAATCCCAGAGATACGCATGTAAGATAAAATTCATGTCTGACTTAAATTGTAATGCCTGAGGAAGCAGGAAGTAGTTCAGGAGAAGCTTTAATTAGACCTGAGCCAGAAACAGGATAAAAATGGTCTAAAGTTTTAAATATTTTAGGAAGCTGAATTCTGATTTTCCTTTTTGTCTCTGTGAAACTATATCAGGCGCAGACAGGTGAGTGATGTGCCTCTGGTAAAATATTATCTCTCACCCTCCAGGAAATCAGCAGCAGTGATAATAAGTTTGGGTTTGTTTACGATGTAAAAGCTGCTCACTTTCAGTCAGGCAGACGATCCTCATACTGTTTTTAAACCTGGTGTCAGAAACAGCCTATGTACAGAAAATAGCTGTTGTCATCCTGCTCCTTCCATCAAACTTCTGCCTATCTTCGAGTCTGCAAGCGCTGAGTTGTGATCTTGTAAGCAATGTGGCTTTGAGCTGTGGCTGCCTGAGAAGACACATTGATAAGAGAGGAGCTGTCTCATCCCTGTTCAAATTGGACAGGTGTCAGTGTCCAGTGTCTGAGCTGAGCCAAACTGTCTTCAACATGTGTTTTATACACCAGCATGAGACACGCACACACATCTAGTCTACGAATACTAGTATGTACCAGCTGCTCTCTATCAGCGTCAATACTAACAACCAATCCTGGGGATCAGGAAGAATCGAGAACAGACGACTGTTCTTTTGTCTATCTGCAGCAGCAAACAAGTCAAAGACCTCAGCCAATGCTATTTTCCTTTTCCATATTTTCTCGATAACTTAATGAATAACAGACACAGTCATTCAAATCCAAGGACACAAGGAGCAGGTACTTCAGCTGTGACAATAAGAGAAAATGGCAGACATCTTTCTTTTGGCAAGATTTTATGTGGCCAGGAATGACACCTACTTGCTTGCAGCGTTCAGCAGACACAGCAGGCTGCAAATTGCAAAAATGCCTTGTTTTTTCCACTCAATAAAGTAAAAGGAGCAAAAGACCTGATATAAATAAGCAGAGAGGGGGAGGAAGAAGGGAGGGGACTGGAACTAGCTCCCGGTGACAAGCAGTGTGACGAGCGTAGCGACTGAAAGAAAATGCGACACCTGGCCTTGTCCTTGATGTGAATAAGAGGATGATACATCAAAAAGTGACAGAGCAGAAAGATGGTTATTACCCTGGCAAATAGCAAAAAATTGACAAAAAAGTAGAAAGTGACTATTTTTAGTGTTTGAATAAAAATACAGCAGATCTTCACTTATCATTCCTTTCCACGGGGAACATTGTGTTCATACAAAGATTTCTTCTTCTTGTAAGTTTTACAACAAACTGTAAAAAACATTTTGAAGCGAAAGGATCAAATGGCATTTGGATGATTTAATCCATTTTTGGAGGAAAATGAGCTGGAATGAGTTCACTGCTCAGGTTGATCTCGATGTACGTTTGATCAAAAAGACTGAGCGAGAAGCAGCCCGAGGCTTTGTTTTCTTTGGGTGCATTTTGCAAGTTGGAGAAAAGGTTGATTGATTTCAGTGGGCTTTGTCTCTATTGATCCTTCCTTCTCTGCTCTGCCTCTTCACCAATTAAGAGTTCACAAAGCCATAACTCTTAATTAATATCATTTTGCTGCCAAAATTGTTTCTGTATTTACTGCACCGTCTTTTTGATTTCTAGTTGTCTGCTTTATTTGGAATAAACTTATTGTTCGGATTGAATTGATCTCAATTTGTAATGAGGTGGATTTTGAGGGATATTCACGGTAGTGTCATTAAAATACAGAACACTTCTCTGAGAATCAGCTGCTAATCCTGCTGCCAGATTCTTGGGATTAGAATGAACTGAGATACTTTGGATGTAAAAAAAATCTAGGATGTGTCTGGGTGTCAGGCAAGGAAGATCAAAAGATTTATTAGATGAGCATTAGATCAAACACAGCCAAAGCTGTGTGAACACACAGATGAGGAGTGTGTACGAGTGAAAGCTGTTGATGTGAGCAGAATCGGAATCCAGGTGAAGGAGTTTGAAAGTTATCTGACTCAGAGTCTATTTAACTGCTTAAAAAACACAAAACAATGAGGCTGTGTATTTTATCAGAGCATGACAATATTTTGATCTGCCCACCTTCAGGGCAAGATCCAACTATTCATGGTTACAGGCCACTTGTGTTCCAGTGTTTCCTCTGTAATCCCACTGCAGTGGTACTGAGAGAAAATCCCATTTCAGTGATCTGTTAATACTGTAAACCGTGTTAGGCACACCAGTGGCTACTGAACCCTAAGGGAGAGGTGTGTATGGTAACATTACTGTATTTAGGACACTGAGACAGAGAAGGTGATGAGCAAAACTGGAGATTATGTGAAGCTGGAGTACTGTACTGAAAATCTGGGAAAGGAAAAAATTGAGTGCTGGCTCAGCTGCAGTTCCTGTAAATTGTAATGATGAGGTAAAACTGACAACCTAGAGAACACCAGATGATTTGCATGGTGAAATTTTTCCATCGGTAGTTACGACCAGTCTTCATTCTAACTGCTGCTGAAACTTTTTGTAATTATTCTGGAAAAAAAAACTGATGTTTTCTTGTTTTTTAAATGTACAACAGCTCTTCTTCTTTTCCTTTGTTTACCATTCCATCTCTCTTTTGCTTTTAAAGTCTAAACTTGGCAGGAGTCATCACAAGAAAAATAACTGATTTATATCTTATTTAGGTTATTGTGTCTAAATCCTGCTCTCATTAAATCATGACTTTAATGAGCTACTTACAGTATTGTTATCTGAGTGCTCTCACTGATTGTTTGTCTAAATTCAGAAAAGATGGGCGTGTCTGTTTGGTTTGTTTTACTAATGGACACCATCCCAACATGCACCTCAGCAAAAAACAGAAGGATGAAAGCAATAAGGGATTGAAATAAATCTACAACCAGTCCATGTTAATAAGTCAGTGGTTCTTATTATTATTAAGACAATAATTATAGCAGGTGTGAAATGATTTTACCCAACAGGCAGGAAAAAAGGTTGAGAAGAATTACATTAAATTTGAGTCTGATTTTTTTCATATTCCAAAATCTTCCAATCACTGCTTTTGGCACCACGGTTAATTCTATCATAAATTATTCACAGCTGTAAGAAAACTGTGACAAATGGTCACAGATAAAGCCAAAATCTGAGCACTGATTAAAAGAGGACAGTGGATGAACAGTTTATCACAGAAAAAGAAAAAAAACCCAGCAACGTATAGCCGAGTTTTAGCAGCATCACTGCTGTTTGATATTGCAAGTGAGAGGGGCTCAAGCCGCTGTCTCTCCTCAGACAGATAGGGCATCGAAGCCCGCACTCTGTGGCCAGCAGGGTATAATTACTTTTCCCCATGGGGCACCTCTGCTGCACCAGCTCAGGCGTATAGAGGGGAGAGATTAAAATCTGATTGCACTCGCAGACAGCAGTCAAAAAGCCGTCCACACATCAACAGTTTACATACACACATTGATCTGAGCCTGGCACAAAGGCAGAGGAAAGGAACACATGCACAATCACACGCATAAACGTCGTCATGTGGTCCAACCAGCTGCTGACTCTGATTCACTCTCTGTGTGCACTTTTCAGTGAAGAGTACCTGAGAGAGGCATTGTCAAAAAGCACTCCAGTTTCTCTTGCATTAAAGCTGATGGGAACAAAGAGAACACATAGATTTAAATATTGATCTGCTAAAGCTGCCTCATTACCGCACTTGGTGATTGCAGCTCATACACTCAGAAGAACAGGTGAGTGCTACTTACTGTCCAACTACAGTAAACATATTCTAAAGGGTGTTTGTCAGGAAATGAATAAGTAATGTAACAACAGTGATGAAACACTAAGTTTCACTAGGATAAGCAACTTCTATATCATTTAACTGCCACATCTTACCAGTGTGTGTGTGTGTGTGGGGGGGGGGGGTTCTAACCTCCTGAAGACCAGTTTACAGACATTTACTATCTTTCTGGGGTCCGAGGGTTCTTGTGGGGACCGAAGCCTGGTCCCCATGGGGGGGAATCCCCTTTTTAGGGTTAGGGGTTAGGTTTATAGGTATGGTGTGAATAGAGTTTTAGTTAGTCTTAGGGTTAGTTATAGATCAGTAATGGTTAAGGTTAGGAAAAGGGTTTGGGTTAGGTATAAATCTAGTTACTAAAATCAATGGAAGTCAATGGACGGTCCCCATAAGGATACCAAAACACACTTGTGTGTGTGTGTGTGTATGGGTGGGTGGATGTGCGTGTTAAAATCATTTTTTGACACGTTAAAATTAATGATAGAAATCCTTCAACAGGAGAGAAAACAGCAGGTCAAATTGTAAAATCTTTATCAGCAAAATAACAAATGGTTTAGATTAGAGTTGGACACATGTAGCTTGGAGCAGGAAACCGAGCAGGCGGAGGAAGCTTGAGGTGTAGATACTATATAGTTAAGATAATTTAAACTGTTAAACAACAAAAAAAGGTCAAGGTGGTGTTAAAATGAGCAGACAGCAGCAGTGAACATCCTCCAAGCCTGCAGAAACTGGTGTGGTGTCACCTTGGCTGCTGAAATTTGTTGCCCCCGCGGCTAGGAGAGGCTGCTGCGCTGACAACAGGTCTGTCAGGAGCACTTTGAGACTGCAGATTGGGGAACATGTTCCCTGCTTTCAACAACAGCTTGAGTCAACAGTTACGACGAGCAGCATTAGCATACAATACATATTCATGCATGTCTCCCTTCGACTGCATCAACCAGCCCTCCTGCACATTTCAGGCCATTTTTTACAAATAGCATGTCAAGAGTCTCATTTTCTCCATGAGTCCCACATGGCCTCTTGTGTACTCTCAACATGGCTGCTACAAACACCAGCAGGTATCAAGGTCAACACCCTCACTGGTTGTGTATGTATTCATATGTACTGTATCTGTTTGTGTGTCACAGAAACGAACAAAGTGGGAAAATGCAGATGAGAAAAATGGCTGATGAGTCGGTGTACATGTGGTTTGCATGAGTTAAATGTTACTTAGTATGAATGCATTTGTTGCATATCTGCAACTAATTCAGTTCATGTCAGTAACTTTGATGTTAATCCATATGCCATGACAATGGCAGGTGTAACCAAGCAGTTACCATCTGGAGCATGTGTAGGCATAAATATGAGAATGGACATCTGGGTGCAGAGTGTAGCATGAAATTGTAGTTTGCCTGGGGACTAACTTACAGGTAGACTAAGCTGGAGCATCCTTCTTCAGTCCACTGATGACTCAGTGAGAAAAGAGGCCAGTTGATGTGAGGTTAGAGCTTCTATGAGTGTGTTGTAATAAATAATAAATGTTTAAAGAACAGATCCCCGAAGCTTCTTTACTTCCCATCCATCCCTCCATCGTTGCATTCATTCATCTGTCCACCAGGTCAGCTACAAGAAGCATTCAGGGACGAATACTTTTCTGTTATAAATATTTTAGCCAGCTGGTCAGTCCACTCACCCCTTCCACTCCACTGCTCTTAATCGCCACCGCTTGGTGATGACACAGCTTTTTGACCCATAAAAGATATTGACTAAACACTGATAGTGAGTAAATTCACAGGAATCTGCCTTGCAGATGAACGCTGTGCAGACGTTGATAGGGTGGCTGTGGCTCCATCTGTTGAAATGGAGACTCATGAATGAATACTGACCGGCAGTTACCAAATCAGCGCCACAAGCAAACAGAACTGGACTGATCTGCTTCAGGGAGAAAATAGATTTGAACTTTTTTTGTTTTTAAGATAATTTCAGATGTCCATATGGTTCGATAACATTGGGATTTGTATCAGGCAGAAACTGGACACAACGAAGGATCCATTTTGCACAACGTTGCAGAGTATGAAACAGAATGACACAAAAAACAAACCCAGCATAGACAAAAAAAACCCCACAAACTCGCTTCACTGAAAAAGTGAATTTTACTGCCTTTGTTTAAAAGAGCTTAACATTCAGTTATGTCACACGTCACATTACAACACAATAACTTCAAACATCTACCAAAGACACAGCACATGTTGACACTGTCCAGCCTAAAAAACTACCAAGTTCTTCCACCCAATAAACAGCAGCTCATCTACTCGCTGCTCTGACTCAACGCCAGATACTCCGGAGCATCCGTTAAATGAGAGGTCTAATCTCTCTTAGCCTGATGAGCAGTGCTGTTAGATGCATAAATAAATCTCTGTGGCGAGCAGAAAGGATCAGAGCATTGAAGTGTAAACTAGGGCAAAGCTCCAGCACTGTATTTTCTCTATACTCTTGAAGCAAGTCCTGCGGAGGAACAAGCTACTGCATGCAGAGGGAGACACATGCTGCCCTCTGTCATGCATTACAAATGGACATTCATGCACAGAAACAAATTCACACACCTGTTTGGCCAGTCCACCACCATCCAGTCCCGTCTGGTCTGTTCAGATCTGGTCCGCTGTGCTGGCAAAGTGAGGAGTTCTCGCCTCACCCCCACACAGCCCTGTGCAGACAGCTCACTGTTATGGATGCACTGACAAGTGAAAGGATGAAGGCGTGGTTTCACATGAGATAAATAAAAGAGGGAGGGAAAGAGGGAGGAGAGAGGCTCCCTCAATCTACAATTCAATTTTGCCCTCACTCTCTTTTCAGCAGTGTTTTTGCCCCATCACTCCCCCACCAGTACCACACACACACACAGAGACAGACACACACACATCGCACACACTTTGAGCATATTGCGTTATTTGAGCACACCGTCTCTTTTTCCACTGCTCTTCTTGCCTGTTATTAGTCAGTTTTTGCCTTCTGTCTTCTGTTTTTTTTCTCTACCTTTTCCTCTCTTCAGCTCTCATTCATGAACAACATGCAGTGTGTGTGTGTCAGTGTGCACAGACACTGAACCGGGGCAGTTCTGGCCATCTGTTGGAGCCTGTGAGCTTCACCTATTCACAGTCTCATTAAGGCAGAGGCACACATAAAGACTGGGAGAGAAAGGAATGGGAGGGAACGAAGGATCAATCTTAATGCTACAGGACTGAAGATGGAAGGCACAGCCTGGCATGCACACACCATCTCTCAGGCTGGCAAAGCTAAACAGAGCTGGCATGGGCAACGACTGCTCACTGAGTTCAGGCTGCACCAGGGATTTGGCTCACAGTGTGTGAGCATAAAGATAGAAGAAAACATGCACACTCAAATCAATTTATGTACAAACACAAAAGTATAAATGGGTGAGTTTGCACACATGCATGCACAAATTTGCAAAAACATTTTTCTTCTTTAACAAAACAAACAGGTGCTATCAAGATGGATAATCCTGGGAATTTAAACAGACAAGGTGGATGGAGGAGGCTCATGCATAGAGTCCTTCCATCAGCAGAGCAGAAGAAGGAATTTTCTTCTGCAGTTTAGGTTTATTACATATTTCTCTTGAGTCTCAGTGTCACTTCTTATTCCTGACCAGGAGGAAGAGGTGCGGCAGAGGGCGGTCGAGGGTGAAGGCATCCATCTCTGTCTGCACTAGCTATCCCATGATGGATGCGCCTGTTTATCCCTCTCTGCAGGTTATTTAGATGCAGTCACAGCCCGAAAGATTAGTGATGGGAACTCCTGTGCCCTCTTTGCCTCTCCTTCCATCCCATCTAATCAATAACAGTCTTATCTATAATCAGCATTTTGTGGTGTTCCTTTGTGGAAATTTGAAGAAGTGAGAGGAAGAGAGATTAATTGTCCACCTCCTCTTGATGTTTTCAATTACAATATCGGCTGTGGATCATTTGTCTGTCAGCTTGCCACGCCAGACTATTAGTGTCACTGCATAGAGGGGAAAACCTTCTCCCCCTTCCAAAAAAATAAAATGCCAGTTTGAGAAAATCAAACATTATTTTTTGTCCAAGACTGTTTTATGTAGAGGCAGAAAAAATACTTCATACAGAGAAACCAACTTGCGTGAAATTTAAGGATAAAGACAATTAAACCAAGCCAACAGGAACCACAAGCCTTTAATAATAATGGATTAAGATTTTCTATAAATCATTTAAAGCAGCATATATAATTCTCAGAAATTGTTTTTTAATGCATACCATATATAGATATAAAAGCATTTAGCAGCTCATACACAGTGGATTAGAGAACAATACCCCAGAGATGGCCCCGGTTTTCCCGAGCAGTGCCAACATGCCAACACAGCAGCCCGGTGACTCCACTTAGGCACATTGTTTATTTATGCTCACACTCTCACTCCCTCTATCGCACTCACTTACAGCTGTAACTTCTTGCTGACTTCTAATTTGATCTAACAAAGACCAACAGTTGCATCTTCCATCAAATCAGTAACTCATCTGGAAAGAAAAAACATACTAATCAGGGACATCAAACAAAAAAGCAAAATGGTAAAGTAAAAACAAATGTTTGCATTCTGGCAGAGGAAATTGTCCAGATTTTAAAGTCCCAGGTAGACTGTGCCAGCGTAGAAATCCTTTATACTTTAAATGTATCTGCTTCATTGAATACAAAGCAGTAAAGACCTTGTGATCAGCTCTTGTATGATAAGACCAGGGCAGGAGCATAAACAAAAAACAATGATTTATCTTCTGATCGCACAAAACTGGAGCTACAGTCTATCACACTGAGATTTTGTCCTTGGCTGGGAGTACAATGTTACGAATGAATTTGTTCCTTTTCTGCTCTGTGTGCCAAGCTGATAAAAATATCCCCTGTCAGCTGGCTGCTTGAAGAGGGGGACGACTCGGTGCAAATGAGGCAGACCATCTCATGGTGTCTGCTCTTCTCAGGCTCTCTATTGCTGAGAGTTTTGCTCCTATTATTTTTGGTGGTGTGGGTCAGCTGGTTCAAGGCTGACTTCTCTTCACCACCATTACACAGGCTCAAATCCCCAGCAGCCTGCGATGTGTTCATTCTGTGAATCCTCGACTGAATGTCACCATGACTACATTGGGATGAGAAACAGAGCTGGAGGAAAGAAATGAGTGAAACAAAGGACCCAGACTTTGACAGTGTGAGGACTCAAGGACACATGATTGGCAGATCTGAAGAGGGGAGAAATCCATGTACTATAGTAAGTTTAGTACAGGGGCCACTGCAGCCTCTGAGCATGTTTTTAAAACAGACATCAAACACACAACAAGCTTATTTTCCAGATCCATAAAACAGACAATCATTATGTGTCCAGTTTGCTCAATTTGTGTTCCTGTTGTACAGAAAATCCTCATAATTACACCTCATAGCATTACATTCCAGTAATAACACCAGCGTACATTGTCCTGTCAGGCCCTTTAATTTATTTGCTCTCTAAAGTCATCATCACATCAGACACCGTCTCACTGAAAATATAAATAGTTCATAAGTGTGTTATTAGAACCAGTTGTTTTGTAGCAGTGGGTTCCATATCATGAGCTGATGTAATCATTTATTCATGAATGTCCCACAACTGTAAATAGTGCAATTAAAAGAATAGAGGCTTCTCCAAAGTTTCCTCTTGCATATTTCAAATTTAGTCGCTGAGTTCTCTTGTCATTGTTAAAACAGAATAAATCTTTTTCTGACAAAAAGCGCTGTAATAAATGATGAAATATAACAGAACATCTGTGACTTTGCCTTCATAGCAGTCTGTGGATTTGCTTCCAGTTTTCTAAATTCTTACACAGCAAGTGTGAAAATGACAACAACAACGACAACAACCATACTGATGTCTAGATGAAAAAGACGTGTGTGCCAGAAAATAATCAGAATCTCTGAACTTTTGTAAAATAGTGACGCTATAAAAGAGTAACAGAGGTCAGGGTGAGGTTTTTTTTAACCAGACGCTGGTGCAATGATTGTGTGTTTATGTAGTTAAAACCAAAAACACTGCTGTAATTCTATTTTTGATTAAAATATCATTCCTTGTTGGTGTTTTATTTACAGTGAGACAGATTCTGTTGTTGTGTGTGGATTTCATCTGGACCCAAAGTGCAGACTCAAGAGGCAGCGCTTAATAAAAATAACAAGTTTTATAGTCAAAATGCTGATGAGGCAGCAACACAAACTTGCAAAACCACATGTGGATGCTAACAATCAGACTTGACATTGAGTAAATGAAAACCTTAGCTAGATGTGCTGAGGGAGAATGATTACTGCTGGGGACTAATTAACAGAGTGTGAAGCAGGAGAGACAAACTGAGAAAACATGAGAACATAGGGAAAACTGAATGTTGACCCTGGACACTAGACACAAGGAGTAAACTGAAAACAAACAGAACCCAAACCTTCTTGGGGCCCTAAGAGAAATTTGATTTAGGGCCCCTACTACATTCTGTACTCATGACTACGGTCTTGATAATTCACACACATTCAATAAATATACTTGTAAAACTAAGTCTGAGAACTTTGTGATGTAGTTAGATTGTAATCCACAGTGAGACTGACTAAATAATGGACATAGAATCAGATGAATAGATCACTGGTTTGCAAATTTGCAGAAAATGTCTTGATTAATATTTGTTTAAAGTTGCAGCCTCTAGGTGACGACTCAGAGAAATGGCACCGAGAGAATCTTGCAGACTTGTATCAGTGGAGATTATATTATCTAAATGTTATGATTTTATCCATCTGTGTTTTTTTAACCTTAAATAGTAGCAAATGCAAAATTGTCCTGTTGTTTAATTTACATGTAATATTAAGAGTGATACAATACTCAAAGGGATGCAGAATGTGGGCGTGGCCTACTGACAGCTAACAAAAGAAATCTAAAGACAATCTATTTACTGTAACCAGGTCAACTTTACTTGTTTTGATTTAAAAAGAAAATCCAAAGTAAAGCACTGAAAATGCAACAACAAACATAACAAAGAACAACAAGAACTACAAATAAAATGTAAAAACTAACATCATAAAGTCGTTGCCAAAAGTTTAGAGAATGACACATATTGGTTTTCACCAAGAAACAACTTTGTGTCAGTTGTTTCTGTGATGTGATATAAGTTTAATTACAAGCATTTCATAAGTTTCATAGACTTATTGACACTTACATCACGTTCATGCAAACTGTTTGTATTTGCAGTGTTGGTCCTTCTTTTTCAAGCCCTCTGTAATTGGCTCTGCATGCTGTCAATCAACTTCTGGGCCAAATAGTCTTGGTAAAAAACTCAAAGTTGATGCTCTTTCAATTTTAGTGTTTGTATATCAGCACATGATAGAATGAATGTTTGGTTCTACTGTTATTTAACTCTTATCCAGACTCTCACGTCATTGTGCTGGTATTCTGACACACTTTTCTTTACATTATTGATTCAGTTCATTGAGGTTTTTGTGCTTTCTTTTCTACACAGCTGGCTTAATGTTTTTGAGGTCTGGAATTTAAATGGTCCATTGCAAAACATTGATTATTTTCTTTTTCAGCCATTCTTTTGTAGATTTCCTGCAGTTTTGGGTTAATTGTCAAGTTTCATGACACATTTCAGCCAAATGTTGCTTTCAAACATCCCTTTATTCCTTTATCCTTTTTATGTTGTGTAATCAAGTAATCAAATGGATGTCTATCAGGTGAATAAGTAAACAGAATAAGTAACTGAGGAGTAGAGGAAAACCTGATACAAGGATGAAAAAAACACACACAAGGAGGAAACTGAACACCCAAATCACATGAAGAACACTCCAGATACAAACAGGAAAATAATTACTATCACAAATGTAACCCACTTCTGAGTATGTACACGTCGCCACTAGGTTCGTAGGAGCTATGAGTAAGAGTAATAACCAGGGACACCAGTATAAGTTATGAAAAGCAACTTTTAGTTGTCAAAATCATTTGAACAGAACACAATTAACAATGCCTATGGGCCCTTTAAATGTAAAATAAAATAGAATAAAATAAATTGTCCTTCCAAAGGTCTTGGTTCAGAATTGTTCGTTATGGATCCAAAGTTCAAGTCAGGTAAGTCAGAGTAAAATAGTCAAGTCAGGAGTGTATTCAGTGTGGCTCCTGTTGGTGTCAATTCTTGGAATCGGCACAATCCTACCACAACCTCAGCTGAAGGATGTGGTGATGATCAGAGTTCTGCTGGGAGGCTCGCCATCTACAAGTCGCTGGTTAATCTCGTTGACACAAGGACTGAAGCTTCATCAAGTTTTTTCCAACCAATATGAAAAGACCTGACCTGCATTAGTAAAACAGGTTATAGTCTCAGTTCTTCCATAAAAATGATCAACTAGATTAATTCAAAGTGTTGTACAACATATTATCTGTCTTTTCTCAAAATGGAATATAATAATATAGGATACAGGTAGGTAACCAATTATTTCCACAATAAAGTTTCAGTGTCAGAATAAACCATTTTAACCAATAGTAATATCAATTAAATAAAATAGCATTTTTCCAATGAATTTACATAAACAAATTAGCTTTTTAATGTAATTTGTTCTTTTCCCATATGTAATGTCTTTTCTTTTAACCCTTTTTAACATAGGATTTTAGATTTAAATAAAATAAATGAAATACATTGTTTTTAATTGACAAAAGTAACAATTTACAGCTGTGCTGCTTTTAACCATCTTAATTAACTTAAAATGACTCTTTAGCTTCTCCACTCTGTATGGCTTTTAATCTTTAGTCACATTGGAAAAATGACTAGTTATTTCACAGTGTAAAAGTATCACAATGCGCTTATCTTAGTGATACAGGACATTGTTAATCGTTCCTGATACATTAACACAAG